>VACF01001923.1:0-152937 GCA_006891605.1 Pleurozium schreberi | reverse complement strand
CAACTTGTTTCTTTACTAGAATTTGTTCAATTTGCCTTAGACTACAACAACACCAACTTGTTTCTTTACTAGAATTTGTTCAATTTGCCTTAGACATCCACTGAAATCACTTCCAGACATAGGAATGTTGAATGCGACATGAAGACATCCATTAGGACATGTGATGTTCATGCATGGACATGCTGATGACACGGCCGGACATAAAAAAAACTTTTTTCTTCCTGTGCAAGTTCAAGCCAATCATTCATGGGAATTACTTTTTCATGTTTAATCAAATTTAGTATGGAGTGAATTCATACAAATAGTAGCATTCTTAGGTGTGCAGTAGGTATTTACAAAAAATCGTCTATAAAGATCAAAAAGATAATTCTATTGATGATTATATGAAAGAGACATACAAAAGTTACACATTCTAAGTTGGGTAGAGGTACTTGCAATTAACTGCTTAGATTGTTTTAGGAACAAGTAGTCAAAATCATATAAAGATTTTTAGCATGGCATACACAGGCAAATTTTGTGCCAGACACTATGACAACATTCTGAACCCAAAAAAAACACCTTCAAAAACAATGAGACGTCAAAAGGAACACCAAAAGAGTACCATTGGGATGTTCCAATGTACTTCTTTTATTGCTTTCTATTGTTTTCATGACGCTGATTCAATAGGGCAGTTTCACTAGTTTAGAATGAAACTACGATGTAGGCTGTGTATTGCAGTTTTGCTCACTTGAAATTCTATCTCTACACCCACACTGGCATTCTTTTAAATCTCCGTAACAATACTAGAACTTCCATACATGGATACCAAATCTGTGAGCCTTCCTAAATTTTCCTTGTGGAAACAGTCTGTAATTAAAAGTTACCCAGTGTTGTGTCCTCCATGGCGGCTTCATGCTACACAACCAATTTGCAATTTCACTACAAAATTTCCTCCCACACTAGTAAAAGAAGACATCAATCTTTGCCTCCCAACCAAGATGTGAGATTCATCCAAATGTAGACCTATAATTAATCCACCTAATCGAACTAAATAATCCAGGGTTCCCTTGGCTTTTTTTTCAAACCCAGTGGACGTTCCACCTGTTCACAGTCGATCAAAGAATTGGGTTGTGACACTACCGCAGAATTATGTTGACATAAAAAACTCCTCTTGTGTGCTTGGGCACATTTCCTGGAAGAACTTGGATCCTCGACTGATGATGGGTTCACACATCAACACGATTCCTGGGATTGAAGCTCTTTTAGGGTTATTGTAATAATTTTCACATTCTTTAATGTGAGTCATGTTGCTGTAAGCGAACCAAGAGTGCATAAGCACCATCAGGTTTGTTAAGGAGGYTGTCGTGTGAACCCTCCTCAATAACTGCGCCTTCTTGGATTACTGCTATACTATTTGCATTCCGAATGGTGGACAGTCGGTGTGCCACTACCACAGATGTACGACCCTAAAAAGGAGTCACCAGCACACGAGTCAGTGGTAATAGTGTACAATTAACCCCTAAAAGCTTCAACGTCCATATTCTGGATGTGCCTTACCCCCCCCCCAAGTTACTCTACAAGCCATGAAAGTCAACAAATATTTCTACAAATATTTCTATTTACACACATGGAAGTTCATGAGTTTCAACTACATCAGTAACTAATTCAAAAATAGTGCACTTTTATACAATAACAACAAAAAATTAGATAGTGTGGAATGTCAAGAAATTAGTGAGGGGCAACCTAATTTCACTATTTAGTGTAGGCACAGGAAAAAGGCATATATCAAGGTGAGAATTGACAGAGAGATCTGGGAATTGGGTAAAGGAGACGGAACGTACTTGCATGAGCCGATCTAGAGCTTCTTGAACAATCTTTTCAGACTCGGCATCAAGGGCGCTTGTGGCTTCGTCTAGCAGCAGCACAGCCGGGTTTTTCAACACCGCTCGAGCAATGGCAACTCGTTGCTTCTGCCCCCCGGAGAGTTGCACTCCTCGCTCGCCCACTTGGGTGTTGTAACTCTCTGGAAGTGCGCTGATGAAATTGTGCGCATTGGCCGCCATGGCTGCTGAATGCACTTCCTGTTCAGTGGCCCCCTCTCGTCCATACAAGATGTTTTCGTAGATGGTGGTGGCGAAGAGCGCTGGTTCCTGTGAGACAAGCGCGATTCTCCTGCGCAAGCTCCTCAAGTTGATCATCCGAATGTCTTTCCCGTCCATGAGGATGCGTCCCGACAAAGGATCGTAGAATCTCTCCAAGAGTGCAATCACGGAGCTTTTCCCGGACCCACTCGAGCCCACGAGCGCCAGCGAACGCCCTGCCCTGACTTTGAGGTTCAAGTCCTTGAAGATGAAGGCATCTGGACGCGTGGGGTAGGCAAATGCCACATGCTTCAGTTCGATGTCCCCTTTCATGGTGTCGAGGACTTCAGCGTCAGGGTCGTCGGCATTGATTGTGGTGATGCGATCGAGGACGTGGAAAACGGATAACAGGGCGTGACTTCCTTTGATCAGATCTGGTGCTAGCGAAAGCGTTTCGGCGATGGCAAATGCAGCTATGATGAGAATCATGAACACTTTGATGATTTTGGAGAAATCGGATTCACCTCTCTTCACCAACTCAGCACCGTACCATAATCCCATTGCGTAGGATAAAAACAGGACGAGTTGGGAAACACCGTACCCCATTCCTGCAGCCTGATAAACAATAGACTCTTTGTAATATACGTAAAGAGACACAACAATCGAAATTCGTATCTGAATCTCCGCTCGAATTTCAGATTTCTATTGAACTTGTCGATTTCTAACAGCTGAAAAGTCGGTCGGAGTTCTATTTCAACTCTTAAACTATTATGCATTACGAGACACCCAATTCGACTAACGCATACATCTCTCATGACACTCTTAGGATATAAATTCACCAARAAAACGACCGCGATCACCAAGAGCTCTTGCACAGAAGGACCTACATGTCTACTATACCACCCTGTTGTAGCGGCCGGAATTTGACCTGCTGGAGAATGTCTGGATTTAGTTGACAAACACTAATGATATACTAATCTTTTGTGATATATGCATTTTCCTGATTGAACAGTGGTTTAGGTTCACACCTGTTCTGCGAAATTGCCCGCTTCTTCGTAAGCATCCCGGTTCTTGGAATCGTAGCCTGTGAGGAAGTAGGCGTAGACTCCGCCAGCCGAGGCCAGGATGGGAACCACCGCCAGGAAGACTAACGCCAGCCTCCAAACCAGGGAAAATGCGACTGCAAAGCCGGCGATGGACGTACTTACGTAGTGAAGGAATTGTCCCATCTGCGCTACAAATGGTGGTATATCATCACACGCGGCACGTAACGATTTCCATCTGATCTCGAGATCGATCGATGGAGCTCGCTCCCCTACTTGAAGTATATTACTTGTACGTCACTGTACGTACCTTTTCGCTGATCGCATCTTGAATGAGGAGTGTGTCGGAGGAGATGCTATTCACCACCTCGCCAGTGCGCGCATCCTCATCGAAGTAGCTGATGTCTTGCTTCAGCATAGCCTTGAGGTAAAGCACTCGGATGCGAGCAGCTTGCCGCTCTCCCGTTTGCATCCACGCAGCCACTTCTGCAAATCGCACACCGTCCAGAAATCAATTCCATCTCTTGCTAACCTTGTAATGCATGACTTGATCGTTCTTTTCGACTTCATCGATGTCTTGGTAGAGCCTACAAATAATTTGAATCACGAGCGAGAGTGACGTACGACGAGAATTGATCGTACCTGCATATGAAGCGAAGCACACAACGATCCCGAGGTAGACCATGTAGAGCGCATACTGTCCAAGAAAACAAAAGCATTGTCAAGCTTTCGACCTTCAACAGTGGCGTCAGATATTTCACTAAGTGCAGGTGGTTGGTAACTATATATCACACTCACCTTGTCGACTTCTTCGGCGGTCTTGTTGCCGTCACTAATATGAGACCCGAACCCGTCGATGAGGCTTCCGAAGAAGTGGATAAATATCGGCATGGAGGCGCCATGCACWATAGACCCTAYCATACCAATCGACAACARCAAGTAATCGAAACTATCYGCAAATGCTAAGAGCCGATAGAGCGGCACGGAGCCTCCAGACGAGTCCACTTTTCCCTTTCCTTTTCTACCTTTCCCCCCAGTCTCATCATGGACGCTATTGCTTGCTGGCTTGGATTCCATGACCTTATCTAAATCCTCATGCTGCAAGCTCTCCGCGTCCACTACCGAAAGATCAGTCTTCCGACTCCGTAGAATCTCAGAGTCGTAGTCGTCTTTACTTCTGCCCATCGTGGCTTGCTTGCTGCACCTCAAACCTCAAACCTCGCAGCTCCAATCCAGCTTGTACTTCTAATCTCTTTTCAAAACCTTTCCGATGCTATGCAAACGAACAATCCGTACTAATCTCAGTGCAGCGTCGTCCTACAGTTATCAGTCAGGACGATTGTTGTGAAYAACTGCAGTCGTTCACAGATTGACTGTCATCGAAGACTGCGGTCACAACGACAATCGCCCAAATCACAAGCTTATGCAAATCCGTCAGTTACACCAGACATCGAAGTCCAACGCGGTCTAAACTCTGAAATTACTCAACTGCGACTCACAAAAATCCCAAGCTAGGATTTTTGTGAAATCTCTTCCAACTAGCTCCGCATTGAGACTTTCCGAGCGCCGGATTCCAGGTTCCGCAATCCTGAAACCTCTACTTACGATGTTGTAACCGTCGCCTTTGACATATCATCCCGGTGGCGCAGATAGCAGCAGAAGCAAGAAACCGGAGGTTTTTTGAAGAAAACTCTCATCAACTGAAGCTCTGTAGTTTCTGATGGAGTTGGGTATTCAATCGGTGGGTGCGTTTGAATCCGCCAAAATTTCATGACATTGACATTGCTCCGACCGCGCAAAACCAAAAATGTGTGGAAGAAAAAAAAATTTGGACTTGTGCGCATGAATTCGCACTTGTTGTGCACACTTGGAACTGACTACAGGCACGGTTTTGTTGTACTGTTCGTTCATGCGACCATTATTCGGAGGATCCTGACGACGGAGGTGCGTGGAAATCGAAAATATTGACATGAGCAATAGAAATTCAATTGCAAGTACTAGGTCACAGTGATTCTTCAAACGAGAAAATTGCCATAATTGTAAACTTGCGCGTAGGGTATGTCTATTTCAAAGTCTATTGAATTTGTTCTCAAACCCACATGCATTCGTAAGCAAGCCCCCATCCACCTAATCATTTAAATCAATGACGATGTAGCTAATTACATTACATCCTCTTGTGAACCTATTCCCAAACCCACATGCATTCATAAACAATGCATTGCTCACCCTTCACCTTCATTTTTAACCCTTAAAAACTTCTGGTGGATCACCATGGAAATCATAAATTCTAATACCTGAAGAATCATTGGTTTAAGAAATTCCAAAAGTACTCATTGGAAGTCAAAATACTGTAGAAGATCTTCCCATTCCACACAAAAATCTCAGGATTAATAGATGCACTTCTGTCCTACACAGAACGATGTTCTCTCATTGGTCAACCAGAAAATGGCCTCGGCGTGGTTTAAGGGTTTGGTACTTATCAATCATGGGACAACAAACAACGGACATGGATACAAATATAAGGCACACCAATGGAGACAGTGATTTTAATGGAAGCTCCTACCTTAGTTAGTCCCAACCACTCACTGAGTTGTGCAAGAGTACATCCCCAATTGGTACCAATTCATCATTGGACTAACTAGCTGTAGTGAACAATTCATTGTTCAACTGAACAGTAAGGGCAGTTTTTATTTGAACATGGGCCCCGAGGCTACCTTATCTCTCTCTCCATATGGATAACGAGAATATAATTTGAGTTTGTGGGGACCCAGGTGACCTTTGCCTCAATATTTCTTTACTTTGGGGATAAGAAATCAAAAGCAAATGAAGATAACAGTCATTCCGGCCCTTTTCGTCTCAATATTTCCTACTTTGAGTGAGAACTTTGGGTGCATTTGAAGGGGAACTGGTACTTTTAATTGTTTGAAAAAAAAATTGAACTTTTGTTCTCAAAACATGACATACTTTAAGGTAGAATAGCCTATACAAAATTGGGTGGGAGACTAACGCATTTGGGAGGGTATTGTAGATGGTGGAATTGGGTATATGACGATATTGGGTTTATTGACTGTACTAGCTGCAAGAAATCCATTTAGTCTATGATACTATAAGCTTAAAGAAATGGCAACCAGAAAGGTAGCATGGCATTTAGTTTCATGTATTGGCACTACCTTTTGAATGTGGGGGTTGTCTTTTGAGTTAATAGTGAAGGACTGGTGCATTTCAATTAATGCACCACCACCACCCTCATTCACTCAAAAGACCCCCACTAAATTTTTTTTTAAATGATTTATTAGCCCCCCTCCCACCTCATCTTATAATTTGAGTTGTTTGGATCTAAGTTGCAAACAATATGGGATATGTCCATATCTTGTATTCCGTATCTTTATTGTACCATATCTGTATCCATATCCCATATATTGTATATGTATGTGTATCGTACCATATCTAATATGCCATATCTAATATGCCATATCCATACAATATTTGTATTTTTAATTTGATGTCTCTCATTTTTTATTTTTTATTTTTGGTGGTGGTGGGTAATTTTCAAGAATAGCAAGTTCGCATCTTTTGAGTGGACATTGATGGTGTTGAAAATTTTCCACTCAATAGTCTATGCATCCTCCACTTGTCCAATTAGCTACTAATGAGCAATGTTAGGTGTTAAATATTCCACACCGTCATTGTAGAGCCATGGCAATGACATAGCTTACTGTCTAGTGTATGTTGATTAGGAATCACTAGAGCCTAATAAGTTTGCAAAAATCCTAAAAAGGGCTCCGTAGTCCATCTAAGTTTAAAACTTTGAGCCTTTCAATCCATATTGAATATGATGCAAAAACAACCCCATACAAAAATCCACCTAGATAAATTTTTTCATGAAAGCCAACAAATATTTTCAATATGAAAATCTTTGTTTCATTTAATTTAAGGAATATTGTAAATGCTATAATGTCTTCTTAAAATATCAATCTCAATATGGTCCCCAAGGAACTTTAAGGATAAAGGTAGATATAGTCATGGAATCTATTTAAAATGAAAAGGTAATCTCATATCAAGTTAAGATTTAAATTCAAAACCTCAAAAGAATAGTCAATTTGGACAAACAAATTAGTAGAAAACATTGGATGAAGTCTTCGTAGAGGAATCACATATAGAACTTCATCCACCTATGGCTTTTGCTAGGAAGGTTCAAATACAAAGTGCCTTACCATTTTGAAAATTTACTTGAATACTCTATAATATAAAATATCAAAAAATCCGAAAGTAGCAACTTGGAACTAGAGGTCCAAAGTAGAGGCTATTAATTAGGTGTTCAAGCTAGACCCTTAAGAGTTACCAAAATACAAATTATTTTAAATTACAATAGACAAATTTCAGATTTTTAGAACCACCTTACATTGTGAAAATAGATTAAAAAAGCAAAGTAGATGGAGTACAATGAAGTTTGGTCATCCATAGAAGAGGGTTGATGAAAAATATCAACTTCATCTATTTATATTAAAATATAAAACTCAAAATCTAATTAAAATTTGAAACCAAAAATCAAAAGAAAAATCAATTTGAACTCACAAGCTAGTAGAAATTGATGGATAAAGTTTTCTAACATGAATTGGAATTGAAACCTCATCTGCCTATAAATTTTGCTAAAATGGTCCAAATAAAAATTGCCTTACCATTTTGGAAAGTTAACGTAGTACTTTACAACATTAATCTTTTAAAAATCTAAACGTAGAAATTTTAAATAAAAAATCTAAAGCTAATTTATAAAGAAAACTAGACTAGTATGCACAAATTTTCCAAATTTTTCAATTGGAAATGATCCCTACATGAATAAGATATAACATGTCAAAGCTCAATGTAATCCAAAATTGTCCGGATTTTGAACTTTGAATTGCTTTTGGATATTCAAATCCCCTTGGATTGGCATGAAAATTTTACTGACTTCAAGGAATCATTACCCAACAATTTGACTAAAAACAAACATTGGATGAAGGAGATACAAGCCTCCAAAGTTGTAGCCATCAAAAATGCAGTTTGGTGAACTCAAATTGAGCTTATGGACTTTGAATGGCTTTCAAAAAAACAATATATCTTGGAAAATTTAACCGCCCACACTAGAAGAGAGAGTGTAAATTTTCCAACAAGTTTGATCAAATTCAAACATTGGATACAAAAGTCACAACACTTTTATTTCCTTTGGGCATTTAGGGGTTAAGGTAGGAGGTCCATAAGTAGACCATCTAAGGGCTGGAACTGAATTTTAGGGAGGTGATACACCTTGAAATATTTTTCAATAAATTTTCCTTGAAAAACAAGGAGAATTGACATCTAATGTGGTTTCATATTTTTTGAAGCTTCATGGAATTAGTTATGAAAATTTGAAATCAAAACACCATAGGGCTCTAAAAGAAACCACCCCCTCAAATGTACACTGTTGGTACATTTTGATAAATTGAAGAAAACAGAATGTACCTTTGAGGCATGCTCCATTCAAAATGCCCGATCCGAGTTCGAGCCTCCTACCTTAATAGTGATAGAGTCAAGGATAAACAATTATTACAGTAAGTGAATTTTGACCTTCAAAGATGGATATAATTTAGCCTCATAATTTTCTTTTCTTTTCTGGATTTTGGGTTACAAAATTATCAAAATTTGTCCTTGTTGACAAATTTATAAAACTGAACTGTACTTAGGGACCTAGGGACCCTGATTTTTCTATTGAAATTGAACAAGGATGTTTACAATATGCAATTATAAGCCATGCCAGAGTGGGTCTATCAGGCCCTTAAAAGTTATTGTTTCATTTGGTGCAAATTAAGTCACACTTTTTTTTTCTCGAAAGACATGGATGGCAATTCCCATTGATAAGAAGGAATGGTTTATGAGAACAAGAGGTAAGCCTTGTAGGGATGTTTTTTTACTTTTCAGAGAAACAAAGAGAAACAAAACAGCACAACTAGCCCAAATTAAATCACTTTCATTGCATGCTGGTAAAATATAACAATCCCAGCCTAAGTACGACAGGAAGCAAAAGACAACAAGAAAAAGTGAAAGACAAAAAGAGAGTACCAGTAAGTGTAATAAGCATCCTGCAACACCCAACCACAACGCAGACAMAAGCCCAAAAGCACCTCTCGGTGAACTTGAAACACCCCCAAATCCCTTGAACAAAGCCATTGAATGACCAAGGTCGATTGTTTTTGGTCAGAAACCACTCAAAACTGCACCTTCTGCTGAAATCATCCAAAAAAACCAAAAACTGCGACCCCCAAGGGTCATATGTTATAAAAAAGAAAAAAGAAAAAAAAAAAAAGACCCAAACAAAAAAGTTTGTTTGAAAATCTAAATGTAGGATCTTGTACTTCACTTCTTTGAGATCATGTGGTAAGAATTTCATCAAATTTGACCTATTGACTAAGGTAGGAGGTCCTAAAATGGAGCAAGTTCTAAAACCAATCAGGCTCTAGAGGTACATTTTGCACTCTCCAATATACAAGCAGTCTACATTTGAGGAGGTGGTCGGTTTTAGAACCCATTATAATGCTCTTTTCTGCAACTTCAAAAATTCATAACTAATTCCACAAAGCTCCAAAAAATATGAAACGACTTGGGTTTACTACAAGAAAAAGGGGTTTTAAAAATAGTCCTAGAGATAAGATTTTAAGTACTGACCTAAGAAGAGTATTTTAAGTAAGAATGTACTAAAAACACATGTCTTTTAAGTAAAATTTTACTTAAAAGACATGTGTTTTTAGTACATTAGGAGAAATATGAGGTCTCCAAAAGGTTGTGAGTTCTAAAAGGCCGCGGTACTATTATGGAAAAAAAAAAAAAATTGAAATACTGGGTGGCACTACTAGTGCCATGTCAGATTCTCAATTAAAAATAAATAAATAAAAATAAATAAATTATTTTTTAATTTTTTAATTAAAAATATAAATAAATAAATAAATAAATTCTGTAATGTCACAGGGCCTTGCGGTTGATTCATGAAGCTCTCGCAAAGCTGCACATCCTCATAAAGTTTTTAACACACTTACTACAAATTGAAACAATGAGACCCTACTCATACCCAAAGGGTCTTTTAGGGGCCTGGAAACTCGCCTCTACGTCCTTTGTGTAACTTATAGTTATATGATTTTGTACAACTCATATGATTTCTTTTTCCAGGACATTGCCCTCAACTTTCTGCGGTTTGTTTTTGGTTATTTTTTGGAAAGAACTCCGGATTTAACCCCTAAAGAATCGAATGCCCAATGAGTGTATGCAAATAACCTCGGGTAGGTGCGCATGAAATTTTTTTTTAACAAATGCTCTTTAAATTTTGTCACAAGGTTTAAACATTTATCCCCTCAGAGGAAAAATAATTTTTGTTTTCCGATCGGGTGCCCGGATCAAAAGTTATTCTACCCTAAACCTTTCAAGCAGCTTGGGTAGCACATGCAAAACTACACATTTAGGGCTGAAATTTGGCAGGTGTGTAATTTACATGATACAAGATGCAAATGTCAAAAAAATAACCATGTGTAGTGCAAAAATCTCACTCTAGGAGGTTTTAAAGTCTGCTAGCTCTATTGGGCAAGCTAAAAAAAATATATTTTTCTTCTATCTTCAAATGTTATAATCTTTCAATCCGTTGTCGTATTGTAAATACATACAGTATTTAAAACGTGTGTATATTATTCATTTGAGTAGATTCTTGATTTAGAGGAGAAACTTACCGGTGACGCTTCCATTAACTTCAAGGTGACGCTTGTTAGCAATGGAATTGTTTTAAGGTGAAAACCTTTGACAAACTTCATCAGTTCGACGTATTCCTTTGAGTTTTAGAATTTGGGTTTGGATTTGGAGTTCGATTGCAAAATATCGAACTGGAGAGTTATTATGGAGTCATTAGATGTAGAGTGGTACTCTTCATGGACTTCAGTTTTTACCTCCACTGGATGAAAGAGTTTAGTATGACATTTAGTTTTGATGATATATGTGTGTGTTAAAAAGTAAAAGTGTAGGAGTTTAGAAGTAGTTTACTACGTAGTTGTTTTTCCTTGGACCAATGGTTGTTTGGAGGCCCATGTGTGGTGGATACGGACAAGTCCTACTTATCTTAGGGATCTAGAGGCTTGATAAGGATGTTCTTGCTCCTCCCAAAGAGGAGTTTTTTTGTTAGATTTTATGTGAGGAAGTTGGATTTTTATGTGGAGAAGAAGTTGTTGTGTGGGTAGGAAAGAAGGAAGAAAATAGTGTGTTGGTTGTTGGGGTTTGGAAGGCAGATTTTGATTTGATGTAGCTCATTGAGTATTGATCTTTGAAAATTGAAACTTTCGCATCTGATACCTTGTGATGAGACCTTTCCAAATTGTGTTTGCAAGTTGAATTTGGACTTGTGAATTAAAAGTTATAGAGTTTTGAAGTTGAGAAGACCCGAGGCTCTCAATTGAAAAGAGCAAAGGCTTCTTTGAGCCATAGCTTTTGAAATAATTCTTATTTTGTCTTCAAATTTGGAAGGAGTGTATATCATTGTAGTATCTTTATAAAGAATCATCATTTATTCAATTTGGAGCATTTATGAGTGAATTGTGAGTGTGGGAAGGTGAGAGAGTCTCTTGCTTTTACCATCTATGGACCGAAACTGTGAGAAGTTATAGAAGTTGAACAGAGTTTTAAAGTCACTTGAAAGTTGCAGTAGTGATAGAAAATTTTGTTAGCTTTCAAAAAAGTTATCAATCTTTTGATTTGAAGAAGAAATGTAAAAGTTATGAGTGCGGAAGCATAGGAAAGTCTGCTGCCTTCTTTTTTTGAGTGGAGTTTAGGTAGTTTGAGGGTGAAGTTGGAGTTTCTTTATAGTTTTGAAGATATTTTTGAAGATGTGAAGGCTTAAAGACTTGAAGATGAAGATTTGAAGAGATTTGAGGGTCTCTAGTGTGTTATGGCTTGTGGTTAGATTTCATTTCTGTTATTCCCAGCCGGTTTTGAAGGCTAGTTGTAATTCAATTTCTGTATTGTAAACCTATTGCGAGCCGTGGTTATCCAATAAGCGTTCCGTTTTGTGTTTGTAGCGACAAAGTGGGGTTAATGGCCTACATGGTCGATCTTTTGTGTTGTTCCTACTGGTGAAAGGCGCCTCTTGGTCACCGTGGGTTTGAAATTTAGAATCCCATCATCCAGACGGCAACTCGTGTTTTATTGTCCCGTTTTACCTGTCCGAAAACTTGTTTCTTATTATACACCCTTACTTTGGCCCTTTACAGCCACCACAGGATAGGACAATGGGGACGTGATTGAAGTTTGAAGCGTGAAGATTGAAGATTGAAGATTGAAGACCAAAGACTCGACTGAACTCTTTAGCGAACTATTCACAGTTGCAGACAAATACTTTGCGTATTTTCAAAGCGCGCTCCTCTCTACCCGACATCGTGCCATCAAAGTTTTTGAAATTTTTCCCACAAATTTTAGTAGTATTCTACTGTAAACTTGCCAATCACTATACAAACAAAATTCAAAGCCTTCTCCACATAAATATAGAGACTTTCATGTTTTGAAATTTGGTGTGATTATCAATTGTCATGTTAAGATTCACCTATAAAAATCGGAATGCAAAAAGCTTTCTTCCTACAAAATTTATTGCAATGTAAAGGCAATGAAGTTTAAATCTAGTGAAAATTTTCTTGCATCTCTTCATCACACATTGTGTGGTCATTGGGTGGTGATACAAGATTTGGTTATGATCACAATTGAATTGGTAGTTGGACCGTTCGGTTTGTGTATGGTAATTGGAAGTTTTCGTTGTGTGGTTTTTGAAATTGAGTGGTAAATGGCCGGTTTACTCTACTACAAACATGTACAGTTGAATTTTGAAAAAAAAACTTTTATTTTTTTTAATCTTTTTTGACATTTTTTATGTGCCCAAAATGAGCCTTGGACTTATAGAGGCTGAAAAAAAAGATTAAAAACAAACCCTTCCATGGGACTAACGTGAATCCATCTCTGTTTGTCTTCTTCAACAGTGGTTAAGTTTAGTAGCAAAACTCCATTCTAGCACTAAGCTTAGCCCTAACTTCAATCCATCTCGGGTTGTCTTCACCAATGGTTAACCCCTCGTCGCCAAAGGTCCAACCAAGCTTAAAAGCATCCTCTCTTTGCAAATATTAAACTTTTAAATTTCAGGTCAATTATAAAGATCTTAACCGTACAATATTGTAGTGTGCATGTTGTAGATGGTGTAGAACAAATTTGGGATCATTTTACCATATAGATTGAAATATTATAATGTTTTGATGTTTAAAAAAGGTGCTGAAATATTTTTTAAAACACATTTGGAGGTGAAATTTGATTTCTAACCCAACTCAAATGAAAAAACTTTAAACTAAAAAATGATTTCAAACCAGAATATAAACACTTCCGTGAAAAAAGAATATCATAAAAATGACTCATTGTGCCTGAAAAATGAATTTGAAATGTCAAAAAATAGTGAAAAAGTATCAGAAATTCACATCTGTGGCTTAATCTCCTTCTCCTAAAATACTTCTTAGTCTCTCATAATGTCTTGGATGGATTTGAAATTTTAACCACAAAAAATAGATTAGTAAGCGCAACTTTTCCAACAAAAATTATTAAAAAAGGATCGTATATGAAGAAGTTATGAGCCATTGAAGTTCACTATAATGTAAACTATTCTATTTTTTGAACTTTGAATTTCTTCCAAACATTCAAAACAACTTGTATTGGCTTGAAACTTTTACCACAATATTTAGACCTTTATGGGAACGAAATACATCTAAGTTTATTGAAAAAAAAACATTTGATGAAATAGATACAATTCCCCGAAGTTGCAGCCATCATAGTGAAGTGTGCTTAACCTAAATTGAACCTGAGAACTTTGAATGACTTTCACAAACCCAATACGTCTTGGATTCATCTGAAAATTTTACCATAGATACTAGATTGGTATGCGCAACTTTTCCATCAAGTTTTATTGAATTCAGACATTGGATGCAAAAGTTAGAGCGCTTCAAAGTGGACTGCAGACACTGTGAGAACACTTTTCGTCCCCTTCGGCGTTGAGAGGTTAAGTTAGTGGCGTTTGCTCCTGGCCAGGTTGGATTAGACTAGTTGGTTTTATATTCTTTTCTCCCTTGCTGTGGAATTCGGTTTCATTTGTGTCAAAAACCGGAAAAAGTAAATAAAAAAGTGGTTAGTAGTAGCAAAACCCCATTCTGACACATGCCTTGAAAGGACGACACCCTGTGACCCAAGTAATCACTCATTCAAAAAATCCTCTGATTTCTACTGTTTTCATCTATCAATAGAAATTGCCCATCTGTTTCA
The DNA here is from genome assembly GCA_006891605.1 of Pleurozium schreberi. NCBI lineage: Eukaryota > Viridiplantae > Streptophyta > Bryopsida > Hypnales > Hylocomiaceae > Pleurozium > Pleurozium schreberi. The sequence goes on along the minus strand of VACF01001923.1, from coordinate 138,503 downwards.
AAAAAACAAAAAACAGAAAACAAAATAATAATAATAATAATCTGATTTTTTCGACCAATAAGTGCACTCTTATTTTCCACTTTTCAGTCGGGGGGGGCCTCTTAGTTGCAATATTGGTTGTGTCAGATATTGGAGGACACAAATGTCAAACTCTGTTCCTGACAGGTAAGTTATTAGTTGTATGTAGGAACTGATTTAAGATTTTTTTTTTAAATAAACAAATTCTTCTTCTTCTTTTAAACAAATGAAAACTTTAAATGGATGCTGGGCCACCTTGACTTCCCTGCCTGGGGGGATCAGTCATAAAAGAGGCCGAATGTATGTAAGTTATGTAAAACGACAACGGCCAGGGTGGATATTGTGTAAGTTATATGTATGGTGGCTTTATGGTTTGATGATCTTTGATGATCTTTTTGGTATGGCTCTAAGTTATTTGGCCGCCCGGGGGACACTGTCTTTCTGTCACACATTGAGTCCTGACATCTGCCCAAAATACGCACCATAAATTCCCCACATGACTCCATAATTTATAACCCTCCCAAAAAAAAAACTGACCACCTGTATCACACATTCATTTGAGGGGATTCATCATTACCCTTCAAAACTAAGTTAAGTTCAAAAAAAAAAAAAAAAAAAAACTAAGTTAAGTTGCTCAGTACAGAACAGGAAACAAGGAGGTAATGTTAGCAGTGAGTGTGAAGTTATTAAGCTTTGACTTATCATAACCCTTCATCGTCTGAGGGAATGAAAAGTGTCCTCACTTAGCTTCACCGGGGACTTGTTCCTTTGGTTCAATGTTCCTTTTCCTCTTTCAATGGAAATTGTCCATGTGTTTCAAGAAAAAAAAAAAAAAGTGTCCTCACATAGTTTGGCAGTCAAATTCAAAGTTCTCTAAGAGGAGCCCTCATAGCAACACTCATCTTGTTCACCTAATACAATTATAAATAGTCATAAATATTTTCTAATAAAGTAGGCCTAAAAAGTAATTTCTTACAATGAATTTCCACTAAAAAGTTGAAGGCTCCTCGTGAGGTCACTAATCAATCCATGATTGTCATGTAGGACATGCATTGTGGTCCAAATTTCACATACTGAGAAAAAAATTTAAAAAACCATGATGGGGTCATTCACTAGGTGGCCATTATAGGTCTTCTTACCACAATGGTTTTTTTTACCTTATATAGTCTCAATTTTGAACTTCAAAGAATGGGTGTCATTGAAATGAGATTGAAGAGAAGAAAAAAGATCCTACCTTTGTTTCAAAAACAAAAACAAAAGAATACAAAATGAACCTACCCTTCATCCTTCATCACCTACGGGAACCAAAAGTGTTCTCTCATAGTTTGGCAGTCTAATGCAAAGTGTTGTAACTTTTGCATCGAATGTCCAAATTCAATAAAAACTTGTTGGAAAAATTGTCCATATGAATCTAGTCTGTGTGGTCAAATTTTTAGATCAATCCAGGATATTTTGCTTTTTTGAAAGCCGTTCAAAGTTTGCAGGTTCAATTTGGATTCACCAAACTGCACTTTGATGGTTGCAACTTTAGGGGTTTGTTATCTTTGTCATTCGATGTTTGTTTTCAATAAAATTTGATGGGTTATGTTCCCCTTGAAGTCTACTTGTTGTGGTAAATTTTCATGTAAATCCAAGTCGTGTTGAATGTTTAAAAGCAATTCAAAGTTCAAAATCCAAACATTTTGGGATTTTTGTGAACTTTGGTGGCTTGTTTCTTCTTCATAAAATATATGTTCCCAATCATTTTTGTTGAGAAAGTTGTGTACACTAGTCTAGTTTACGTGCTTAAAATTTCATAACAATCCAAAAAGTTATGAATGACTTAAAAGCATTTTTAGTAGAATGAGGTTCAACCATGAATGTGTTTCTTTGCAACTTTTTTTCGTTGTTTTTTGACAGTTCAAAACAATTTTGCAGGTACAATGAATCGATTGAATGGCATATTCTTTCACCAATTTATTTGCATGTTGGCTTCGAATCACTTTACGGTTTAAAGTTTTTTCATTTGAGTAGGTTTAGATATCAAATTTTGCCTCCAAATGTGTTTCTAGGAAAATTTCAACATTTTTATTTCAATACTAAAACATTAAATCTTGCAATCCATGTGGCCAAATGACTCTAAATTTGAATTATGTCATTTTCAACACGCACACTACAAGATTGTACAGTTCACATTCTCATACCATAATGACATTTATACTTATCACACTTGACAAGCAAAAATACTTTTAGACACATTTAGGCCATAGGCAATAATGGTTACCACATTTTTTTTTTGAGTTTTTTTTGAAACAAATGACAGCTAGAGCCGGTTCAGTCAGGCATTGGATATGGAGAGGACATGTGGTTACTTTTTCAAAAATTTGTCCTTTGTTAGTGTTTTTATTATTATTTTTTTGAACGACAGGAAGAGATCTTTTGCATTAAAAACCAACCGGGTAACCGTGTGTGGAGTGGGTGGAGGGAGCAGTCTTTGAATAATGTTAATGACAAGGAGATCCAACTATTATAAAGGTAAAACCAGAGTATGACAGACAGGCAGAAGGACTGGCTTGCCTTGTTGACATTATTGAAAAAAAAATTAAATTAATTTTTTTTTTTGTTGAACAAATGGGCAAGCCAGTGCATTAAGAAAGAAACAGAAGACAGCCAAGCCGAAGCTGGACAGTGAAGAGAACGAGCATAGACAAAGAAAGCACAACTAAGGTAGACTGCTCTTCAAGCAATCATGCTACAGAGAGGTACATTTAGCTTTCTTCAACGTACTAGTAGTGTACATTTCAAGAGGTGGTCACTTTTAGTGACCATTGCATTACAACTTCAAAAATTTGTAACTAATTCCGCAAAGGTCCAAAAAATATAAAACAACTTGGGTTAGATGCTAATTCCTTTTTTCTTCCTATGAAAATTTACTGAAAATTATTTCAAGGAGTTTTGCTTCCCTGAAAACGCAATCAGCCCTTAAATGGTCGCTTCAAGAGCAGTCTACCTTAATCGCTAATACAGGAGCAAGGAGGGGGCTTAACCCTTAACCCTAAAGGACCAAACTGCGTTTTTTGGCAACATAGCAATTTTGGGCAGCTCACTACGAATAGAGTTTTCATTCTTTTTCTTTGAAATTTTTACACAACATGTGTCTGAGGAGTAGCTTTAAGGCCCAACAATTTTCATAACATTTGACTACACTGGTAAAAAGTTATTGCATGATATGTGATTTTCAGTGGTCAGTGGGCAGGCCGGGCAGGTATGAAAAAATGACTTTTTTCAGAATTAAAAATTCAAAAATGATTATCTACAACTATATGTACATGAGAAGCTTTGAATTACTCCATTTTGATCAACGAATCAAAAGTTATGAAGAGTTTTTGTTTGCGGGCAATCATGGAATCTCTAYGCTAAAATAAACTTTGAAGTCCTTTATYTAAYTYATTTTTCAATAATTTTGAAAAAAAATCAAAATATTGGGTGTGGATTGTTTATTACAACATTTCAACCATTGGGATTGGCAATTTTCAATTTCATAACTAAATTGTTAACAATTTAGTATTTTGAATCATTCTCTACTTCTTTCTACTTACTATGTTTTTCCTACATGTTGTACAATTCCAAATGATTTGTAATTTTTAATCATATAACCAACTTGCCTTGAAGGATGAATTCAAAGACCAACCACCATTTTGGACATTTTTTCATACAAATGTGGCCTTTTGAAATGCAGCTGCTTGGATTTTCGCAGGGCTCAAAAAAGGTTTTTTGTCACTTTAAACGCAGATATCTTGTAATCCACATGGTGAAAAAATCTGAATTTTTTTCCACATCTTCCCAAAGTATTTTGATACAAGATCCTATGGTTACTTTTGTCCAAAAATGTTTTTTTTCTAAAATTTGGTACTTGCACTAGAAATGGCAGTTTTGGAGCGTTTTTGGTGAAAGCATAGTCAAAGACCTTTAGGCGTTAAAGGACGAGGAGGACGTTTTGCATCCTTTGGATGACCAAAATCTCATTCGATGAGTGGACACTCCCTAATTTTCATCCTTTTATTTTCTTCTGAAAGTAACCAAACATATGTCAATTATCATGGGAAGTCAAATTTACTGTTTTTAATTGCTTCAATTTTTTTAGTTAGCCCTAATTCTATGAAGATAGTAAAGATTTTCACATGAAAGTGCTTTGTGCGACATTGCCTTTTTGCAATTTTTGAATAGATAGCATCACGTATTGGTTTGTACAATTTTTTGAAAAGCTAAACATGTGCATGAACAATGTTTTTTTCCTTAGTCAAGCACTACATTTTGCACCCCGCCTTTCCCCGCCATGATAGGTCCATCCTCTAACTCCTAAAGGTCTTTGACTATGCTTTCACCAAAAACGCTCCAAAACTGCCATTTGTAGTGTAAGTACCAAATTTTAGAAAAAAAGAATTTTGGACAAATGTAACCGTAGGATCTTGTATCAAAATAATTTGGGAAGATGTGGAAAAAATTTCAGATTTTTTCACCATGTGGATTGCAAGATATCTGCGTTTGAAGTGACAAAAATCCTTTTTTGAGCCCTGCGAAAATCCGGGCAGCTGCATTTCAAAAGGCCACAATTGTATGAAAAAATGTCCAAAATGGTTGTTACTCTTTCGATTCATTCCTTAGGTCAAGTTGGCAACACTCTTGAAAATTTTCAATTTATTTGGAATTGTACAACATGTAGGAAAAACATAGTAAGTAGAAAGAAATAGAGAATGATTCAAAATACTAAATTGTTAACAATTTAGTTATGAAATTGAAAATTGCCAATCCCAATGGTTGAAATGTTGTAATAAACAATCCACACCCAAAATTTTGATTTTTTTTCAAAATTATTGAAAAATGAGTTAAATAAAGGACTTCAAAGTTTATTTTAGTGTAGAGATTCTATGATTGCCCGCAAACAAAAACTCTTCATATTTTTTGACTCGTTGATCAAAATGGAGTAATTCAAAGCTTCTCATGTACATATAGTTGTAGATAATCATTTTTGAATTTTTAATTCTGAAAAAAGTCATTTTTTCAGACCTGCCCGGCCTGCCCGCCGACCACTGAAAATCACATATCATGCAATAACTTTTTACCAGTGTAATCAAATGTTATGAAAATTGTTGGGCCTTAAAGCTACTCCTGGGATACATGTTGTACGAAAATTTCAAAGAAAAAAACTATAAACTCTAATTGTAGTGAGCTGCCCAAAATTGCTATGTTGCCAAAAAACGCAGTTTGGTCCTTTAGGGGTTAAGGGTTAATGGTCAAATAAGATCTTCACGTTGCGGGAGATTTTAAGTTTTTCATGTAAAGAAAAATTGTGAGAAATGGAATAAGAAATAGATATTTAATATATTTTTGACAAAGTATGAATTTGTTATGAAATTTTGAGGTTTGCTGCCGAATTGAACCAAAACAATCTCTAGACTACCTCCAAACCACCCAAAAGTGTATCCATAATGGTCATCTTACCATTTACCACCTAAAATAGTCAAAATATTCCCCACAATGGTCACAATATTTTTTGACATGGCCATGATATGAAGGAATAAGAAATCACCTCTTGTCATGAATTTACACTGAAAAGATATAAGCTCCTAAACTAAACACTAACATAACTCCATTACCATCACCCAAGGCAATGATTTTGGCCACTAACCAACCTAATATAGAGTAGCCAACTCATTTTTGATCACCTCCCATTTTCAACCGACAGGTTGTTGTCTTTATGTGAAGTTGTGGCACATTAAGATTGGTTGCAAGGCTCTCAATATTGCAACCAACCCTTGGTCGATTGTGCAATTAGCCTATGGTCACAAATATAAACATCTATATCACCACTGTAGGTTGAAGAGAATCTTCCACTAAAAAATTCATAGTAATTACGTTTTGTGTAATAAAATTATGCAATCCTTCCAAAATCTATTTTTGCACATGGAAAAAGTTCTACATTCAAAAACCATGTGTTCCAAATATGTGTAATTGCTTAAGTGGTTGGAAATGGGTCGGCTCCTCTAGTTCTAACTTCATTCATTAGAATTTTTTGTCATAGATTGATGTAAGATTGTAATGGATCATTTTCTACGTATATGCATTAGGTAGTTTGCTTGTCATAGGTTGGTTTACCTTAGTGCGGCCTCTATTGTTGCCACAACCAAAATAAAAATAAAAATAAATTTTTTAAGTTTTTAACCTCTACAGTTTTTGACTATATTTTCACCTAAAAAAATGCTACAAAACTGCCATTTCTAATAGAAGTACCAAATTTTAGGAAAAAAAATTCTAAGACACATGCATGGAACCATAGGATCTTGTAGTAAATTGGTTTGAAAAAAATGTCCAAATTTTTTTTAGAAATTCCGACCCTATAAATTGCAAGATATTAGTGTTTGAATTGTCAAATATCTTTTTTTTGGCACTCTAAAAAATCGGGCAAAAGCACTTCACAAGGTCACATTTGTATGAAATTTTTTCCTAAATGGTGGTGCTTCTTTGGATATATTCTTCAAGGCAAGTTGGTGTATGCTTGAAATTTTTTAGATAATTTGGAATTGTACAACATATAGGAAAAAATAATAAGTAGAAAAAAGTAGAAAATGATTCAAAATACAAAATTGTGAAATATTTTAACACTAGTAGAAAACACATAAATTTTAACAGAACTCTGTTGATTTGGTCGCGTTGAACCTGTCATTGTTCTGTTGATTTCAACAAAAATCTGTTCAAACTAATCTATAATGTTGTGATAAACAATCCACGTCCTCTGATTTTATTTTTTTCCAAAAATATTGAAAATTAAGTTAACCCCTAAAGGACCGAGGCACATTTTGGGTTGAAATTGTCAAAAACTAACACTTTTGGGGGCAGCAAGAAAAATATGAATAAAAAAGTGTTTGTTTTCAAAGTTCAACTATAGAAATTTGTATTGGACTTCTCTGGGAATGTGTAGAAAAAATTTCAGAAATTTTGACAGCCCGGATTTAAAGATTATAATGTGTGAAGTTAGGTGAAAAAGTTTTTTTCCAACCTTGCTCGACATGACATGGAAACTTTAACTCCTAGAATGAGATTTTAACAACTACACATGGTAATTTTTTTGACATTTGCATCTTGTATCATGTAAGCTACATACATGCCAATCATAGGAAGAGTTTTGCACATGCTGATCGGAGCTGCTCGAGCTGCCCCAAAAGTCCAAGGCATCATAACTTTTGATTTGGACACCCGATTGGACAAAAAAATATTTTTTAGGAAGGGAGTACATTGATACATATTGTGTCCGAATTTCATAAGCATCCGACCAAAAATGACTTCATAGGAACCTACCCAAGATTTTTTGCGTACATTAACACTAGTAGAAAACGCAAAAATTTTAACAAAATTCTGTTGATTTGGTCACGTTGTACCGATCACTGTTTTGTTGAAATCAACAAAACAGTGACCAGTACAACGCGACCAAATCAACATAATTCTGTTAAAATTTCTGCGTTTTTTACTAGTGGTTGAAGACACTTGTCCTTTATGGATAAAATAAAGGACATCAAAGTTTATTTTAGAGTAGAGACTCTATAACTACCTGCAAACTAGTATTCCTCATAAATTTCATCTCATTCATCAAAATGAAATGATTCAAAATTTTCCTTGTACTGATAAATCTAGAAAACCAGTTTCAAACTTTTATATTTATTTAAATTTTTTTTATAGAAGTTGTTTTAGCTGCCCGGGCTGCATACCGAGAAATAAAAATTACATATTATACAATAACTTCTTAACCATGTAGTCAAAATTTATGCAACAAGGAACTACAAAGAATTATTTGCCAAGATTTTCTTGACGCTTGGAACAAAAATGATGTGCTTTGCTTGGGTAGCCTCCATAGGCATGTTTGGCACTTGCCTCTTAACTTGCCTCGTAGGCTCCATTGCCCTTGTGACTTGGGCTAGTTGTGCCCTTTTTTCTCTTTAATCTCACCATTGCTTTGAAATTAAAAAAACAGGTGTAAAAATTGTTGAGCTTTGAAGCTACTCCTCATGCACATGTTGTGTAAAAATTTCAAAGAAAAACAATGAAAAATCCATTCATAGTGAGTTGCTTGAATTTTCTATGTTGCCAAAAATGCAATTCAGGCTTTAGGAGTTAATTCGCAAAAAATTGAAATTCAATAATTTTCACACCGTAGGTCCAAACATCACAAAACAAAGCCCATGCCCCCTTCCTTGTGAAGAACTTTATGGTTGTACCAAAATCACAACCAGAAGACACATGGTCCAAGAGATCTCACTGTATCAAACAAACAAAACAAGTAAACAATTTAACTTAAGGTATGGATAAAGTAAATCAGTTTATTGCAATCAATCACCTAATTTTGACATATATTGGACCCTTCTATTTACCAACACTCATTTAAGGTACATGACTCCATTGTGGACAAATAAAAAATCCAAAAGAAGGCAATAGCACTTAACTGAAAGTGTAATTTTTTGGCAAAATATAGATTGGTGTGACTTTTCAAGATATACTCACTAGTCGAAAATTTAGTTTTTTTGTTGATTCGGTGATTATTCGGTCACTAGTGACTATTCAAATAGCCCAAGTCACTAGTTGCCCCCAAAATCAACATGTATTCATCTATAGTAGTAGTGTTTGCCTATATTAGTCACAATATTTTCCTARTACAAAGACGCTTAAATAGTCACAATTTGTAATGGTTTTATACCTAAAGATATAAGTTCAAGTTGTGGTCAATAATCCACTCCATTATTGCCATTGAATACTTTGATTGTGCCCATTGTTCATCCCACTATAGTCCAAATTTCATTTATTGAATGACGGATTTAAGAATTGAATGCACAATTGAAATGGAAGATTTGATGGGTGTCTACAATGGGCAAAGTGAGTGGAATGGATTTATTTACCTTAATTCATAGCGGACCCAATGTTTGTTCAATACACTTGAAAACTTGGGTTGGGTTGGGTCATACAAAATCAATTTTTAATAGATATTTTTAGAAGTTTAACACCAAATGAAGGCATTCACCTTAATTGTGGAAATTTTAAAGGAAATATGATCAAGTGCGTAGATTAAAAGTTATGTTGCCCAAAATATTTGAGATGTTTATGCAATTTGAGCATCTTTTGCTAAATTCTTCATCTACTTCTGGAATTTGGCATGGAAGTAAATAACATGATATATTATGTAAGGGAGGCAACCCATTTCTAATCACCCCCCTCATTTCCAATCTATAGATTGTTGTCTTTCCATGAAGTTATGGCGCAGTCTCCAGAGTAGTTGTGGCTCATTATGATTGGTTGCAAGGCTCTCCATATTGCAATCAACCCTTGGTCAATTTTGCAATTAGCCTATTGTCATAAATAAAAAAAGTCTATATCACTATTGTAGGTACAAGAGAATCTTCCGCTAAAAATATTCATAGCAATCTTGTTTTATTTAGTAAAGTTTTGGGAAAAATATGCAATCCTTCCAAACTCTATTGTCGTACGTGGGAAAAATTCCATTTTCAAAAAACTTGCGCTCCAAATATGCATAATTTCTTGTTTGATTGGGAATGGGTTGCCTCTCTTAATTTTAAGAAGAAAAGTTAAATTTGGTACAAAAACCTCATTCCAAGAAGAATGAAAAGTCTAAGTACGGTGCTAGACAAGTTTTCAAAAAATATTCTTTTCTAGCTTCAACACTATATTTTGAAAGATGTGGTCTAAAAGTACTTAAATTTTTTTCACATATTTTAAAAAATTTTGTATTTAACTTTTTCATATTTGAATTAGAAAAAAAAATCTTTATTCCATATGAATTCATCAAAATATATATATTGTCAATTTCTTGATTACATTGCACTGTAGGGTGATTTAGAATAAGGTATCTCCTTATTTGCTTTTGAAATTTTGGACAAGTGTACATTAGTATTTCCTCAAAAGAGAGGAGCACTCCTGTTCAATTAATTGGCTCCATCCCCCTCCCAAAAATCAATAGCCATTGATCGTTTTTGAAAAAAATAGCCCCCTTCCTTATCATTGATCTTGCTACAGATTTTGGTATACGAATATTGGGATACGATATGCATATTATATATATATGGATACAAAAATGGATACGAAAACCAATTAACCCGTATTGATTGTTGAACAAGTTCGTTTTGAAAAATATAATATTGAGGGGGGTATTAGGACTTTCAGATTATTTTCAGATCGAAAAAATCCCAAATATAATGAATTGGAGGGGTTATGAAAAATAGTCCAATTTGAAACAATGCATCACTGTCCCCTCAAAAGAGAGGAACACAGGGTGATTGCAAGAAAGACCCCACGTTTTTTGTAGCGTTTGGCATGGTACTCATGTTTTTTTCAGGAGTACTATAAAATTAGAAAAACAATTTTTTTTAAATGTGAAAAATATATTTAATGTATACACCTTTATGAAGAAGGTACGCTATGAAGGAAAAGAGTAGGAAAATTCTCCAAGTAGGAGAACTAGAAAAATGCAAAATTTCATAAAAACAGGTGTTTTGATGTTTTAATTTGTAGAAAATAGGAAATGTTATTTTAAAAAAAACTAAAAGCTTCCAATTTGGGAGAACTTTATGATAAAGAGATTTCACCGAAATAATGATCTTAAAACCATCTTGAATGTTCAGAAGTGCGCGCGCAAGAGAGCCCTATTAGCACGCATGTAGAGGACATAAAATAATGTTTTTTTAGATTCCCTTTGATGGATGCATGACCACCTAGTGTGGGAATAGACCACAAAAGTTTCAGCTCTAGATCATTAATTTTGGGTATTCCCCAGTACTAAAAACCTCTAAACTGCAAAACGTGATAAATTAGCTTAATTTAAATTTAAATATAAAATTATTTTTTAAGATTTCTAAAAGATAAGGAATCTAATTGCTATCAAGCAAGACATCTCCAATAAAATTTTCAAGTTAATTGGGCTCATACTTCAAAAGTTATAATGGATGGAAACTCTGCAATTCCAATTGTGACGCAAAATATTACTAATCTTTCTTGCATTCACCCCACACTCATCACAATGTTTAGTATTTGATGGTGTAGAGTCTGAATTTTGCAATTTGGACCCTCGTTGGTCTCCCTTTGAACTTAAAAATTGGATTTTTTTTGACACTAAGAGTCCAATTTTGAGTTTTAAGACCTTTGGAGGTAGAAATTGGAAATTAAAAAAAACTAGTATTGGATTTTGATTACCCCTGTAAGCTGAAGTGGGAGAAATTGAAATCCAGTCTTTAAATTCTAAGTTTGGGAAGCCTAGGCCCCCCAAAATCAACAACAGAGGTTTGAACCAGAAAAATTGACAATAGGGGTGGAATTTTGAAATTGGAATCTAATTGAACAAGAGATCAACTAAGAATTATTTAGCCCACATCACCATTAAAAAAAAATCAACTAGGTTTGACTTCCACTTATTGAGTCTCATTACTTTCAATTACTATACTCAATTCATCTGGTATACAGGAAATAATGGCATTTAATTACAACCTAGTCCAATTTTTTTGAAGATTTCTGAATGACATAGAAATGTTTAGGATGAGGTTTCAAATGAAAAAGGAGATTTTTGGAATTGGACTTGGTAGGAAACTTAAATCTCACCATTTTGGCCGACCGCCCTTGGAATATGTAGGAAAATTACCAATTAAAAGTTGTTGTTTTTCTGATAGGCAATTGATTGGGCATATACTTTCTAGGAATTATTTTGAACATACATTGGAAAATATTGTAATAGTCTACTACTATAGTACTATACTTGTGTACCAAAATATAATACCAAATTACCAAATACCCTTCATAGTGAGGCATCTGAAGTGATTGGCTTTTACTATTGGGATATATTTGGGAATCACTGAATTGACGTGAATGAATTGGCATTTACTGTTTGATTAATTGCACATTTGCACTACTTAGTTGACTCGGCCACTACTTGACTAGCAGTCTAGCTTGTCGATCAATGAGTTCTAGGGTTTTGGGTTTCCTTCATTCACTAGTAGAAAACGCAAGAATTTTGACACAATTCTGTTGATTTGGTTGCGTTGTTCCGGCCACTATTCTGTTGATTTCAACAGAAATCTGTTAATTTTTCACTGATTTCTGTTGAAATCAACAGAACAATGACCAGGACAACGTGACCAAATCAACAAAATTCTATCAAAATTCCTGCGTTTTCTACTAGTGATTTTCCTATGCTACACACTTTTTCAGTCACCTCAGTCATCTCACTCACCTGCTATTGCTTTCACTTGCACAATTAATTTCTCTCATGCCGTCACGTAGTCGTTTTCTCTTACGTAATGACATCGATGAATCGATCTTCTCTTGTTCTCCCCTGCATTCCTACTATACAAGACTACAAGAGTGCAACGGACTATAAGTTCAAAGAGTGTGTGCATTGTGCAAGTGGGGTATTGTGGTTGAAGCTCATAAGTTTTTGAGCTCCTCGTTTAATTGTTGTTGTTTCGCTACATTGCGCATTCGGGAATGTGGTGAAACTGACAATCGTCGATCGATAACGCATACCATGACTTTGTAACCCAATGTGTGTTCACATTTTGGCACATGATTGATGTGCATTTTTGGTTCATCGGGAGTGGACTTCCTATACTTTTAATTGCTCATTTGTGCTTCCATTGTGCAAATCAACGCAATCTGTGGTCTCAATCCTATACTGTCTCATTTTGTTTTTTCTCTAAATTTCATTTACTTGTTGTGATTGTCTTTGCATTCTTCAAGTTTTCTAAACCGGTGGTTTCAAAAATTACTTTCCACATATTTTAGCTTGTCCATGCATTTTGAATTTTTTGTGCTTACTAGTTGTGAATTTGTGATTTCCATATCACCTTGTGTATTATTGCTTGCTTTTTGATGCCTTGATTGCTATTTGCAGCAAGTTTCATCCATGGCTAAGAGGTAGAAATTGATACATGATCATCTTTATATGTTATTGGATATTATTTTTGACATAAAAACATGGATTGTCAAATCCGATGTCACCTAAAAATTGTTATTTTAAACATTTTTTTTTTCGAATGTTAGCAACCTTGGATACTGCAAAAATATCGGACTGCAAGTTTCTGTTAGGTGAAGCAGACTTGTTGTTGAATTCAATTTCCTCTTTTTTCAACAAGTCTGGCAAGCGCAAATATGTGTTCATGTCTTTGCGTGAAGAATTGTTTGATACCAAGAAAACTATAAAGCGGTATCATAAAATCCGCTATCTAAGTGAATAGCAAGGGATCACTTCATTGTGTAATTCACTAGAATCAATGTTGTGTTTCTTTCAAGATGTGGATGACAAGAATTCAGGTTAGGCACAATCAATGTTGGAAGAATTGAGTTAGTTCAAGTATATTTACAATCTATATTTTCTAGCTGACATTCTCTATCTATTGGCCATGTTGTGTTGTCAGAAAATTTCCAGACCAAGTTCATTGATGTCACTATCATCGACAACATAGTTTTTTAATGAGATCGCTCAAATTCATATGTTGTTTATTGTTGAATCCCATGATTTGAACATGGAAACGTTCAATCAAGACACAGGTTTCTATATTTTGTTGGAATATAGTCATCACATGGGTCACTTGAAGAGGCTGCAATCTGAGGTAAGGAGAAAGATTTTCCATACTTTTGAAATGTAGAAGTGTAGGTTGGACACAAACTTGAAAGAGATGCTAACTTTTTAGAAGTCCTTTGCTGATGCAATTTGCACAGGGCTGGAATGTTGGATGCACGGTTCAAAAACAACCATATCATTTCTTGTTTCAAAATTTTGAATCCTATTACATTAGATGTTTTTTGAGGGCTCTAAAAAACCGTTTAAGCTCTATTATCAATGCAATAAGGAAAAATTGATTGCTCCTAAATACCAAAAGAAAAAATAAAATAAAAATTCAAAAAAAAAATAATTTTAAAAATTTTAAAAATAAATAAATAAATTTCAAAATAAAATAAAATGACGCGGCCAAACTTTGGCCACGTCATAGCTTTGTTGTGGCGTAGTTTCTATGCAGTTCTTATGTTCCCACAATCTGAGAACTCATAGTCTCCTAAAAGTCTCAAAAAACATCATGTGACATGCCTTCAAGGCAAGTGAACTTTTAAAATTGATTTGCTGCAAAATTGGAGACTCTGCAATCTGGCGTGGATTGCTTGCATGGAGGCTTCTCTTTCCTTGCCCTTGTTGACATGGCAGCATGTAAGTGAGAATTTCAAGCCTTTAAACTTTAGTGTACTAGCGAATGAGGGGACAAAATTTTCAAGGACTTGTGGGATATGATAACATGAAATCATTCCTTGCAAACACACTATCCTAATCTCCTTATTCTTGCAAAATTAGCTTATGTGCAATGTGTTTCAACAACATGTGAGTGTACTCTCAGTGAGTAGAATTAGTTCCCAACAMAGAATTCTGCATTGGAATGCGATGAACTCTACATTGGAATGCACTTCGATTCAGAATTCTACGATGAAATGCACTCCCATGTAGAATTCTTCATTGGAATGTACTCCAACGTGGAGTCCAACACATCCCAATGCAGAATTCTATGTTGCGAACTTGGAACTCGACAAAATCTAAATGACATGGTTTACAAATTTTCAACGCGCTGAACATAGTTTAAACTCATGGGCAACGAGGTTTTCTTCTAGTGATTTAATTAAAACACAAGTTTGAAACAGGTTGGGCAGTAAAAATCCAGAAGCAATGCTGGGATTGCACTAGAAGGTCTAGATGAGTAGGTAAATGACATTATTTGTGATGTTATCCTTCTCTTGAAACATGGCAACAAGTATCGTTTTTTGTATACAAACCGTTCTTTGTATTTGAATGCTTCAAGTGGACCTTATATGAGTAATACATCTTGCCCATCTGAGGCACTTGAAATGATAGTCACGACACCAAGATTTTTTTATTTTGAAATACTAACTATACTAAGGTAGAAGTACGTATCTTGGACAGCCCTCCCATCATGGCTTTATAGTCTGACCTATTGTGGACAATAGGTGAATGCACTATTCATTGAAAAAGATTCTTTGTTTTTATCTTCTCGTCCACTTATCTCTCTTCTTTTTTTGCTTTGGGAGAAGTGCCAAAGCTAGGTGAGTCTATGAAATTAAAATGGGTCCAAATGAAAAAGCCACATTTGTATTGAATAAAAAAAAAAAATTTGAGATTTTTTTTTTGCATTCTTCCTCATCCTTATGTTTGCACACACTGAGCTCAATTTCACAATGAATTTCCCATATCCTACAGGACGAAATGCTTAAGTTATCCGTTATAGGTAACTCTACCTTAACCAACCTTTGAAAAATGCTTGGACCCTCCTAGATCCTTGTCTTTTTTGAAGGCTACATCCTTGGCCCTAGGATGGTAGGGGCTTAGCTAGGTTCAACTCTTGTCGAGGATACTTGARAGAAAGAAATGGAGAATGAAAACTAAATTCTCACAAAAACACAAGGCCAACCCTATTTTCCACATTCATAAAATCAGACAAATGGAAATGAAAAGATTTGGCAAATTGCCTAATCAAATTTGAAAATGGAGGAATCAACCAAGAAATTTTTCACTTTTCAGGTTCACTTTTGAGTAAAAAGTGAAAAATTTGAGCTAGCTTTGCAAATCAAGGAAATGGGCTGATTTTGTTGAGAAGCTTCCTAGATTGTGATTTGGCTCTTTCTTTGACTCACCAAATTAGTTCCAAACTCAAGTATTGAAGCTCCAGGAGCTCAATTCTTGCAACTGAAAACTAATCACAATACAAGTGTACTTTGATTCTATAGATTAGCAAGTTAGTGTTTAGGAAGTAGAAGAGAATTGCAATTGAAGGATAACCAAGAATTAGAGAGTATTTGACTTTCTTAACTGTAGTTATATTTTGATTAGAAGACGAAAGGAAAAAACAAAAGAGAATAGTTTGACTTTAGGGAGGTTCTAGAAACTAGTTATTAGTAGAAAATGCTAAAATGAGCTTGTCTTGATCTTGGTTTGAGGGTCATTGCAAGAAAGACTGACCACTAAATGTAGCATTTTACACAGTACTTCTTTTTTCTTTGGGAGTACTATATAGTTGGTAAAACAATTTTTTTAAAAAGGAAAAAATATGTTTGATGTATACACCTTTAAGAAAAAGGTGCCCTACGAAGGAAAAGCATAGAAAAATTCTCTAAGCAGGAGAACTAGAAAAGAGTAAAATTTCAAGAAAATAGTAACTTTCACTCTATTTTCACATTTTTATTTGTAAAAAATAGGAAAAGTAATTTTATGAAAATCTAAAATTTTCTTATTCGAGAAGACTTTATATTAAAGAGATTACACTAAAAAAAGCAATCTTGAAACCATTTTCAATGCTCATAATTGCACGCGCAAGAGAGCCCTATTTGCATGAACACAAAGGACATAAAATAATGTTTTTTAAAATTTCCTTCCATGAGTTCATGCCTACTAAGTATGGGAATAGACTCTAGAAATATCAGCTCTAGATAATTATTTTTGGGTACTCCCCAGTACTAAAAACCCCTAAACAGCAAAGTGTGACAAATTAGCCAAATTTATATTTAAATATAAAATGATTTTTGAATTTTTTTGAAAAATAAGGGATCTAATAAGTGTCAAACTAGCCATCTCTAATAAAAATTTCAAGCTTAACAAGTCCATGCTTCAAAAGTTATAGCACATGACAACTTTGTGACTCCAAATGTGACGCCAAATAGTACCGGTCTTTCTTGCAATCACCCTTGAATCCATCTTGGTCTTAATATTCAGCAATTTAGATTTGGTATGATTTGATAGGATTTGATTTGTAGAAAAGATCTTTAAGAAAAGAAAAATTAGGAAGGAAAAGGACAAAACAAAACAAAAGTATGGAAGAACATTACAAGAAAAAGAGGATCATTGCAAGAAACATTGGTCCTATTCTCCATCATAAACAATGTAGCTCTCTTGTAATCTTCAATAACTTTTGAAACATAAACCCCATAAATCCTAAGATTATGATAATCATATCTTTTATTTTGTCAAAAAATTTAGAACATAAATTTACATTGAAAAATCATTTTTGCTGATTTATCATGCTTTGAAGTTTAGAGGTTTTCACTATGTTGTGAGTCACTAAATTTAATGATTTGGAGCTGAAATTATCATGGTCTACTGACATAGCAAAAAATCATAGACCTACCAAAAGGAATCTAAAAATCTATTGTTTTATGTCCTTCACATGAGTGCAAACAACACTCCTATTGCGCACAATTTTAAAACATTAATGATGGGTCTAAGACCATTTTTTGGGGTGAAATCACATTACCATCAACTCTTCCTAAATGGCCAATTTTTAATTTTTGAAAAATTATTTTCTTGCTTTTTACAAATCAAAATGTCAAAGTACCTATTTTCATGAGATTTCACACTTTTCTAGTTCACCTAGTTAGAAAATTTTTCTATGCTTTTCCTTCCAAGGGTACCTTCTTCTTAAAGGTATATATATTGAGCATATGTTAGAGCCATTACCTCTTACTCTTGTGGAAAATAAAATGAAGTAGATGCTAGAAAGTCATTTGTCCCCTCATTTAGGTTGTAGAGACTTCATATGGTATTGGATTAATTTCCTCCAAGGTGCATTCCTAGGCATTAGTCCTCTAACCATGAGTTTTGCTAATAGAGATTGGGATTGGAGATTGGAGTCAATTAGTTTGATTCCTCCTAAGTTGTGAGGTTGGATGAGTGATTCCCATTCAATTTTAGCTCGGCATCTTCTTTCCATGTTTTCACCGGACCAAATGTAGTTCCTTGTGAGGCTCTTGATTTTGGTTAGAGTGTCAAGGTGTGGTGCCCAACATGAAGCCAAGTACCATATAGATGCTAGTAGGACTTGGTTAGCTATTGAGACTCTACTAGCAAGCGAGAGTTTGATAGTACTCTAGTATGCAAGTTTTTATTTGAGAGTTTGAAGTGTTGCTTTGAATCTTAGTTTTGTGGAGACTTGGAAACCTATTTGAAATCCTAGGATACCTACTGGATTTGCCTAGTGCTAGCCAGTGTAGTGAGACCTCTTCCCACCACCTGAATGGTTTAGCCGTTTAGGTAAGTTACTGATCCAAATGGCATAGGATTTATGCCAATTAATTTTTGAACCTATTGATAAGGCGAAAAGGTCAAGCACTAATTTAATTATGTCCAGATTTACGGCAGTGCATATTAGGCAGAGGTTGGTGTCATCTACAAATTTTTGGTCTATGACTCTGGATTCAGATTCAAGGAGTTTAAATCCTATTCCTCATTGACTCTCTAACAAGTAGCAAAGGCTATTGGCAACGAAAAGGTAGAAAAAACAAAGCTAGTAGACATTCTTGATGGATAGATCTAGTGATTTGAAAGGATAGGCTATGTATGTTATTGATACCTACTATGAATTAGGCGTCTACATATAGGGCTCTAATCCACTTAATCCATAGGTTATTGAATCCTATTTTGGAGAGGGTTCCCTCAAGAAAACCCCATTCAACTCTGGCACAGGGGTTTTCAAAATCAAGGAGAAGCATGACCATGTTTTGTGAGGATTCAATGGCCCAATCCATCAATTCCAAGGCTAAAAAGATATTATCAATGATACTTCTACCTTTGATCAAACCTGTTTGGTTTAGACGGATTAATGTGTAGTAAGGATTGAAGCCTTATTGCCAATGCTTTTGCTATGATTTTGTAAACTATTCCTAAAAGCATTATAGGTTGCCAATTCTTTAGGTCAATTTTTGGGCCCTCTTTTGGAATTAGACATAGCAACCCTATATTTCAAGCTAACTCGACTTCAAGAAAATTTCAAAGCTGATCAAATTGGTGCCCGATCTAGGGATGTTATGGAAAAAAGTTGTTTTGTCTAGACTTTGTCTCTTAGGTTTAGGCCTAGTATGGAGATAATATTAAAGAAGTCTCCCAAAATTCCAAGATTAATAATAAATTTGGAATGTAATGTTATGACTAAGTAGTGTTATATACATATAATTTTCTAAGGATAGTCATGTTGTCAAAAAGGATTATAAAGCCATGTGCCAAAATGGGATTGTACCTCTAAGAAGAAGTACATGTGGTTTGGACAAATCAACAACCACCCTTGCTGTATCTTATAATTAGTTAAATCTCAAGATAGCATTGAGAAGCATATATGTTACGCTTACCAAAAATTTGGTGTTTTCTTCCTTTTGTTCTAAGTTCTAACCGACAACTTCTATGTGGGATTTGGATTGTTTGAAGCTAACTTGACTTTTAAAATAGCTATTCCTTTCTAGGGAAATTATTGATTTTACTCTAGTGGCATGGATCCTTTGCTTAACTTGGCTCAAAGTTCTACTAGTCATTGTCCTTCTGAGGTGATAACCAGTGGAGGTGGTTGAAATTGCCGTCTTGTTATTGTGTCCTGACAATTTTTCTTGAGTGATGATACATGAAAGACATCATGAATCCAGAGTGAGTTTGGTAGCTTTAATTGGCAGAGAAGATCTGAGATTTTAGCTATCACTGAGAAGGGCCCCAAGAATCGTGAAGCCAAGGTCTTTGATGGTGCTGTGGTGGCAATATTGCTCATGGCAAAGCAATACTTTTTCACCAATGTTGAACACAGGTTGTCTTTGCACTCTTTTGTTGTAATTTCATTTAGCCTGGTCATCGGCTATTTTAATGAATATTTTGACTTCTTCATGTATTTTTTGTAGTTGTCTAATCCTCAGCTCAGCTGCCGGAATTGTTGATGTTGTAGGTGTTGTAAATGATAGCGCAAGGTTGTATCTATAAGTTGTAAAGAATGGTGAATATCCTGTGGCCGAGTGCAAAAAGTTATTATATGCAAACTTGGCTATGGGTAGGAGATCTGCTCGGTCATTTTGTCTTTTAGTTGTGAATATTCTTAAATACTGCTCTAATATTTGATTTACTCTTTCCGTTTGTCCATCTGATTGCAGATAAAATGCGGTTGTCAAAGAAAGTTGAATGTAGAGGAGTTCATACATTCTTCTCATAAATTTGGATACAAAAATCAAGCCTTGATCTGATATCATGTGCTCTAGTGTTCCATGATATTTCCAAGTATTGTAGAAGTATAATGTAGCTGTCCCACTAGAGTCAATGGTTTCATTAGTTGGAATGAAATAGGCCAGCTTTGTATTTTTATTCACCACTACCATAATTGAGTCATAACTTTTATTGTTTGGCAATTTGACAATGAAGTCATTTGACACTCATTTCCAAGGGGATTCGGCAGTCGGAATTGGCTGCAATAATCCGTATCTTGCATGATGTTTAGGTTTAGAACGTTGGCATAAATCACTGAGGTCAACAAGTCAATGAACATAGCGTCTCATGGTTGGCCAATAAAAATATCTTGCCACAAGATCCATTGCTTTAGCTTTTCCTTGGTGTCCGGCGGTTGGGGCAACGTGCCTTGATCTCAATATATATTGATGTAGTGCCTCGTTGTGTGGTACAAATATTTTATCTCAAAAGCAAAGGATCCCGTCTGTTAATTTATACGCTTGAAAACATTGGCTTGCATCCATTGGGGCCTTGTATGGACCATTAATTAAAAATGCCAATATTGGATGGAGTGTTTCATCCTTAATTATAGCTATTTTAATTTTGTATATAAGACTGGCATCATTCGGAACTAGATCACATGATTCTACCACTACTAATTTGAGTGATGGTCGTGAGGTATCATTATCTTCTTTTGTAGTATCTGTTAGTTGTGAGAGCATGTCGGCTCTTCCATTTAGTGACCCAGGCCTACGTTGAATTTCAAAATTGAATTCGGAAAGTAACTCTGACCACCAAGCTTGGCGGCGATTAAGTTGTTTTGTAGTTAAAAAATGCTTGAGGTTTTTATGGTCAGAAATTACCCAAATCTKGTGGGGAGAGCCTTCTAGATACACATGACAATCTTGGAATGCCAATACAATACTTAATACTTCTTTGTCATAGATGTCATAATTTAATTCTACTGGTGACAATTTTGAGCTTCAATACGTGCAAGGGTGTAAATGCCCATCTTCCCCCCGTTGTGATAAAATCCCCCCAATGGCCCAATGGCCATATCTGATGCATCAGACAGTTTCAACTATAAAAAGATGTTCAAAATTGGGATGAAGTATTAGAGGTGGTTGCAAGAAGCGAGAACAAAGTTCTTTGAATGCATTTTCTGCATGGGAGGTCCACTCAAATTTATGGTCTTTGTGTGTCAACATTGTAAGTGGAACTGCAATAATCAAATAATTATAGATCAAGTGGTGATAAAAGTTTGCAAAACCCAAGAAAGCTTGGACTTCATTTATTGTTGTTGGTGTAGGCCATTCTTGAATAGCTTGGACCTTGTCCTCGCACATATCTAATCCTTTAGCCGTCAGTCCGTCACAACCATGCCCAAAAACTCCACTAACTGACGGTGAAATTGGCACTTTGAAGCTTTTGCATATAGCCCATATTTTTTTAGTTGTAGGAGCACTTCTCGAACTACTGCTTGGTGTTTGTCTAAGGTCTTTGAAAATATAAGAATATTGTTCAAGTAAATGACTACCTAAATATCAAGAAGATCCCCAAAATACTTTGCATAAGTGCTTGAAATTGAGCTGGCGCATTAGTTAAACCAAACGGCATGACTAAATATTCAAATAAGTTGTACCTGGTCTTACAAGTTGTTTTAAATTTGTGGTCCCGTGCCATCTTTTTTCTTTAATATATTTATAGCACATTCAATTTGGAAAGTGGTGGCTCCCACCAACTGATCGGTAAGTTTGGGAATTAATGGTAATGAATAGCAATTTCTTACCGTGACTTTGTTGAAGTTCCTATAATCTACACATACTCAAATAGAGCCGTCTTTTTTTTGAACAAATACGATTGGTGCTAAGATAGATGATTTGAACCGTCGAATCCATTCCTTTCCCAAATTCTCTTCAAAATATCGCCGGAATCCTTATAATTCTGTTGGTGACATTGGCCACAATCCTGTATTGCAAGGCTCTTGCCCCTCCTTGAATTCTATTTTCATGTCTATTGGACCATGGTTTGGAAGCCCGTTAAGTTCTTCTTTGCTAAATGCCCTCTGTAGATCTTGGTACTCCTTTGGAATTTGTTCTTCAATTGTTCGGCTGTCAATGTCATTAGACAAATCCGACACCTCCAAGGCGTACAATTCTGCCTCCTTTGCAGACAAGCAAAACGTGACACTTGACACCATTGCATATTTTGGTGTTTCCATCCTGACTTTTTCCCTGGGCATCGGTTTTCAATCAATTCCCTCTACTCAGCCTTGAGACTCCACCCTTGTAGGCTTTTTGTTTTGATTCGKATTGTGCTGGCAGATGCGACTCCCCATATTGCGCTCCTCCGTGGGACCTCGCAGGCAAGTCTTTTGGCAACAATCCGAATCAAATGTGACCTTCTTTTGATCCCACCAAATCAATGTATGGGGAGATGTGGCGACTATTATAAAATCAGCTAAATGAAATTGGTAAATTAGCATTTTAATTTCAGTATTTTAGGTAGTATAACCAAATGGAAAACTAGGAGTATAGAAAATGAACCACTTATAAAAAACAAATTACGTTTTTTCATCCGTTCTCCATGAAGAAAAACTGGATTTTAACTGCCTTATACAAGTTTCCGCCGATTCTTAGCTGAACAGCCCGAGGATATAGCAAATTATAATCAATTCTCTAATTCAAAATCTGTTTTTTCTTATTACTGTATATTATTGTACTTGCCTGGGTTAACGCCACTAACGGGTTCTGCCTCATCTCTTCACATTGTCGCCCCATCTATTGATGTTGCCGCCTTCTCTTTTTTGCACCTCTCTTGTTGTCTTGCCTCTCTCACTTCTTGGACTTTACACTTTTCTAAGTTCTCATTGTGGCTCTCATTTGCTCACACTTGCAACTCTCTCTCACTTGCTTTCATTTGCTTACCCTGTCGTTTTTATTCTAAGTGTTTCTTGGCATGTTGTTCATCTTMTGGTGTTACTCATCTTTTGCTAGGACGAAGTGATCAAGAAAATCAAGGGTCTTGGCACATTGCTCTTATTCTATTGGACAACGACAGAGCAATCACAAAAATCAAGAGGCTTAAAGATAGAAGAAACCCACAGTTTCTCTTTCATGTCGTAGGTAAGCTTTCATCAGGGTTTGGTTGCTTCAGTATTACCTTAATCCTAGTTTAAGTTATTGGCTTGAATAGCATGTATTTGAATAGAAGTTGCAAAGTTCCTTTGAGTTTGTAGAATTTGAAATTTGGTGTAGTAGATTTGTGGTTATTGTGTGAGTGAGAGTTTGCAAATAATTTCTTAGGAGATTGTTGAAAGGTGAGATTGTGGAGGTGTTGTCCATGAGTAGTAAACTTTTTAAAGGGTTCAGTGCGGATCTGTTTGTGTTTCGGATTTGGAAGAGATGGTTGTGGTCATTAAAATACGGTCATGGTGAAAATAGTGTAGATAGTGATTAGTTGCTTAAATTTTGAAATGAAGTAATACTGCAAAAGATCATATGGAATCTGGAATGATGGAAACTAGAGTTGTCCGGACGTCCAGACGTCCAGCGTCCCCTGGGGCCGTCTGTTCTGTTCCGTCCGTCCCGTCCGTCGAGGCTGTCCGCCCCATCCGCTCATGCCGTCTGCTCAGGCCGCTCAGGCCATCTGCCCTACCCGCCTGAAGAAATAAATAAATAAATTTGCGGACGGACAAACAGGTGGACGGACGACCTGGTGTGTGAGGCGGATCCCAAACCGTCCGCCCCATCACAACCTCAAGGCCATCTAGTGTCCGGCCAAAAAAAAAAAAAAAAAAAAAAAAAAANAAAAAAAAAAAAAAAAAAAAAAAAAAATCATTTTTTTTTGCGGACGGACGGGCGGACAACCTGGTGTGTGTGGCGGATCCCAAAAGGTCCGCTCCATCACAACCTCAAGGCCATCTACCGTCCGTCCAAAGGAAAAAAAGGCTTTTCTGAAACATCTATTGTCAAGAGTATCAATCTGATCCTTTCTAATCATGTACATACAAATTTCTTCTACTGCAGAGCACCTTCTAGGACACCCTAGATTCCAATTTAGCAATTGATAGGTAGCTTTTCTAGAAGTAGCATACATCAAGCTTTCAGCTTCTAGACAAAAAAAAATTTATATAAAAACGCAAACACAAGTATAATGGTATATAGTTGGCAGCATATATGAGTATCAGTGTACATATATCCTAAGAAATAGAGTATTGTACATTGGCTCAAGAGAATAAAATGGCATAGATTTCCATAACTGCATCAAGTCCATTTCCAACATAGCTTAATGCTTTGTCCTATACAAATAATCTTTTCTAAAAAAGGACTAAGTAAGGTGTAGGACAACTCCTTGTTCACGTATTGTAAGTAGTTTTAAGAGGACTAGGGCCTCACCTGCACCCATGCACCAAAACAAACAATTAGTATGTTGAGGTACGTATGCAAGGTGTCTGCATCATGTAGTCACTTGTTATCGTTTTCGCCTAAAACAACTCAAGAAAGAACAACCGTGTTAAGTCCATAAACCAAAAAAGTTAGACAAACACAGTACATGACTGCTGGAAGTTGACTGAGTAGAAGCCATCTTGAGTGAAAAATATTGTTCTCAGTAACAAGTTTTGAAGACTAAGTGTGTATGATTGCTCAATAATTGGAATACTAACAAAAGACACTACTAGTGAGAGATAGCTAACAACATCAAGAACAAGTAAAAAATGTTGAGTATGGCTCTTTATTAAAGTAATAGTTCTATAAGGCTTGAGCTCTCCACAAGGACGGACTAGCATGAAGCTCAATCAACTCCGAGATGGGGTAAAGTGCAGGAAAACTTTAATGCAAGCATCATGCCATCAGAATGATAATTAGATGTACAAATAGTCTTGATTATGTAAAAATCAATGCATTTGGAAACCATAGCCCCAAATTAATTGGTAATAACAAAGGCTAATCTTAGTATAACTTAATGTAGCATGTGCTTAAGATTTAGTGATTCAACAATTACATGTCAGACTATAATTGAGTGGCAGTTACTAAAAACAACCAGCAGGTTAGTTTACCAAAGCCTTACTGGTTGTTTTATTGCTCAAGATTTTAATATCAATGTAATAGCTATTAACATTTGTGTCTATTTCACTAAAGAGGCAATTTAGTAGTAAAAGGTAATGTTATGTGTTAATAAGATCATCACATTGAAAATACATGTGGGTCATAGAATGATATAACTAGGCCCAATCATGTCAGTTATAATCACACATATTTGGTCTATTTTTTAGCAAAATAGTAGTTGTTAACATCGATATTGATTTCATTTAGGAGGTAATAAAACCATAAATGGATGTGTGATTAAAATCACCACATTGTAAATTCACAAGGGTCATAGAATTAAGACACTAAGCCCAATCAAATTTGTCAAAATCATGTCTATTTTCAAAATTTTGGCAAGTAGAGAGATGTCTATGTTTATCTAATCAGGTTTAAGTATCTTTGATCCCAACACTTTCCAAGTATAAAGTAAAGTGTTGTTAAGCTAGAAGTCTATTTTCAATCCATCATTTTAGATTTAAGCTTTAATATTGAATCTAGAAAAGAAAAAAAAAATTGCGGACGAGCGGGCGGGCTGACAGACGGACAGGCCGACAGACGGACAGGCGAATGGCCTAGTGTGTGAGGCGGATCCCAAACAGTCCGCCCCATCACAACCTAAAGGCCTTCCATTGTCCGCCAAAAGAAGAAAAAAAATTGCAGTCAGGCAAACGGACAGGCAAACGAACAGACGTGCAGACGAGCGGACTGATAGATGGATGGCCTGGTGGATGGGGTGGATACCAGACAATCCACCTCATTACAACTAGGGCGTCCGCCACCTAAAATTAAATTTAAAAAAATTATTATTATTATTATTATTTTTCGGCAAGTGATCTGGCGGACGGCAAATCCAATGGCCATGACAGGGTAGACAACAACATTGGATTCTAAAAAGCACAAATGAGTCTTAAAGACTCTCATTATTCTAATGAATGCTACAAGCATCTAATGTAGCATAATTGAATGTATATAAGGATAATTGAAGTTATTTCTCTACACATTGAAATGTATGCTCTAAACCCTAAATTCTAAACCCTAAATTTTCTACCCTAAACTAACTTTGAACCTTACATTAATTATCCAAAACGTTGGTGTGGTGTGCATAATATGTTTGACTTTCAATTTTTTTTAGTGTAATTATCAAAATGTACTACATATGTAAATGTCATTGACTTATTGATTTATGTTTTCAATGTTTTTTAAGGTTTAGAGCATGAATTGTTAAGCCTGCGCCATTGTATAAAAATAGAACACATAATTATAACTTAAACTATTTCTTTAAGTTTTGTTGGAAAATGCATAGATATTGCAATATTCCAAGGTATGCATAGTATAAACAATTGTATCATTTTATTATTCTATTAAAAAATGTTGCTAAAAAGGCTCTAAGCACTTTAATGTGATTGAATGTAATATATTGAACATTAAGATTAAATATATTATTCATACAACAAAAACTTAATTGAAGTTATTATCCTTATAACTATATGCACATCTTAAATTATAAACTCTAAACAGTCAACATTATATCCCATACCCAAAAAAATGGTGCTTTGGTAGTGGAGAATGTAACTGACCCTCTAATATGATGACCCCTCATGTACAAAAATTAATCATTTCACTAAAAAAAACTGCCTTGGTCTTCACAAAACCATATAGGATTGGTTTTGTTGAGTTTCTAGTTTCTAACACAAGATACTGCGTTGGAATGTCTTGGAATGCATTTTCCAATGTAGAATTTTGCATAGGAAACTAGGAACTCAATCCCACATGGTTATGTGGAGACCAACACAGTTTTCTTCTAGTGTTTATGGACCTCATATGTGCGTTTATACTTTGTAATATACCTTTACATAAAAATTGATAGGCTATAATTCATCTTCTTGTATACAAATGTGAAACCTGTATTTAGTGATTTAAAGGTTTTTCTTTAAA
The DNA here is from genome assembly GCA_006891605.1 of Pleurozium schreberi. NCBI lineage: Eukaryota > Viridiplantae > Streptophyta > Bryopsida > Hypnales > Hylocomiaceae > Pleurozium > Pleurozium schreberi. The sequence goes on along the minus strand of VACF01001923.1, from coordinate 111,413 downwards.
TGTGGACAACCTTGATGGAAACATATGAACTACAGGTTTAGCTTACTATCTAGAAACCACCAGAGATCTCAAATACAACTTTTACTTAGACTTTTAAGTTGTTAAAATGTTGCTACTTGTGGTAATAATTGAAGTCCAGCAATTCAAATTTGGATGGCTGAAATGTGCTTTTGCAAAAGTTTTGGATAATACATCCACATTTGATAATCACATTAGAAAAATTTTCAACCCTCGAAGAGATTGCGAGTTTTGCACCCCTGTGGTGCAATTACAAAAAAAAATTAAATTAAAAAATTATTTTTTATTTTTAAAAATTTGGAATCTATCACATTTTGAGACTTCAACCCTAAAACAATTATTGAGATTTATTGTCGAGTCGACGATAAGATGAGACTGCAACCTTTGGGCAATCAACGGTTTTTATATATTTGTATCTATTAAAGTCTCAAATTATCAATTAGTCTCAAAATAGAATAGTTGTAACAGTTTATCTTCGAGTCGACGATAAAATTGAGATTACACTTTGTCCAAATATAACAAATAAGGCCTTTTATATTGATTTTGATAGGAATTGTTATATTCAAGTTAATCGTGCAATGGTATTTTATACACAAATTAAATTGTTGTCACCTCCCCTATTGATTTTTTCGTGCGTTTTTTTTGTGCATGTGGTTGCTCCAATTGTGTTAAGGATTTTAGGCATATTTTGGTTCAAACGCAAATGGATATTTGATATTGCTTACTAGTATTTGCTTATTTGCTTATTTGATTTTGATGTTTGATGTTTGAGTATCTTTGATGTTTAATGTTTGATATTGCTTTCATATTGTGTTTATTATCATTGCTATTTTTGTTCACTTTTATTTGAGGGTTTCATTTTCTTAAGATTTTTTTTTTTTACTATTTGATTTTAATCATCATCTTAAATGATCAAGATGTCTGCTAAAAGACAAAGAACCATGAGGGACATGTTATTGAAAAAAAAAAATCAAATGTGGTTGTGGTAAAGGGATTAGCCTCTCCACAATGAACATCATGTAACCCTAAAGAATTATCAGAGATTGAAGTAACAAGATTGCTATGGAAAGATGCATGGTATGGTCAATTTGATTGAATAGAGTTCAACTCAGAGTTAGGTAAAGTCTTTTGCAAACTTTGTACAAGTAAAGGTGTTAAAAGTGTCTGAGGTAAAGGTGGATCCCGTAATATAGAAGTATCTGCATTTCAAGATCATCAAAACTCTAAGGAACACAAAAACTAAACTAGGCAGCCCAACAAGGTGAAAACATTATGGAAAAACACATCAGAGAAGTTAATAAGTGTTGTGATGAGGCACTAATTATCTTATTTGGATGTGCATATTTTTTGGGAAAAGAGACAATTTTATTTAACAAGTATCTAGGTCTTTGTAAGTTGTTAGTTGCAAGTAAAGCTAGTTGTACTCAATCAATGTATCATGATGAAAAATCTTGTGCTAAAATGATTTTTTGTATTTCTAATGTCCTCCATAAATCAATTTTGGATAGGATTAGAGATTCCAATTTTTTTGGTTTGATGATAGATGAATCCACTGATGTCAATGTGATAGGCCATGCAGTGGTGTTTGCTACTTTTGTTGAAGAAGGAATTCATATCACTGCCTTTTTAGATTTACTTGAAATTGGTGGTGGTAAGAAAGATGCACAAACCATTTATGATTGTTTGTTGAAGTGTGTTCAAGAGTAGGGTTTGGATATGCATAAGTGTATTGAATTTGGGTCTGATGTAGCATCCACCATGGTAGGACAAAGATTAGGTGTGGCAAATAGACTTAAAAAAATTAGTCCATTTGTCACATCAATTCATTGCATTGCTAATAGCACTAATTTAGCAGCTTTAGAAGCTGCAAAGTCTCAAGATTGTAAGTCTTATCCACTGAAATTGATCTTTTGGTTAATTCTTTGGCTGCTTATTTAAAGAAGTCTAGAAAGAAAAAATGTGCCCTTCAATGAGAAGAATACAAGCTGAAGCGAATTCCAAGTTTCTTTGGAGAGTATAGCATTTGTGAGGAGTGTAGAAACAAGTTCTCTACTCTTCTTGCTTCATTATATAAATAGAGCAATGTACTATTACATGCTATACTACTGACAATTTGCCACCTTCATAATTAATTCCATTGTCGGGTAGAGATGAGCGCGCTTAAAAAACACACAGGGGGTCTGGTTGCTAGTTGTTGAGTATTGATAAGGCTGTATTGAAAACTTAACTCTTCACTTGAATCTTCACTTGAATCTTCCGTTGACTTATCATGTGATGACTCTATAGGAGTAAAGGTAATGGTGTGTGATAAGAAATAAGTCCTCGAACAGGTAAAACGGGACGACCAATCCACGAGCTAACCGTCCGAGAGATTGGCTCCTAAACTTCAAATCACGGTGATCAAGAAACGCCTTTCACCAATGGGAACAACATAAAAGTGACCACGTGGGTGATGAATCCTACTTTGTCATCAACAAACACAAAACATGACTAATAATTGTCATAATAAATGACTATATAGCCCGCAACACATTTACAATGCAGAATTGAAATAAAAACTAGCCACCAAAACCGGCTAGGAAAAACAAGCCACAAGCCACAACACACAAGTCTTCAATCTTCATGCCTCATGAATCTCAAATCTTCAATTTTGAGTCTTGAAATCTTCTTTCATTCACAAATTTGAAGAAACTCCAACAAAGTTTAAGGAAAACTAAGTCCCATACTAACTGCAGCCTTCAAAATAGTGCTATAGGTGTTTTAAATTCTCAAATGCTAAATGCTTTAGCAATTTGAAAAGAGAAAAGCACAATTTAAGCACCCTAAATTTTTTAGCTCAATCTAAGTTACAGTCCAAAAGTTATTGAAGAATAAAGTAGAGGTCTCTTTTATTTCTTAGTAATCAAGTATTGCCTCTTCAATTTTTAATAACTCTTGATCTCTGACTCCAAATATGAAGTGTGAGAGCAATTTAAAAAATCTCTCACCACTATCTACAACTTGTGAAAATATCATAAGAGTCTAAGATATTGTTCAAGAGTTGGGAGAAGTAGAGTTTCGCCCTTTAGAAGCTATAAAACGCCTCAAACTTTCGTACTTCACAACTTTTTGGATCACAAATGTAAATGCCATGTGTGATATCTTTTTAGAAAGCTAATAACAAAATTTGTACTTCTTCCAAATTTCACCTTAATACAACAAATATTGTAACTTCAAAAGAGGCACGAAGTCTTTACTCCTCTATTTGAGTAGCAACAGACCACTCGTCACTTCCTCCCTCACAACTTTTGTATACAAATTCCAAATCAAGTGAAACAACTTTTTAAAGAAGTGCAATACAAAGATGTATAACTTGATTTTCATATTCAAATTTGTTTCCCACAAAACGTAGTATACGATCAAAGTTTTGGTTCCCAACACTACAGCACACCTCACTCAAACTTCACAAAAAATGACGAAGGAGAAGAATCCCCTCCCATTATTCTCCTACATGGACCACATCAACCCATGCTATGCCCACATGGGCAACTAAAAAACAATTGGCTAAGGTAAGATTCTCTCCTATCTCAACTCTAACTTCAACCTTGAATCACAAACTTTGAAATTACTTTAAAAAAGGATAAAACAAGTAATCCCCTCTCTACTAACTCACATATAATAATGAAAACTAATTGGTGGTCATTCAAATTCAATATAAATATTATAAAAATAAGCTATCTCACCAAAATAACATCATGTATAAGAAAGATTAAATACTTATACATCCAAAAACTCTAGACTTTGAAAAAGTATAGCAGCAATGGAATTTGTTCTCCGTTTTCTGCTCAAGTCATTGACTCACCCTTGAAGCCAAAGGCAATGGCCAACCTCAGTAAAAATGCGGCTAACCATTTGTCTTTCAGGACTGTTTTCAAAACACCCTTCAAAAACTATTTGGTGATCTCTAGAAAGCGTAGATTCAGACTCCAAAACAATAACCAAAGTCTATGTATCCAATTGTATGCTTGCCAATGTAATTTGATGAATACTTGGATCAGCACGTGGTTGAACTCGACGCTCAAAAGGCTCAGCTTCATCTCGGACACGTCGTCTTGATGTTGATGGTTGATCTGGATCAAGTAGTAGTTGAGGCAATTATGGCTGCCAATTGTCAAGATCTTGTGAATCCATTGCTATTAATATTATGACTCAAATCAATACTAGCACAAAAATATATTATGAAAGTAGCACTGCTTAACTTCTTCTACACACCTCCTAATAACTTCTCCAAGAAGCTAGAAATAGTGTCCCATCAATTATATCTCGAACATGCAACCAATAGTGGTATAAATCCACCTTAGGACTAACTACTGTCGCCAAGTTGCGGACTTGTCTATCTGTCTGTCAGAGTCCCTCATTTGTTGTCGCCTGGTTCCGAGTTTGAATCTTGATGGACTCGTGGAATCGGTCTGAGCAGCTGCTACCTACTTCCCTAAGCTAAGTGACAAAATGCATGACAATCCAAACCGTGGATCTTTCCACGATCAACCTTTTTCCCTCTTGTTTCTAAACTTAATTAACGATAAAATAAATATTTACATGATAGAAATATTTCCATCAAGACACCATGTCACCARTTCCAAGGATTTGTTACATTCAATGTGAATTTCGCTACAAAGCTTGTGTGCAATTTTTTGCTCACCTATTTCACACAAACCTTGTAATTGTACTAGACTAACAATAGTCAAATCCGCACAACTACTTGCTAATCGTTGATTTTACTATTGAAAGGGTTGACTATTAAAGACTATGGTCAATTCTAGATGTGGATAAGAAATTTTTTGGTCCTTGGATGAACATGATAAAAAATACCAAATGAAGATCAATTTGGTAGATCTACCTATGCTAATTGAAAGAGACATGAATGCAAAGAGCTTTCCGGTACATTTTGTAGCAAACGACAATTCCCAATTAATTTATGTATTTTTGCATTGATACAACAAAACCTTAAATTGATTGGATTGTTTTTACTATATCTAAATTTGTATATGACCAATTTTTGCTACAAAAGCTATAATAGTAGCAATTTTTCACAAACAAATTGATCTATTTTACACTCATAGACAATCCATAATTATAGCACTTGCTAAGAGTATAAGACTGATATTTGAACACAATTTAGCTCAAACGTTTTATTATTTGACCATTTTGCAATGGATTTGGTCTATTAGGGATCAATTAGAAGGCTATTGTTGATGATTGTGGTATTTTAGAGTCAAATGCACATTTATTTTTTAAATTTCTAATAAAAACAATCCCTTGTGACTGATTGTTGTGTATTTGATCCAATTCCAGCCCCAAGAGATTGTACTAGACTAATCATTGATTAAAGGATTGATTCCYTTGTTGCCCTGTATTTTACCACTAGAGAAAACATTGGAATTTAAAATTTTCCACATGTGATAAAATTTGCAAGGGAGTTCGCTTGCAGCATTCCAAGATTCACATTTTGAGTGATGATGATGAGGGCACTTTGCCTCTTCCTCCTCCTCTTTCCGCTGCACATACTGTTTTTTCACAGTCTCTATGCACTAAGGCGGTCAACCAACCGGGATGTGAAGGACAAGTGAATTGGAATGCAGGAAAGAGGAAAAGGAAATTGGCTATGGGAGATTAATCGAGAGATGAATCCATTGCCTCCGCCGTTAACAATTTCTCTAAGGAAATTTTGGAGGTGGAGAAGATGAAATTGGAGATGGCCTAGAAGAACATTGAGAAATTGATAGATAGTGAAAGACATGGTAAGAAAATGATGCTTAAGGAATAGTTACAAATGGCGTCCTTGTTTGTTGAAGTTTTAAAAGCTAAGGACTTTTCCACAAGTTCTAAGTAGTTGTGGCATCTTTTTTATTTTTTGCTTCTAGGAATTTAGGGCATTGAAATCTTACTTCCAATTGTATATGAAATTAGATTTGATTTGGTTTGAGTTTGTTTGGATTTGTTCCCTATTCCATTACATTGAATAAAAGACATTTTCCTCTCTGACTACTTGTACATATATAAGTACATTTAAATTGAAAACTTGTATAAAATGCAATTGAGATTTTATTGTAGTCAATCATCATTAGGGTTTTCYATAACCCATTGCCTAAACAATTGTTGCTTAAGAATTTCTCCTTGGTGTTTCACATGGTCTCCCTTCCTAGCCATAGGTAATCTTGCATTATGAATTCCTACATGTAGATCTCTCTGCAAACCGGCATCAGCCACATGAGGCTTTGGCTGGTTCAACATCTCATAGTAGTTGTCTAATCAACAACAAGCTATAGTAATAATAGCATCTTTGTAAATTTTGGAATTGAAGTTCTTCATAATTCTCCATCTATTCTTTAATGTGCAAAATGTTTGTTCAATTACAACTCTCCTGGAATTCATGGAGTTATTAAATCTTTTTTTTTTACAAATCATAAGGGGCCTTTTAATTCTTCATCAAATAAGTGCGAATGGGATAGGCAACATTTCCAATCAAATAATGAGAGCACTTAAGACCTCCAACGGAAACCACAAGTTCCTCCAAAATCCCTCATTTTCTCAAACCTTTGTACAAGTTGGAAACTTTTGAATTGGCGGCCATCATGCACTCCTCTAGGTTGGCTTGCACACACATTCCATAAGATTTTATGTGAATCACAAACTGCTTGTAGAACAATGGAGTGAAATGTTTTCCTATTGAAAAAATCACTAGCTACTAATGTGACTTTTTAAATTGGATTGTCAACTAATGGAATATAAGTCCCATCAATTGCCCCACATATGGTGGGCAATCCATAAGTTCTTCAAAAAAAATATGATGCTCATAAGGAGGTCTTCACTTGAATGCTAATGTAGTTGCTAAATAATCTGTCCTTATCAGTAAGTATGTCACAAACAATGTCAACATACTTCCTAATGGTTGAAGCCCCAATCTTAAAACAATCTGCCATGTGCTCTGGACTGTAACCATGAATAAATCTATAAATTACACATGCCATTATTTATCTAATTTCCATTTATGGCCACACTTGATTCACACACCTACTTCTCAAGAAAGAAGTCAACATGTTCAACAAAATCTCAAATTAATCAAAATCCATCCTATAAATTTTTTTGAGTTTGTTGTGGTGCATCTCATTACTTGATCTCTACACTAGCCTTTCTACACAATTCCAATGGGTTGATTGTGAGGGCTTTACCAAAAAGAGTCCAGCAACATTGGATTTCTTCCTTGAACAAAGCAACAACAACAATGAAAGAAAATGAAATCCCATTGAAGTCCCACTATCAAAATTTAAGACCTTCCAAGCCCTTGACTTGCAACTCAAAGAGTGGCTCATTGCTATAGAGAGCATCATCCATATGAGCATAACTTGAGCACAGAAAGATTGAAGGCTCCATGACAACTTACAAAACTCTCCTAAATCAATTTGAACAAGAATGCGTTACTAAAAACCTAAAAAGAAGAGAACATCCTAATCCCAATACTAAACAGAAATAAAAGTGCAAAAAACCCCCAAAAACATATCCCATAACATACACTTTCAATTACCCAAAAAATAATGACAAAAATAAATAAGCATATTGAGGAAATTAGTCACAAAGTTCCAACTCTCCAAAGCTCCAACATGCTCCAGCAAAATGAGCTTGCAGTGATTCAATTCCGCTCAATAGAAATAAGGTAAAACATCCCATTGTGGTCAAATGACCCATACGGTGGACACCTAATTCTCCATGACGATTTTTCGACTTGACCTCCATGGAGTGATTAGTGACCACATTAGGGGCACCCTACTTTTTTGAGTGTAAATCATTGTAAGAAGTGACTATCCATTCAAAAGACAGCCCCTTTACAATGTGGTGATTTTAATCACACATCCATTTACGCTTTTACTACCTCCTAAATGAAATCAATACAAACCCTTTACAATGTGGTGACTTTTCAAGGCCTTCCACATTAGAAATCATTGTGACCCCTTTAGGTAAATAAGATGAGCATATTGGATACAACTTTTGTTGGTTATCAAGTAGCTTATTGACTTTCTTGGGTAAATCACTTCAAAAGCTCATAACTAATCCTAATTTGTCTGAAAAATATAATTTCAATTATCCTCACTATTTCTTTTACTTGTCTTTATGTGGAAAAAAATTTGAAAAATTTCAGGAATGGCATGAGGGTAGACTCCAAATTCTGACCACAATGAATAGTTCATTACCTTCACTCATCAAGGACTAACACCTCCTTTGTCTTAGTACTATTGCAATACTGTTCCAATGGTCTCAAMATCACACTACTGTAACAAATGTAATTTCATTGAGAACCGTGCCTTCCATTGAAACAATATTGATACAATATACTAATGATGGTAAATAGAGTTACCCATACTAACTATTTTAGAAATGCTATAAGTTTTTACTCTTCATGATTTTTTGTATGGAATGCACGGATCCTAATAGTACTATAGCTAGGAAAACTTTCTACCTATAGTTGATAAAAATATTCATTAAGAGCATCTCCACTAGCCCCTTCCCCATCCCTATCCCTATTCCAATTCTTCATTAAAAAATGTAGGGATGGGAAAGCCACTTCCCACCCATGCTTCCCCAAATCAATACTATATACTAAATCTAGGCAAGTGAAGTCAAGATGCAATTGTAAATATAATAACAAGGGAAAAGTAATAGTCCAACACCAAATTATGGGTGCACACATCATGCAACAACCGTAAATTTAAGAATAGGGTTTACCATTTCCCAATTCCCTATCCCCATCCAATTTAGGGAATTGAGCCTCCCAATTTCCCAAAATTTGGAGATACATGATGTTGGTGGGAAGGGGTTCTTCCTTATCCGGATGAAAACCATCCTGTTTGGGGATAAGGAAGCCCCCTCATGGGCATGCTCTAAAAACTTATGACTGTTTTAAATCAATTAATGTAGGTAACACTATTTACCATCATTAATGTACTGATGCTGTACTACAACGATAAACTTTCAAAGTTGGACTGTCAACCCATTAAAACAATATATTGTTTCAATGGGGGGTGGGGGAATACTTTCCTGACGTTAGAGAGAGAGTACCAGCCGTGTGCCCAGGCCCTCCTGAGCAGCCCTGCCAGTGTTGCTTTGACTACGTCCTCCTGTAAGAAGCGAGAGCTTGACTGTGCAGAAGCCAGCAACTTGCTTCCCCTTTCACTTCAGTAACTTCATCACTGCGTCCTGCACACACTTGTCACYTGGCCATGGCGCCCGAACGCCCTGRCTGGTCTGCTGCAACTACGATCTTTCTGCACGCCACCTCAACCAAAATTTCCTGMGCTCCTTCGCTCWCCTAACWGAAGTYYYCATTAATTTCCACYCTGGGCGTCAGTAGGAACCAAATCGTCAGTCGCATTTTAGTAGTCTTAAATTCATCCCCAATCGATCGCGCCACCTCAATCAAAACTTCCTGCGCTCCTTCGCTCTCCCAAGTTTCCATTGATTTACATTACAAAACGTAGGAACCAAGTCAGTCAGTCGCATTCAAGTTAAGTAGTTTCAATTCATCCTCAATCGATCGCCTTCAGTTCCCCTTTCAAGGACGAATGTGGCCGGAATTGGATCATGTTCAATCAGAGTTCATCAACCATCAAGTGCTCGATCTAACTTGCAGCAGTAGGATCAATCAAGTGTCTCGAATTGAAGTTCTTTCCAAGTCCTCGTTTCAATTCGATCGACTGAATTACTAAGTTAGCATTGCAAGAGTTCTTTGGAGATCGAATTGAAGGAATCGATAAATCGATCATGGCGATACTAGGGGTGCGTGAACTGGGTTCTCAAGGCTTGAAGGTGCGTCCCTTGATCAATTCAATTCAATGCAATTGGAACGTAACTCTTGTTTCAACGGATTCATTCTAAGGAGTCTCGGATCTGGACATGTCCGRGCTAGGGTTTAGGGTTTGCTGGAATGTTGGAATGTGGGTGCTCTGGAATTGAGGAGAATCGCGGTAAGGGAAAGGGTCGATACGGTATTGGGTTGGTGACCTCCTAGCCTGCTGGATGTATGGTAACATTCACTGGACATAGTGAATTGCACTGCAAAATTGTGCACCAGTTGTGCACTTAATTTGTTGTGCTTTTTTTGATATTTAGATTTTCCTCTGGATATTACCAACAATTTTCCGAATAGTTTAGCAATTTGTACTTCTCCATCATACATCAATTGTGTGCGGGATGATAGCAAATTTGTTTGGTATGCATTGTATGGGCTTCAGGTGCCTCACATCAATTACAGACTTCATTTACATCAATTATAGAATTACAAAGTAGATGTTCTTGTATGGCCAGCGTACTAGGACGAACTATTCTTCTTTAGGCAAAATAGACAAACTATGTGCGATGTGCCGTAGAAGTGGATCACTTTTTGTAACGAGAGTTTGGATTTTCATCACTAATTCAATCACAAGCTCTACATGATACTTGAACCTCGTTTCTTTTGAGAGGTTAAGGACTCAATTGTTGAAAATTTTCTTACAAAGTTTCAAATCAGTTAACTCGATGTAGGATATGGTAACCATTTGAAACCTGGGGTGTAGAATTCTCCTTTACCTGACAATTTGTGACAATTTCTTCTATAGTCGTTGATATATATATCTGAGTAGGTGAGATGSGTAATGGTTTGCAGGTTTCAACGTTGGGGCTGGGATGCATGGGCTTGTCAGCATTTTATGGCACAGCTCTGGAGGATAAAGACGGCGTGGCCCTCATCCACCATGCTTTCAACAAGGGCGTCACWTTTTTTGATACTTCCAACGCATATGGCCCATACACCAACGAGAAACTTCTTGGACTGGTACAAATTAATACTAACTGATTCACTTTCTAGCTCTCGTCAATTCCATTAATTTCACTTGATTCTGGGAGAGCCATAAACTGTGACATTCATCTGTTCAAAACTCTAAGAATTGGGACTGCAGGTATAGATTTCTGTTTCTAGTCAATTTTAGCAAAATGATCGTTTGGAAATAGTCCAGTTTCCAAACGGGCCTGTGTCTTTTCAGTAGTAGGCTATGTGAGGGCCTTCTTTTTTCTTAACCTTTTTCTRTGTTTATGTTTTTTCTTCATTGATTCTGGTGAGGTGAAATTTGGAACCATCTGAACTATGCTATTCTCAATGTGAAAAAGGCTTTGCAATCAGCTTTTTTGCAACGAAACTGGTGTTAGTGTTGCCAAATTATTCAAACCACATCCTGGAAACTGATATTTAGGATGGAGGAGGAAGTCTTGGGATTGATTAATTTTGACTGATGATTGATTCCGTTGGGGTACATGCACACTAATGAGGGGTATATCTTGACATTTAGAAGGATGAAAATATCGACACTATGATTTAAGATTGAGGTTGAAGGAGGTGCAATTGTTTTTTCCTCTATCGAGACAATGGTAACCTCTTTGGTGCAAATGTACCACTACTAAACTCAWCYAWATTTCGGTATTCAAAKATTTTTCATGTGAAGTGACCACTATGAGGTTTTGTATATAAATTGACAGGCCGTGAAGACTTTACCTCGTGACAAAGTCCAAATAGCAACGAAGTTCGGCATTTGCTTCCAAGATGGCGACGTCACCAAGGTCCAAATCCGGGGCGACCCGAAGCATGTGAAGGASTCTTGCCACGACAGTTTGGAGCGTTTGGGTGTTGAGTACATTGATCTCTACTACCAGCACCGAGTTGACCCCACAGTGCCCATTGAAGTCACGGTATTTATTTGTTTTTATTTCACCTTCTTGGCATTAATTTTGCAGAAACATGGTTCGCGTAGACCAAGGACATTTAATGTCTCATTGGTTAATATACAAAGTGATGTACCCTATAATTCTTCTCCTCATTATAATAAGCCMTTAGATCAACCAAAAAAATAAAAAYTCAGAGGACCCATCTCTAGGTTGGATAGATTGACTCGATAATTAWTGCTCTWRGARCTTCCCAACTTTCAAGCAATAGKTAGTCCGTACTGCATCTCTTATACACATTTACTTCAACTGTTGAATCTTGTTTAATCRTGTTYAWTYAAAATGTTTWRAAAAAGAATACCACAATGCTAAAGAAGCAAAAGATTATGGGATATCACATAATCTCCAAATCAAATCATTGGGTTCRACCTTAGTTTACAAAATTGGGCTTCATTGAGCTTATGATTCGTATGATTTGTTACAAGGTTGGAGCATTGAAAGAGCTMGTAGAAGAAGGGAAAATCAAGTACATTGGGCTCTCGGAGGCGAGTGCCGACACCATCCGACGTGCACATGCTGTGCATCCCATCTCTGCAGTACAGATTGAGTGGTCTCTTTGGACTCGTGACATTGAAGAGGAGATCATCCCCGTCTGCAGGTAATATATCCTAAATTTAGACCACTCATCAATTTTTACACTTTGAGCCATCTTAAACACATAAGCGCTCAGATCAAAGATAGTAAGATCATATTTAAAAAAACATAATAAATAATTGTTGAATATCTATAGTTTATAGTAATGTGTGCAAGAGCTACTTTTTGTTACAAGAAATAACGTTTTTTGCAATGTGAATGGCAACTGATAGTTTTCTTGTATTAAATGCAAACTGAGTCATGATTTCATTTGTCACGTTTTCATCCACATAACTTGGTTATTCTTTCACTTGTGCTTGTGGAACCCTAATGACAACATCCAAACATTTCTTAACCCTTAAACAATGCCAAAGCCATTCTTAGGTTGATGAATGAGAGAGCATCTTTTTGAGTTGGATAGAAGTGCAAGTATTCATCCTTAGAATTTTGTGTGAAAAGGGAAGATTTTCTACAGTACTTTGACTTGCAATGCTTAATTTTGAAATTTTTTAAATCAATGATTCTCATGCTACTAGAATTCATGATTTCCATGGTGAACTGTCTAGTGTTTAACATAACATTCTTAACCTTCATTGGGGGGGGCCCTTTTGCTCCTCAAAATCTGGCTCCCCAGCAACCAATCAGTATCTCCAAGTCTGACATCCCACTCTCTCCCAACGAGGCCATCCAATCCATTGGAAGAGATTTAACCTTGTTTCCCTAGGGATCTAGGAGGGCATTATACCTCTAGTTGGGGGGAGGACGTAGAGCTAGTCAAGAATGTTATGAAGGGTTAACCTTGGAAGAATTCTTACCTTTGACTAAGGTAGTAACTCATAAGAGATTTGGTTTTTGGACCAAGAAGTGTATTCTTCATTTCTACACAATTTATAATCATGTGGAAAGCCATCCATCGGGTTTTTTTTAGCCTCAACGTCCTTATAAGGTTAAAAAAACCTTGCACCTTGACAAAAACTTTTTGTTGTTATTACCAATTGCAATAGACTATGTCCTAGTAATTATTTAATACTCTTGTATAATGTGTATTGTGCATTGAATTGTCAATGGCTACAATTGAGATCAACTAGAAGCATTCATTGAACACATTGACTCCTCCGTAATATTAGAACATGTCTTGGCTTCTTTTTTTAACATCTATAAGAGAATATTTTGACAAGATAATGCATTTATTTTATCCCAAAACGATGGAGTTGACTAATTTGCAATACTTCAATTTATATCCTTCTTTTATATTCAATTTGTGCATAAGGATCCTGTTCAAAATTCAATCCTTCATCCAACATTTTGTGGAAAAAAATGCTAGCTTTACTACTAAATATGATTTGGGTGGCTAGTACCTCAAATGCAAACAAACTTTTTAAAATCAAAAAGTTTAATCTCGGCTCCACTATCTTGTTTTGAATACCCTTATTTCAAGTAAATCCATTTCCAAAAGAATCTCCAAAAGCATGATTGCCCTACAAATCTTGAAAATATGTAGATACTTAATCTAAGATGTAGAATCTATGTATCCCAAAATTTGAAAATGGTTTTAGAAATCCACTAGATCAAAACTGCCATCTTATTATGATGAACTTTCTTGTACTGGAATTGGTCAAACTTTGAAGAAAGGACAAAAGATTTTCCAAAATTCTATAAAGAATTGTGCAATATTTGTAAGCACATCATTGAAATAGTTGTCTAGAATAATTATAGGGAATGGCTCACAAAAAGTGGTGAAAACAAATTTACAACTTCCAAAAAACTAATTTTAACAATAAAATTGAAATTTTTGGCTACATATAGTTTGACAACCAAACCAAGCTACTTCTAATATTCAATTTCTCTCCAATTTAGGCATCTCAAAGACTCTGGGGAATAGGCTTGAAGGCCAAGGTTGTAATGATGGAGTGATTTTTGTGAGAGAAATTGTACCCCACAACATTGGATTACCTCCAATGTTCTTCCAACTTGCCTTTTTGAGTTTATAGCTTATAGAATCCATTGATTTTGCTAGTATCATTGAAAGGCACATCAAATATATATTGCATCCAATCATTCTTTTCTATGATGTTTGGATTGTCATGTTTAAAGTAATGGATCATGCCAGAAGAAGAGTGAGTTAAAACTAATATGGAGTTGCTCACAAGTGAACACATGGTATTTAATTATGTAGACTACTGTGGAGTTTTATGATTTCACAAATTAATCTTTTTTTGAGCATTGCTCATCTTGTAATTAATGGGCAATGTAGAACTCGACTACGATTGAAATGCTCTCATATGAAAGTGTAAACATCATGAAATTTGACAAAAGCAATTCTGATTCCGGAAAACTTGAAATTTATTTTCCAATTTTAGACTCTGCATAGAAACCCACSCTCGTTACATTAGCTTATCCAAAACCCACAAACGTAATTTAGAGTGGATGGGATACCATGACGAGAACGACGACGACGAGGAGGAGGAGTGGTAGTTCCTTAGGGAGGTCCGCGAGATTGCTTCGTTTAAGTGGTGACGAGATGGATTGCGCAATGCCGCACTTGATGGACACGGCGCCGTTTCGAGGGGTGTGTCAGGCCCCGTCGCTTCGGGTGCGCGACGCGCGTGACATTAGTGTGCCCATGGCGTTTTTTGGGTTTGGCAAGAACAAACTCCCTGAAGTTGTGCAGGTGCGTTTCTGTGCATTTCTCTTTCGAAGCGCAATGCGCAAGTAGCTAAATGTACAATGAATGAATGATTACTGGGTTGTAAGTCAGGCATTTCTGTTTCAAGCGTGGGGTGGRTTTGCGTGGATTTTAGTAGTTTTGCATTGGAATGCGGCATTTCATGAGGTTCTTGTGTAGGTGGGGTTGTGGAAAGAATCGGGTACAGGATTGGTCTTGTGAATGTCTACATTGTGTGCCGTTGTAGTGGGGAATGAATCGTCCAATTTCGTGCCCTTGCTTTGCCGGGTGGTTGAATTGCTCTGTTCAGCAAACTGGCAAGGGCTTGGAGTGAGTGATGCCCACTGTATGGCCCATGCATTGAATGTACCCGAGGTTTACATTTCAGGGTGGGTGGGGGTGGAGGGTGCCCTAAGATTCGACATAGGAATTTTCGTGAATTTTGATCTTCATTTTCTGCGGTGCCGAAAAGAGTGGGACATTGTTCTTGCTCTCGCATTTACACAATCGTCGGAGTGCTCTGTTTCGTAAATTGCCAATGGGTTAGAATGCACACCCAGTGTTTGTTTTATGAGGAGAATGCACCAGTTGTGCACATTTCAAGGGGTGGTGTTCCGTTCTCTAAGCAGCACAAATCCCTTGAGCGCTAGAATCTCGTCCCAGAAATACTACCCTTATCTAGAGTTTGAGATCTGTCTTTGAATGACCTCCTCTTGCGGAACAGAGAACTCGCAATCTTGACACCTCTTAAGAAATAGGTGCCTTTCATCATAAGAATCGAGTGCCGAAATCTTTGCAAAGTGCCGAAATCTAGTGTCAGAGCAGTGGCCTTCAAGTGGTAGATTTCATCGTTTCCATCTATTGAGTCCCATGCAATTCTGAGGCCCTTGGATATCTAAGTTGGAAGTTTAAGATTCCAGCATCGTGCTCCAGAAATACTACGATTTCAATTCGCGTTTGAGAATTGCCTTACCTTGTGGAACAGAAAGCTTGACACCTCTATTATGTCTGTTTGTGGTTGCAGGCAGGAGACCCAGTGCTGCATGAGCCGGCAGAAGAAGTGAAAAAGGAAGACATTGGGAGCGCACGCATTGAGAAGACCATCAATGACATGGTGGATGTCATGCGTGCCGGCCCTGGCGTGGGTCTGGCTGCTCCCCAGATTGGTGTTCCTTTACAGGTTTGCAACTCTCCAACTGGAAAAATCAAAAGTTAAAATTTAAAAAAAAAATAATCCTGGTGGCTCACATTCCCGCGCTCTTGTGCCTTTTTTGCTTTCTTGTTTGTACTAGACTTCAATGTCTTTGAGTTCGAACATTGTCGCTCCTTATTGGCACAGATACTGATGCCTGTTGCAGAATGTGTGGATGTAGATTATTGTATTGGAGGACACGAAGGAGCTCATGAGTTACACCTCCTCTGAGGAATGTGAAGCCCAGCAGAGAGTACCCTTCGACCTTATGGTAMTTACCATGCTTGTTTTTTTGGTTAATTTAGGGGATGTTAGAGTTCGCAAGCAATTTGCTGCAAGATTGAACCGTTTCTTTCCATTTTCGGCCCTTATGATTCTAAGCACGACAATCTTGTCCCCACACTTCTCAAAAGTGTCGTGTAGAGCTTTCCAATCGTGGCGCTTGAGAAATGCCTCTTCCTGCGGAACAAAAGCTCGCACCCTATCGTTGTTCTCGTTAGTGGATTTTTATTAGAGTGTGCCACGTCAGAGGTTCCTTTCAGCATTTAATTGTAGTAGTCCTACCATACTATTGGAAATTTCTTGGACCGAGGGGGAAAAGTAGATAAGCACAATTGGTGACGTACTGTAGATATCCACATTTTTTTAAATAGCACCCAACTGTGGGTCCCTAAACCTGGATTTCTCTACTGACCTAGCTCACTTATCCACTCACAATATTCTACGATATTCTATTAGTTTAGGTCTCTTGTAGGCATGCCCGGAATATTCTCAAGTTTCAGTGAAGTTGACTGGGAATAGATCGGGTCCTCAAAGATTGTTTTGCAGAAGATTAGTGTTTAAGCTTTCACTGACTCGAAGTTGATGGGCAGGTGATCATCAACCCAAGACTGGAAAARAAGGAAAGTGGTGGCACCGCGTTTTTCTTCGAAGGCTGCCTCAGGTTGACCTTCATGACTGGAAACTCTGATTTTGAGCCYCAGGATCTTGTCTTAAAGTATTAGAGATTCCGTGTGGACCACGATAATTCTAAAGATTGTGGTTCCCATAACTTCAAAAACTTCTTACTCAGAAGATACCTCAGTCTTTGAATTTATAAACCGCATTATAACTGAACACCATCGATTCCTATCCAACTGTAATTGCACCAAAATGTGTAGCTCCCTCATTAATCCTTCAAATTGTGTTTCGTAAATTGCGTTTTTGAACTTCGCCACCGTGTATTTAGTTTGTTTCCCTTTGGCTGCAGTGTTGGCGGTCATCGAGCCCTGGTACARCGGCACTTGGAGGTGGAAGTGACAGGCCTGGGAAGGGATGGGCAGCCGGTGCGCTTCACAGCCACCGGATGGAAGGCTCGAATATTACAACATGAGTATGACCACTTGCAGGGTCTTTTGTACGTAGACCAAATGGTGAAGCGGACCTTCCGAACCACTGACAATCTCAGGCTTCCGTTGCCTTCAGGATGCCCCCGCCCTGGTGTTTGCTTAAGCCCTTCTTCCACATGTACATAACCCTCTCTCTCTCTCGCTCTCTTTTTGCTTTCATCTTCGCATGGCACATTGCTGAGGGTCTTCCAAGGTTTGGTAGTCCTAATTTAGTTTAGACGAGAGGATTAATGTCCAATAATTTTGTCTCAGGCCTCTGGTCCTCGACTGGTTATCTACTGTAGTACATAATTCTTTTCCTTAGAATTTCTTCCCTCTCCGAGTCTCCGCAGCAGACAGCTTCTGCTTGATACTCTCGCTCCTTGCTGTTCTGTACAGTACGTGGAATTTGCTGTTAGCATTGTGTGTTAGCATAGACTAGGCCTCCGGGCAAATTGTAGAGACTATCGAAGAAGCTGAAGAGTAGCATTCATTAGCTTTTAGGATGTAGCATCATCTGGGACTCTGTTTAAAGACAGTTTTGGTGTGAAACTGGAAGAGTCACCAGGGCAGGGACACCTGACGTGCAATTAGTGTGATGCAGCGGTACTACTGATGTACTTTTATCACAATAAGGTAATACACTCTGGAAAATTGGGCGGTCTTTCTCATTCGACGGTTATTGTGTGAACTGTCCACATATTGTTGACGTACTGTAAAACGCCAGCTGCATGTTCTCCAATTGAAATTGATTATGGTAGAAACACCCACTACCAACCAAGCCCCCATGGCCAATGTAAAGGCCCTGGAAAATTCAATAGAGAGTATGATTGATTTCTATCCATCAAGTCTTGGTTTTCAAACATCTTCTAACCATTAGTGTCATGACACATATGCTTGGTTTCGCGAGCCAAAGTAGTCTTTGAATGAGCAATTATGAAAGACTCTATGTGTTGAGAATGGGTCCAGATCTACTTAAGACTTCCAAAACTCATAGTAATTTCAATTCAAGGTGAAAAATTATCCAAAAATTTGCAATCCCCATGATTTCTATCTTCGTACAAGGTGGAAAATCTTCATTGCTTTCTATTGCTCCGGATCATACACGGAATGCTTATGTGGTTGGTAATGGGTGGTTCTACCATACTCCTTTAGTTCCACTAAAAGCTTCCCCAATTCTTCTTGCAAAGATTGTAAATTAGCCTAATTAGGAAGCTTTTAGTGGGATTGAGGGAGTATAAGCCAACCTTACTTGAAAGTGACACATTATTGATTTTCATAAAGCGAGTAGGACTCAAACAAAGACACATGAGGGAGGTCCATGAATTTGCCAAGTGATAGTGTAAGCTTCTCTACTAGCAAGTACAATAGAACCTCTTTAAAGCAATTAGATTGGGACCGGTCTAGCATATTAGATAAGATAGGTTATTGCATTAGGGAGGGGCATGATCTTCACAAATAGTTCATATTGTTAAGTCGGACCTAACAATCAATGTGGTTTGACAACACTTTATTGAATTAGAGAGGATTGAATTAGGGAGGTTCTATTGTATTGAAGAAAAGAGCTAGATTTGGTCAAAGGTCGAAGGAGTTCCAAATTTGATTAGTTTTTGTGGATGCGGGTGTTCACTAGCCGTAGTCCAAATCTTCATCAAGGTTGCCTTGTAGTAGAGAGCAACCCTAAATATTCTGTTGAACCATTGAATGATGTCAAATACAAGTTTGTTTGTCAAAATCCATACAATTGACACAGTTGATCTTCTAAAAAGGGACTAAATCCCCCTATTATCTCTTTCTGATTTTCAAAAAGATCCAACAAAATCATAAACTACTTAATTCCTAAATGCCCTAGCCTTTATTGAACTTCTTGGAAATTGTTCTAAATTGAACCAAAGAAACAACATTTTCGTAAGGGTCATCAAATTTTTTTGACTTGGAACCATATAAATTCAAACTACACATGTGAGGGAAAAAGAAAACACGACAATATCACTAATGGATTGAAAGATTATAATGTTTGATCACAAGGGTATTAAAATTGTGAAAGAGATTTGAAGTCTTTCAATCCTCTTTTCACACGTCAAAACAAAAATGTCTTGAACCAAAAAAATATGAGGTTAAAGAACATAACAAGCATAATCTCAATTAATTTATGACTTCTCAAAATCTACTCTACAACTTCTTAAAATTAATTTCTAATGTGATTTTTTCTCCAAGTTTTAGTGTATGTAAGATTCATTTCCAAGAGCCCTCAACACTAGAAAATCAACGTTTGCAATAGACATCCTTGAACAAAATCTTGAATAGAAAAATCATAATGATTCATTTTCAAAATCCGATTTTTTATGTTAAAACTAGATCTCCAAAAGTATTTTTCCAAAATATAAAGTACTAAAAATAGTAACTTATAAGGTTTAATATAACTTCAAAGTATTGTTGACACCAACATTTAGGGGTTGATATTAGAAACCACGCTTAGAATACTTATATGGCTAATTTTACAGGAATTTATTTTAGAAGACCTTGTAACATTCTTTATCAAAACAGAGTTCCTATTCCTTGCCAACTTCCGTGCAAGAATGTTCTTTGACTGACCACTCAATTTTTAGTAAGTTACATTATTCGAAGTTGCTCTCAAAGTGTCACCAAGAGAAGAGAGCACTAAAAAGGAATGTCATGCAAATTTCACATGAATATTTTTTACTCCATGTAGTCCATGATAATTATAGTCTGACGTGGTCTACTATTGAACTATCATTGCTCCTCTTTTTGTATGACAACATGACACGCCATTTCACGAGAAAACATATACAAAATTTGTCAACAGACTCTGGTCAAAATGATCAAACCTCATAGATTGTCTAATCTGTCAAATCTGTTGTCAAGAGGTAAGTTAGCTCCAACGGTAGAGTGCTCCTTAAAAAAAAAAAAATGAATTCTGCAGATCCTGTAAGAAAGGGGGCAACAGAAAGACAATGGTCTCTTATCTACTGACAAAACTGCTACTGTATTAACAAAATTTGTGACGATTTCTTGCRCTCTCTCCTGCACTMAAACAACCACGATAAGTKGCCTTAATCAGCAGCTAGTGCTGTCCCTCCCATTCAAAATAGAATTGCTGCAGAAATGTCAACATGAACTCATGTCGTTGTATCGCTCTTTTCTTGCCAGCCTGCACAAAACATTTACAGGAGTGGGGTCAACAATTTTCTCTCAAACATCACCCTTCCACTAGCATACCAACATCACATAMAAAAAGAAACGTAAATAAATATTTAACTGAAAGTAAAGACATCCCTCTGATTACCTCAGATTTCATAAGGTCTTTCAGCTTGAGCAGCTTCTCAGCAAAATGGTTGATTGTTGTTGGATGTGCATCACCACTTGTGTATTCAGACTTGGTGATATCCGTGCGTGGCACTTGTGCAGGATCATGCATCTTGCGATTTCGGCTTCCCCCATAAGTAAAAGCTCTAGCAATCCCTGCAAAAAAAAAGAGGATAACAAGTAGAGCAAATACCCAAGGTAGTAACAATCTTCAAAACAGCCTCCGCAGTGTTCGACTCCACATTGTGTTGCTTCAAAAAGCTCTCCACAGTATTACCCTCATTTTCACCACTGCAATGCAAGGACGCCTGTGTAAGCAACAAGTGAAGTTTGTAGCAATAAAACAAACGCAGGTTTGTCTTCCAAGACAAACACCCAGACATACAGACAGACAAAATGTCTAATACGTTCGACAAGATGTCTAAGGAACGCACTCGTCTGCGAAACAAGAATATTCGTAGAATACACTCGAAACATTCTAAGAAAATATGAATATATTCTTGCCGTTTAACGGAATATGTTGAAATAGTCCACAACTTTTGAACAGGGTTGTCTGACACCTGTCAAATAAGATATCAGACGTCGAACATGACGTCACTGTAGACCTAACCTGTCTATAAAGAGAACCCTAGCGAAATGCATTTACATGCGGAGTATTTCAGAAACAGAGCTAAACCTTTTCGGTCGCTCAAGCAAATACACTAATATTCCTCCGCCAATTTGTGATCATTACCCAGGACAGTCGGTCATAAAAGACCCCAGGAACAAAACACGTGACGCACATCATCTGCAAATGTACAAGACACAAAATTGCTGAAATGTTGATTCAATTCACCTGGCAGCGTATTTATGATCATCTGCAAACAATCGACGCCCCAATGTAAGAAATAAAGTAAACAAGCATAATCAACGAATTCTAAGCCGTTACTAACACTCCCTCACACAATCGTAAGTTGGGGAGTTGTTTAGATGACACACAGTCTATGTTCTCTGGAGAGAATGTAACAGACGTCTACGTTTCAAGAGGATGTGTCACCCAAACAGCACCTCCACCCACCCCGACTCATAAACCCTAGAATAAGAAACGTGGAGACGCGGAAAGAAATAGGTCAAATCCTACCAATGTCATGAAGAAGAGCTGCGAGCTCCACCTGCAACAAACCCCACACAACAACACATCACGAACAAGCACACAGAAACTCACAAAGCTCGCTCACCCTAATACTCAGAAAAATGTGTTGTTTACGGGAGTCAATCAAAAATTTAGACTTACGGTGAGGAAACTGGAGAGACGAAGCCCTTCCTCGCAAGCAAGCGACAAGGCAAGGTCGCGAACACGAAGCGCATGGAAAGGGTCGTGGGAAGAGTCCCAAGCGCCCATCACTTTCTGCACAAGCTCTTCCGCTGCCACAATCACCGCTGGCTTATATCTCTGTCGTCCTGGCACTACTCCCACCATCTTCTCACCCTCCGACCCTGTTTTGGTAGTACCCTTATCACCCCTGTTCTTCAACGCTCTCTCAAGCCCTACCACCAATTCCTCCGGTATCTTCAGCGGTGTTAACTGCTCCGCATCCTTGCAAGCGTCTAACAAACTAACATCATTCTCCACCAAACCAGCATTCTTCCTCAAACTAGCATTCTCACTCTCCATATTCGCGCATCTGGGTGGTTCATCCGTCTCGCTGGCCTTCGTCGGCAGCAGAATCAAAGGGTCGCGTTTTCGGTACACCCAGGGGGGCGTGACCTTGAATTCCAGGGTTCCTGTAAACGGTGGCAACGTGGGAAGCTCATTCGGAGTCTTCCGCCTCTTTGACGAACCCTCCATAGCCACATCACTCACACGGACCCAGCAGCAGCAGCAGCAGCACCTGATGAGGTAAATGAACGATTGCAGCAAGAGAAAGAGATCAACTCCGAAGTGAGCCTTGGAAACATACTAATGTTAAATTATATGGTGCCAATTCCTTGCCGGGAGGGAGCTTCCTGAACAAAAGTGCAGGTACATAAGATCTCTTGAAGGACTGGAGTCACTGGACTCTTACGACTCCCACTTTCTTTTTGGTGTGATGTCTGTGGAATCTCCCGCAGAATATGCTGCACGAGATCCACTTTCTCAGGGAATCTTCGACTTGCTTCTGCTTGACGTCTTCGCACACGTTGCGYTCGCTGTCGTGGTCTTCTTCTCGCAGTGAAATTCTGATCACGGGCTTAGCGTGATTAGCACCGAGGAGAAGGAAAGACTCATGGAATATGG
Organism: Pleurozium schreberi; assembly: GCA_006891605.1. Lineage (NCBI taxonomy): Eukaryota > Viridiplantae > Streptophyta > Bryopsida > Hypnales > Hylocomiaceae > Pleurozium > Pleurozium schreberi. Next base: position 88,230 of record VACF01001923.1, on the reverse strand, counting down.
CACGTACTGCACCTCATGTTTCACAAACGGATGTATTGTACTGTACAGTACATGAGATTCAGGGAATGCTGAACAATAGGGTAATTAAAGGTACGTTCACACTTGGTGTTAGGGTAGTCACACCTTCTTCACTCCACAAAAATTCTCTGAAGATTGAGAGAAATGAGGAGCCAATAAGTAGCCTAAATTTGTGAAGAAGGTGTGACACCCCAATCTTGTGAGTGGAGACTGAATGGAGTTGCATGCAACAAAAGTTGTGCTAAAGTCACCATAGCATAACAAAAGTTGTGTGCTAAAGTCACCATAGCATAACAAAAGTTGTGTTAAAGTCACCATAGCGTAACAAAAGTTGTGCTAAAGTCACCATAGCTTAACAAAAGAAACCAATGGAGAAGCAATGCGGAGGCAAAAAGCATGGGTGGGAGGATATTTTTCTTGTGTGAAGAGTTCTCCATGTCCATTATTCTTGTGTGGAGGAGAATAATGGATGCCGAGAACTCTTCACATAAGAAGAATACTCGACTTTGGAGAGCCAACCGAAAGGCAATTCCAAATTGGCACGTCCCCATTCACAGGAGAATTTGTGAAGAGTGAAGAAGCTATGACTACCCCTAATGTGAGTCTCGTCCAAAAATATGTCTAAATTGATTCCTTAGACTCTCAATAACAACACTCTTAACCCCTAAGCGCCCCAGCGCCAGGATCCTGTCGCTCTGAATCAAAAATTAGCTTTGCAGCTGGTGGATGGGGTTGTACTGAATAGATTATTGTACGCATGAGAGGTGGAGTCAGGTACGGAGTAATATTCATTGCGTTGACAGGCTTCAAGTTCAATTGCAGGCCGGATCCACCAATTAGGCCACGAACAAAGCAGTTTTGGCCACATTGTGCGACCGGGACCACCGGGAAGGGCCGGTGGCTAGGCACCACGTAATTTTTGGCTCCAGCTAGGGCTCTAACGACAATGGGAGCTTCGATTGCAAAGGGCCTTCTCTACTGATCTGGCCACGAGGGTTGGAGACAGGGCCAAATTGGTGCTTCAGGAAATGAATGGAATTCAGACAAGTCTCATGAATGAGAATTCCCAGTTTGATGGCCGGATGCATTTGATTTTTGTGTGAGTGTTGATCGTTTGCACAATATTTGGGCAACTGTTCTCTGATTTTGTGAATAAACAGCCCTGGTTGCATCCTCATGATTTTTACTCTCGCAGGATTCAATTTGAAAGTAGCCAATTTGTTGGATATGCGTGGACTTGAATGACGCTTGTGGACCATAAGGGAGTCTCGTTTTGCAACACCATTGGTCAAGTGAGTTTAGCTTTCGGTACTGTTGACACCAAGAATTTGGATTGCAACGGCCATGAYGCTARTTCRCACTTCAGACGCCCGCGTAACAGGTGGGTTCGCGGGAAATCGGAGGTGGCATTGTTTGCGTCAATTCACGCTCACGCAAGGCGGGAAGGGACTGCGTGCCAGTAACCACCGTACGCTCTTCCCGGTCTAAATTTCCTCCTGACAGTCGCTCACTTGCATTTGTGGCCTCTTTTGTTGGTCCTACAAGTATCAGAACCTTATGAAAATTGGCAGGGCAGTAGGTACCCTATACATGGGAAGCTTCTCAAAATTTCAGTAGTTGCCATCACTTATACCTCCCTCAGTGATTGCCAGAAGTGTCGACTCCTCCCAATTTTCAACTRAACGATAGAATTCAAYGCAYGTTTGACMAATATAATCTTCCTTTCCGTACGGTGAAAATCAATGAGAGCGGTTCCCACTTGCACAGGGCATTTTCCTCTACCAATTCATACGGCCATCTTTTGCGGATCACTGTTTTCACTCTCCGGCGCCCAGTTTTCTGAAATGACCCAGAAAGAGTTCTCTGTTCATTCTCCACGAGCTGGGCGCTCAGGGGTTAAAAGCTCAATGGAAACATACCTTACAGTTGTGTAAATTGCCAAGACTAAGGTAGAGGGCCCCATTACTAACCGACACTCCATCACCAATGAATAGGATGCCATATTTCCAACCAAGGCTGAAACAAATTTCCATTTTTTCCTAGAATGCATTTTTTTTTTTTTTTTCAAGGTTTGGACCAATAAATTGATGACACATTATTTAGTGAGCGAGAAAGTAGGAAGCAATGAGCAAGAAAGTAGTCCTTGAATGATTGAAATTGGATGACTCTAGATGTTGGTCATGGGGCAAGCCCAACTTATGCCTTTCAAAATTCATAGTAATTTCCATTGAAGAGGTAAAATTACCATTGGCTCTACATTAATTAAGGTAAATTGGTTTATGACACGAAGAATGACTTGTTTGCCCTATTGGCATTGTTGTAAAAAAAAATTCCATATAAAGACAAATGTGAGAAATAGGAAGAGCAATTGAAATTTTATTTCTTCAACAAGTATGAATTTGTTATGAATTTTTGAAGCGGGTTGCCCAATTGGCCCAATAGAGTCTCTAGACTAGTCCCAAACCAACAAAAAGTGTATCCATTAATAATAATCACATTAGTCACCTACTGCAATCACAATATATCCTAAAATGGCTACAACATGAGGCCTGAACAAGTGACTTCATGTGATGAATTTACACTCAAAAGGTGGAAGTTCTTGTTGTAGTTACTAATCACTTCATCACCATCACCCAAGACATCACTTTTGTGACCACTAACTCAACCTAATGTAACCCAAATCTCATTTATTGAAAGAAGTCTATCATGGGTTGATGCAAGACTACAATAAGTCATTCCCTAGGTGTCTATCTATCATGGGTGGTTTGTTTGTCAAAGATTGGTTTACTTTACTATGTCCTCACCAAGTGGTTTGCTTGTCATAGGCTGGTTTCCCTTAATGTGTAGTCACCAAATTGTAGTCACCAAATTGAGTTGTGCTAATTSAGAAGTCAGCCAAGGAAGAAGCTTCCACTAGACAATAARTACAATTGCTGAAAATKGGAATCCCATTGGATCTGGGCCTYTGTAGGCAAACCAATATAAAGTTCATCTGCATCAGAGTCCTACCAATGCATCGCAGGARTACTCAGAGCTTATGATGYTACAAARGSCGTGAATTWTGGGGTGATAGTAGCCCTATCTTGTAGAGCARACTGCCWTCCAAAGAGTCGTATATTWTTACTAAGCGTCCTCCATGTKAGCGTCGTGGTCAGCTTCTCCATTTGATTCTCCATGCGTAGGTTCCTCAGGAATGGGCGCTGCTCGGGTAATGCATTCAATCAACGACAAGTCACCTTTGCTTACTGCTTCATCAACTGGTGTTCTATCATATCTGCATACAAGCAAGGCTCGTCTGTCAGGTGAAAAGCATGAAACGAACTCACATAAAGTGCATGAATCTGAATAATCTAGTCCAGAGTACTACTACTTGTGTGTGTAATGTTTCAAAGATTAAACACGTAAGCAAACAAGCTAAATTAGAATGTCTACTTTGGAAGTTAATAGTCAATTGTAGTAACTGTCAAAGTATAATCCTATTGTTTGAAAATGTAGGATTGTCTCTATTGATACATTTTGATACATTCCTTGAAACTTCCTAAATAATTTTTACATCAACTCCTAAAGATATGGAAGCGGCCATTTAGGCACTAAGGAGTTGACTGCTCTGATAATTGACCGAGTCCTATTGAAATCTCCACCACCAAGTAAAAAGTTCCTTCTACAAGTGATTAAGTTATGATCATGAGAGAACCGAACAATGAGCTCAGTAAAGTATTGAATCGTACCTATTGACTGCAGAAACACTTGCTCCTACCGAAATAAGAAACTCTACAACCTGCGAAACGTTCCCCAGCATTAGTATGCTACAGTTTGGAAAAGCAGATTCTACAGCTGGAGGTCTTCAAAACCCATCACATATCGCCGAACTGAAGACATCAAATAGGAGACTGTTTAACCTATCATGAACTAAATCTAGGGCACTAGGTTTTTACTAAGCCTGAACCACTTCTAATATTCAAGTAGCTGCAAACTTGCTTGCAATCGCGACARCACTTACAGGTTTGTGTGCGTTAAGAACTGCATAATGGAGAGGGGTGTTTTGCTCGAAGTTGCACATGTTAACATTCTGCAACGATCACCACAGCTCACGTTGTTTCGGTGTGTAATGGAAGATACTTACGGCCCCATGCTCAACCAAACATTTGACGACATCAAGGTGTCCATTTGCTGAACCCATATGAAGAGCTGCCAGAATCCCCAAACACGTATGATTCCTCACAGTAGTCAGCCACAATATGAGTCAAATTAGTAGCAAATGCAGGACTAAATCAACGTCCGTGATAACAGCATATTTCTATTAAACCCTGAGTATGTCGATCATTTTCTTTGCTCCTAAACATTATTATATACAGAAAATTGTAAGGCTTTGAACACACTAAATAAAAATTTGCAAACTTATTATATCTTGTGATTAATGATTAGAAAATATTACGCCGATAAACAATTTAAGTTCAATGCTCCAAAATCGATTTAACTAAGATCTATGACGATTTCCCATGGATAAAATCTTAACACCTAGCTTAGCATCATATTTTTCGATATCAACTGCAAAAAGAGATGTGGAAGTCATATTTTAAAGCACATGTAAGGCACATCCGAGAACTGGTTGGCATGTACAGGTAAAGTGAGTCATTGTTCTTACATACCAGTTCGGCCTTGAGTATCTTGGGAACTTACAGTCGTYCCCTGTGCAAGAGAGCTCTGGACATCTTCCAAATCTCCGTATCTTGCAGCCTGAATAATCCCAGATTTACGCCCCCAAAACGTTATGAAATCCTCAAATCTAGAGTATCTCTTTCAAATCTCACAATGCAAATCAGATGTTTGAAGTAGAAATTGTTCCCCTGAATAAAATAATCTATATGAATGATTCAGCCGAAGAGAATGACAGAAATTTAAATCCAATCAAGGGCATAGCCCAACAATTCTCTCCGTTAAGCAACAGATTCTGGTGCTCACTCGTCCAATTTATAACATGAGCATACTTCCACTTTCTCACAGTAACAGTACAGCAAGTGTGCCTAGAGCGTCTCTCATCTGCACGAAGACCGCTTTCCAGATGCTTCCAACATTAGACTTGATCCCAGTCAAGCTGATAAACGCGGAGCTGAAGGATTCATACAATGTTTTCAATAACTGCCGCACCTCATTATTGAAGGCGAATACGGTCATTCAAAACACCATTGACAGTGAAATATTGATCTTATATTCTAGAGCACTTAATTAGACTGCACATCGTGACTCTCAAACTAAAACCCTAACTCGGAACCTGCATTGCAACATAACATTCTCGAGTCGTATCTAGCTTGTACTCTTTCAATGATAGTACAAAATGAATCTGGAGCACTAAAATATTGAAAAACTGCCACACTTTTGAAGCAAGCAAATTGATTACCGGGCAAGCTATCACTGCAAATGAAATAATTCTAACGTGAGCGACACTTGCTTTTGCAAACATAACATGACCTCAAAAATTGTGCTCAACTAGGATCTGAAGTACTTTCCAAGGGTGTTCAGACAGCTCCTCGAGAATGTAATGAAGATTTGCCCAAAATGCAACACGAACAAATATCTTGGAAATCCAACAGAGTGTTCAGACCTAGATGTCGGCACGACCGGAATAAGGAAGATACTGATTCTCATGCCAGAAATGATCATTTCTAGATTCACATCTTTTGAGTGGATTGTGAAGTAAAACCTAACCACAAACTCCATAGTCAATGAAAAAATGTAAAGGAGATTCATAAAGTAMTATACAAACGCACATGAAAATTCTGTAGAAGCAGGTCATTTGAACATCTAGACTCAATCAGCAGCATTGTAATGGCTGCAATTGAACGCGAATCTCGCCTGGAGCAAATCAGTTAACTCGGTCATTCATAACAACCAGCAGTGAAATATTGATCTCATATTCTTGAGCACTTAGTTAGACTGCACATTGTGATTCTCAAACTAAAACCCTGAAACCCAAACCCTAATCCATCCCTGCATTGAAASTTTATCTCGATATCCAACGAGAACTACGATCGTGTGAGATAAAGTAAATCCAACGTACTGAACATCAAAGAATAACGATTCTCAGGAGAGAAAACGAAAAATTTCCAAATTGACATCTTCTGAGCATTCAGAATTTGCAAATTAAACGTAATCACAACTCCATAGTTGATAACACTAGTGTAAACTACATTAAGAGAGTACTAATAAAAAACAAAGAACATTATGAATAAATTCTCAAAAGCAAGCTCAGTTACACATTTACACTGAAGAAAGTAGCAATTGAGTGTCGAAATTGAACACAAATCTGGCTTGCCTGGAGCAAATCGCCGACTGGGGGCGGAGTCCTGGGTTGATCCGGAGCAGGATCCTCAGGGTGAATCGGAACTGCCATCTTCTTCCTGTTTTTCTTTGTTTCCTCCGATAAAATTGAACAAGTAACAAAGCTAAGCTGCAATTTTACAGATTACAACGGCATGAGAGTAAGAGAATGCGCGAAATTGAGAGGAGCTACAAATCCGCTGCAATGGTAAGTAAAACCCTAATTTCATTGAGCTTGTCGAAAGGGACAGAGATGGATATCACCCGGGTATCAGATCACTTGAGGAACCTGTGAGCACCGAGGTAAGGTAGGGGGTCCATAAAGCGCCCATCTAAGACCTGAAGCTGAATTTTGGCAAGCTGAAATTGTTTGAAATAATTTTCAGTAAATTTTTCTTGAAAGACAAGTAGAATTGGCATTTAACCCAAGTTGTTTCATATTTTTTGGAGCTTTGTGGAATTCATTATGAATTTTTGAAGTTGTAGAAAAGTGCATTTCAGTGGGCTCTAAATTCGACCACCTCCTCAAATGTACAATGCTTGTACACTCGAGAGTGCAAATTGTACCTCCAGAGTGTGATTGGTTTTAGAACTTGCTCCATTTTAGGACCTCCTACCTTAGTATTCGTAACACTAACAGGTCAGATGTTTTTCCTAGTATTTTCTAGTTTTCCAACTTTTGTATGACAGTATTCATTTTGAATTAAGAGTTTTTTGTTTTTTTATTGGAAAAAAGGATGGACTGGTGACCGTGGAAATCATCCATTTTGATATTGTGGGAATCACTGGTTTCAGAAAATAAAGAACACTTATTGGATGTCAAAATAAGTTAGGAGACTCATAAAGTGTGTGTTTAACGGAAGAAAAAGGTTTGTTGGGAAATTAGGCATGTAGAACGTTCCAAATTTTCTTGGTTGATAGAAAAACTCTTTGGCATTTTTTCTGTAAAATTTTTACTTCCATGGAAATAAATCCAATTTTTAGAAGTCGCAGAAAATCATCCATTTCAAGGATGGACTAGTGATCATAGAAATCACCCATTTTGATATTGTGGGAATCATTAGTTTCAAAAAATCAAAAACACTTATCAAAAGTCAAAATAAGGTAGGAGGCTCTTAAAGCGTGCGTTTAACAAAAGAAAAAGGTCTATTAGGAAATCAGCTTTGTGGAACATTTCAAATTTTTTTGATTGACAGAGAAACTCTTTGGCATTTTATATGTAAATTTTTTACCTCCTTAGAAATAAATTCGATTTTTAGAAGCCGCAAATGTTTAGGTCCCCATTCGTGTTTATAAGGTGCTCCGGAAATCAATTGCTATAGATGTTTAAAAAGAGCAACTCACTGCCAAAATAGAGTAATGCGGAGCTAAATCATGCAATTAACTTTTACAAATAAGGCATGCCCTATAGGCTATTATTTAATGCACTTGGTAGCGCAAATTTGAATTGATAGCAATCAATTTAATGCACTTTTAATTTCACGTAACTGAACTTGTAATAAGAACAATCTTTGTAAATACTATATATGCCAATAACCCATGTTGTATAATATAACACCCTAAGAGCAACCCCACCAGTGAGTTCCCTATCCCTAAAATTTTAGGGARAGGACCTCAAATAGAGATAGGGATACGGAACCTTCACCTCACCAAGCTTTTCCACGTTTTGTATCCCTAAATTTTAGAGAACTAGTGAAAAGTTGCGCCCCAATTCTATATCGCAAGCCTCATTTCGAGAACTTGTCAGGTCTCATTTGTATACGAGATCCCTAAAAAAATGTAGAGAAAGGGATACGGAACAGCTAATGGGGATGCTCTAAGGTAGGCAAACCCATTCCTGACCGGTCTCCAATGTTGCATGCATGCATCCTAGAAAAGTCCCTTTCATTGTGCAGTTGAGATCTCTAAATCTTGAACTTAATGAAGCAAATGAGAGCCTCCTACCATGTAAGTCGAGGCGGTAGAAAAAACACTAGAAGACAAGAAGTGAATTGTCTTATTGGCCTCTATAAGCGAAGAAGTAGGATTTCAAGGTTCACCAATATCGGTGGACAAGCCCACTAGTGGAGATTGGTCAACTTGAAGGGAATCACTAAGTGTGGCATTTTTACTCGATCACTCCCCACCCACCCAATCCACATAGTAGTACAATTTTTTATTTGCCACTATAGTTTTCCAGGGCAACTTTGCCCGCCCGACTCACATAACATATGTTTCTGAGTGTAGAAGGACGCTAACTTGAGGGAGTTAGTTGACAGCTTTATAAGTTGTCAAAGTGGTTTTCCAAGAAAAGGAGGTTGTTGATGACATCTTTGCATGTTATTGGCTATAATACTTGCATGTGTAGCATGCTCTACATTTAGCCATGATACAGTAACGATCGTCTCCATCATTTTCCAGTGGTTGGAGCAAGGTTTCTATTTGGATATGTATTTGTTTGCAGTACTTAGTCAACAATCGTGAAAGGCTCAACATAGTGTTGGTCTACAATTTGTTTTAGAACCCTATGGGTCTTGACTTTGCATTTGAGTACAAAAATTTCTATGTTATAAAATTTGAATTTTTTGGTGTCCTTGTACTATGTGTAAAAGGCTAATCAGTTGATAATTTCCTCCACTACTTAGGATTCCTTGTAATATCCTATCTTCTTAAACAAATGGATATGGGTTTGCCTACTTTATAACTCTGCACATGGGATGTCATCGTTGTCCCATTAAATTCATCATCCATTTCCACCACTCTATGCATAAGTTTATAGGGATGATTCTTATTGCCCGTAGTACGCTTTATGAGCCTTCTACCATACTACAGAAGATCCGCCATTGTGTTTTTTTGGGCGATTTGTCGACAATTTGCACCAAAATAATTTGCCTCATACCAAGCCATTAGAGCATAAATAGCAAAATCTTCGATGAAATTGCCAGATTATGGATGAAAACATAATTTTGAATATGTAATATGTGCTAAATTGCTAATGTGATATTTTCTATCTAGTATGTGGATGAATGTTGAAATATATAATGCCACTACAGCATTTAACATCGCCACTCTCGCACTTCATGAAAAAATGGAAAAGAAAAACCTGATCTCCCCTTTTCACTCAAAATTCCGAAGATGAATAGTTGCATTTCTGTCCTACACAGATTCTCTCATCCGTCGGACACCAAACGTCTGCATCGACGTTTGCCAAGTGTTTATTTTGCTCTCCTCACAGGAACTATTTGCCATTTCCTGACCTCCAGTCTCCAGAGTCATCGCACCGTATATTTYCGCAGGAGAACAATTTCCATCGAGGTTAGGTTTTAGGTTCAGCGATGGAGAGGTTGAAGAAGTTGGAGTATCTGTCGCTGGTGTCCAAGGTGTGCACAGAGTTGGAGGCGCACATCGGGTGCGGCGACAAAATCTTGGCGGAGTTTATCATCGACTTGGCGCAGAAATGCGAGACGCAGCAGGAGTTCGGGAAGGCTCTGAAAGCCAACGACGCAGAGATGCCAGAGTATTTTGTCAAGACGTTGTTGACGATCATTCACGCTATCTTGCCGCCGGTGAGCCGGGACAAGTTGAGCAAGGGTTTAGGCGGGGACAATAAGGACTTGAAGCGGAGTGCCTTTCCGGGGTTGGCTGTGCCGGATAGCAAGCAGCGCGTACGGGAGTTGGAGGACGAGCTCGAGGCCGATGGCGTCGGGGTTAGGGTTTCCGAGGGCAGGGTTGGTGGTGATGATAAYGTCAGAGAGCATCGGAGGGGGGACAGAGACAGAGGTGGTGATTTTAGGGTTCGAGATGGAGGGCGGGAGAAAGAGAAAGAGAGGGATGGCGGAAGGAGAGATGAGCGTGATGGCGGTCGGCACCGGGGGAGAGGCTATGACCGCGATGATGATAGGGAGACACGATCGAAGGAGCAAGTTAGGGTTTCCGAGCGCGGGGGCAGGGATGTTGATGGGCGACGAGGGAATGGCAGGTATGAAAGTGGTCGAGGGAGAGGTAGGGACGATGATATCGAGGATGGAGATCGGGGAGTTGTTAGGGCGTCGATGGTGGACGAGCCGGAGCTCTATGGGATTTACCGAGGCCGAGTCTCTCGGATCATGGACTACGGTTGCTTTGTGCAGTTGTTGGGGGTTAGGGATCGGAAAGAGGGTTTGGTTCACGTGCATCAGTTGTTCAGTCAAACAAACAAACGCTCGTTCAGTTGCTGTCTTTGACCACAAAACATGAAGTGTGTTCAATTCTTCCCAGCACAACAATATTTCGTAACGGATTCTCCACATTTCCAAGCTTTTTGGAACAGTCAAACCAACCGTGGAGTTCACGCATCAGACATGAGTCGTGTCCAAGAGAATGGCAAGGTGCATCTATGATGCACTTCGAAATTTAAAACACACGTACACACTCAGACACATCCTGCATTGAGAAAGCTTTCTGCTTTTTTATTTTGCAGATACAAAAATAATAGTAGTAAATTAAATAATTAATAACAACCATAATTTTACTAGGCTTAGAGTTTGGTTGAAAAATCCGTGCTACAATCTCGTAGCCCAAAGATTTTGTTGACGTGGGACCAATATACACAAAAATGTCCACACCCCACAATAATGTAATGTACACCTCCTACCATAATGAGCATACATAAATGGCTATGGGTCACTGGGTCCTCGTCCTCATCCCTAGTCCTTGTAATTGTCATTCTCAAGAGAGGAAGAAAAGGTGCAACCACAAATAACAAATTGGGGGCTATGGCTTGGCTACTGAGCTCCTCTCTTGTCCCGAGAGACAAGAGACATTCCTTTCTCTCTACACTCACTCAGTCACTCTAAATCCTCAGTCACTCTATTTGGCATCTATGTCATCCAGAAGGTGGAGATTGTAGCATCATCATCATCRTCATCATCATCCGCACAAATCCCCTTTCCCAAGAACAGATTTTGTTTCTGTGTGAAAAAGGTTGGTTGCTTGAAAGGCGGGTTGGAAACCAACATCATAACATACCATCCACATGTGTTTTCAAGGGTGGTTTATTATCACAAACCCCATGTGTGTGTATGTATGTATGATTTTTCGGAACTTTTTCAAGGATCAGCCTCCTTGTAGAGAGGAACACCGCTCATGTTTCCCGTCAAATCCAGACACCTGTGTCAAGCCCCCATGGCTCCTTGGTATATATGGTGATTACTGGTATATGCACGCACAGCATTTGCAAACTGCTTCTTTTCTATAGACCCTGCACTCTTCTGCATCACCCACAAATTTCAATCAGTACACAGCAAAATGTAAACTCCAGTAAACTCAAAACCTGATCAAACAAACACACACACACACCACTAAAACTCCACAGTTTACTACATTGAAATGTCACCATATCGACAACATCTAAACTACCCAAATAGTCTAAATCCCGTGAACACTAAAACTCCATAAAACAAACTGCCTAGAAACCACCACCACAAGATAATGTACAAAAAGAGCCACCAGCAAGGCAAGCACCACAATTTGCTGCAACCTTAAACTACATTTAATACAACATCAAGCTACATCAAACCACATAAACTACTTTAATACGACCTCAAAAACGACATTCTAAAGTATCCGCCAATCAATCACTGACAGTAGCAATCTCCACTCAAGCTTTTCTTTTAACACGCTCTTTCAAAACGACATTCTGAACTATCTCGCACACTTCCCACACCGTCATCATAAACTGAACCAAAACTCCTCCCCGTCCTTTTAATTTGCAACATTTGAGACACTTACTACCATTCACTGAACCAAAACTCGTAAAAAACTTGAACTCATACTCAAGCAACCCTAGATTGTAARAATCCTACTACCAAGTCCATTCTAACACTTCCAAAAGCAAAAAAATAATTGAGAGAGAGAGAGAGAACACCATCGGTACCTTATTTGAACTTAAACTTTCTTCTCCATTCTTCATACTATCTCCACTGTCACTATTGTCCACACTCGAATTCTCGCCACCACTGGGTCCTTCCTCCTCGTCCTTTTCTTCTTGTTCTTGTTCTTGTTCTTGATCTTCTTGTTCTTGTTCTTGTTCTTGTTCTTGTTCTTGTTCTTGTTCTTGTTCTTGTTCTTGTTCTTGATCTTGATCTTGTTCTCCGCCTCGTCTCAACCTCTTCTCCACCATGAGCTCCCTCAGAATCGCGCCTTCCTCCAACTCCGGATTATGATGCCAATAGCTTCCGAGAAACGTCTTCGCCCCGTCCAAGCTCGGGAAGTAGGGCGGCTCGAAGTAAATCTGCGACAAGGCATCTGCAGCCGACATGGGGGGGTCCATGGCGTCCTTGGGATTCGTCACCAGAGTGGCTTTGTACTCTCCGCTGCCCATGACGGAGATGACGAGCTGTTGGTAGGCGAAGTAGAACTGGCGGACGGCGGCTTCCACGGCTTGGAAGGCTTGAAGCAGGTGGATGGTGGACGAGTGGTGGAACGAAGGGTGGGTGTGGGTGCGGGTGTGGGTGTGGGCGTGGTTGCGTGTGCCGTGGGTGTGGAGGAGGTCCAGGATGGCTTCTTGTAAGCGGGGGCCGCCTTTGGGGTCGGGCTTGACRCCGACGACCTTGGGGACCAGGTGACGGAGCTCCTTGCAGGCTTTGGTCACGTGGCGGAGGCGGGTGGAGCGGAGGCAGTAGGCGCCTGAAAGGGTAACAACAGGAGATCAGAAAGAACGATCCAGAAATTGGTGTCAGAAAAAACGATTGTTCATGAATCGATGTGAGAAAACACAACACTCCACAAGTTYATGTCAGGAACAACACTCCGCAAATCGACATCAGAAACAACACTCTTCACAATGATACCGGGAAAAACTCTCCCCGAATTGATACCAGAGACAACGCTCTAGACGCGTTGTAAAGAGTTCTAGCAGAAATCGGGGTAACAGAGATCTGGGCGGGCAATAGTCATGGCCCTCAGAAACTGGGAACATCTGCGGGTTTCGGATCGGCAATGAAGTCTAAGCTGACGAAGACCGACAGAAATGGAAACCGAGTGAAGAAGCTCTCGTGGAGCGTTAACATTATGCACCTAGAGCATACCCTCCCCGAATTGCTAGCAGGAACCGACTCTGGTAGGGCGGTCTTCCCCATCAGAAACAAAGTAGGTCCATGGGTTTCTGATAGAAGATGGAAGTCGGGCTACATCTGTTTAGTCAGGAACGGATACAGAAACACGAATTCAATAGCTCCCTGGATAGAGAAGCGATCAAATGGAGCATGGTGCTGCATACATGAACCRATAAGTGCCCGTATCGCTACAAGTGGCGGCTTCCATATCTAAAAGAGTGCAAATTATACGCTCAGAAACGAAAGCAGCAAAATGCATCAGCAGAAAGATATCATGTTAGTCTAATCTACTTGAATCAGAAGGAAAAAAATGGTACTTCTTTTTGGAAGTTACTACAATCGACCATAAACTTCGAAAATGGGATTTCCGATTGTTAGTTTAGCCACTTAGGGATGATTAAAACATTCGGTATGCGTAAGAGTTGTATCCTTACCTCCAGCGATGTGTTCCGTGCTGACTGCCGTCCCGTCCTGCGAAATCGCCAGCTCCTCCTTCAAGCGCATGAAATCGTCCGGGTCCATGATTTGCAACAAGTCCATAGTGGAGATCAAGAGCTTCCAGACTTTTTTTTTTTTTTTTTTTTTGACAACTGTTTATAATTTAGTAAGTTACTGTAGCTGGCTGGAAGCCTCCCCTCTACTGTAGCCAGATGAAGGTTTTATTATGTCATGTCGTGTCATGTCCACAGCACTAACTTACTTATTACTGTTGGTTTTCCGGTTGGGTTAGTGTGTCACACTGTCGCAGTAAACATGATCCATGTGCATTTAATGCTGAAATTATCCTACCAATATTACATGTGAAGGAGATACAAAGAGGGTCGTTTTTATGGGTGGAAAAATTAGTATAAAGAATTAGGAAATGGTCGGGGGGCTGGATCATCTTATCTGAGTGAGTGAGTGGTCAGTCTTGTGGATCCACGGGAGAAATGTGGATAAATGAAATTATTTTTTTATTTTTTTATTTTTTGTTTTTAAACTCATTAATATGATGTAATATGGTGTAGTTGGTGAACTTTGAAATTTGTAATTTCTGACGTCTCTGAAGAAATTTGACCAGGGTGAACTGACCCCCTCACTTGTTTCCTAAGGGAAAATGCTGAAATTTTTTATTTTCCACACATTATCAATTTGCAAAATATTTGAATTCATCATATTTGGAATCAGAGACTTCAAATTAGCTTGGTCATAACATTCTTAACCTTCATTGGGGTCCCTATTGCTCCCTCAAAATCTGGCCCCCAAGGAACCAATGAGGACACATCCCACTCTCTCACAACTAGACCAACCAATGAAATTGCTTCTATTATAACTAAATTCCTCCCCCATGTATATAGCGGAGGATTATACCTCCACCTAGGGGGAGGATACACACCCAGTTAAGAATGTTATAGTGAGGTCAAGAACAAACCCGAAACCAACACAAAATAGCGGGCTTATTTTTTACATGCGCTCATGGAGTGACTCAGGGGACAAGTGAGGGGGCTAGTTCATCCCAACCAGAAATTTAGGTTCAAATTTTGTGATCTATGGTTAACAAAATAAGCTCATGAGTTTTTCCGCTTGGAAATGGGTCCACATGACCTTCTAAGAATTACTCAAGGCCTAAAAAAATAGTAATAACATAAATTTTAATTTCATTTATTTTGGACACTACAAAAAGCGATCTTGAGAGGAAGTTTGAATAGCAATTGTACTTAAAAAGCAAATTGATTTTATGCAAATATATATATTCTCTTATCGTGTAGGTGTTTGTTGCAAATATCTAAGGTGTACTTGCTAAAAGTATTGTAATTTGATAGACTTCTCTTGCAAAGCCCACCGCATCCATAATCTATTATCTTATTTTTTGAGAGGATAGTAAATCAATTTGCCAAAACCTCAATTAATTTGAAGCCAATTATCCTTGTTTAATTTTTACTAGTATTCTTTTTATCATATTATATGGGATAATTTGCACATGTATCAACAACCATATAGGTGTTTGTATCCTTTTAAATGCTTGTCCATATGTGTGCAAGCATATGTAGCCCTATATATCCGCACCTATACATATGCATGTATTTGTATCCACGTTTGCACCTATGCACAATAGGCTTGCCTATTTGGCTCCCTCATTTTCATTTTATTTCTCTCTCATCCACACTCCAACTTCTTAGTAGCTTGTGGATGGTGTTTTTGAGTATTTAAGGTGATAACACCCAAAATTGCACCCCAACTAAAACCACTGCCATCATATGCATAAATCTCCAAAATCAATAGGTACGCACGTAGAAGAAAACTTTTTTAGAACCTATACCAAAAGAAAGGTTTCACTCTTTGTAACTTTTGAATATGACATCAAAATGTCTCATCCTTTGGTTGCCAACAAGAAAATCAATGAAAATTTGATCAATCTAATAATAGTAACTAGGCACGGTATCAAAAAGAGATAGTTGGGAGGTACCCCACTAGTGGATTTGTTTTCATTCATTTTAGGTAGTGCAAAATAGCGATCTTCATGAAAGTTACAAAGCTATTTACATTCATGAAAATGAATGAAATTTATACTATATGAGTGAAAAATCATGCATTTATTCAGAAAGAGTAATATTGTCCAAATATTTGGTAGCATTTTGCAATTTCATCCACCAAATAAGGAAGAAAAATCTCTCGCCCAATATTCCCCCCAACAAAAATTTGCATCGCTTTTTATGGTATAGGGACCGGTAACCGATCAAACAAGCAATTATGGACATGRTCTAGGGTAGTGGTAGGCAATGCAAATATTTTCAGAGGTGCATTGATGGAAATGATGGAAATTGCAAAAAAATTGGTAATTTTATCTCTTACAAGGAAATTACTATGAATTTTGAAAGGCCAAAGTTGGGCTTGACCCATGGTCATCATCTAGAGGCATCCAATTCCGATCATTCAAGAACTACTTTCCCGCTCATTGTTTCCTACTTTCTTGCTCACTTATGTGTCATGCACTTATTGGTCTAAACCTTGAAAAAATCAAAAACCCGCATTCCAAGGAGAAAATGGAAATATGTTCCAACCTTGGTTGGAAATACAACACCCTATTGATTGGTGATGGGGCGCCGGTTACTAATGGGTCCCTCTACCATAGGGAGAATTCTTTCATAAGAAAAAACCCGGGTAACTTACCCACCTTTGTTACTGATGCAATTTGAACACCCTCCAGAATCCGTATTGAAGCACATAAGTCCGCATTCAAGCCACCCAATTCTCAGATTCTCGGATTCTCGGCCATACCATTTGGAGGAGCTTCCAATTAGCAAACAGTGTCTGAACTCTGAAGCAAAACCATCAATTTTGGGCATCACTCCACCTGCTGGCCCAATGGATCAATAGAATTTGATGCTTCTGCAGACAGAATTGCGTCATGTATTCAAGGGACTTTTGTTATCCATCCGTCTGTCAACTGATGAGTGCCATCCAAGGCATCCATCGGTCCCATGGCGTTTGTGTGGGTCCACAAAACCACACAACCAATAGGATTGCTTTCAGCCAATGGAGTCCATGCTCTCAGCGAATAGGATTGCTCGATTTTCAGAATTTCTTAGACGTGGACCCTAGTCTAAACCGGGACTTGTTGGGCTTGCCTTGTGATCGAGGATTTTGTAACGTAAGTCTAATTGTGAAAAAGCAACAGTTCTTGATTGACAGAATTTCATGCCAAAACCACCTCCAAGCATGAATATTATTGTATGTTTGGGAATGTAAAACAAAAATCCACTAGAATTGGTTGTGTACAACCAATTGGATATTCCGGAAATTCAAAGCTTTTATAATTAACTATAGAATATAAGAATTGGATGCTTATGAGTACTTACTTGTGAACGCTATGTTGACCAATCAAAAGTTTGTAACTTGTCATGCATGGCAATGGCAAGGCTTGAGAGAGTGAATGAAATATATGGGATATGTTTGCAGTGTCTTAAATTCCTCAATTGCTTAATTTTTTTCACAGACAAAAAAATTACAAAACTAGCCCCCCAAAAAAGAACTAGTAATATTAAAAGAAAAAGCAAGAAGAGCATTTGATCAGCTAAGGTAGGAGGTTCTAAAAGCACTGCGCTCTAATATTGCCCACCTCTTCAAATGTATAGTATTTGTACATATTGTTTTTTTGTAACCTTCAACAATGAGCAAATAAAGTACATTTAAAAGAGGTGGACAAATTTAGAGCCCTATGCCATTTTCAACTTCAAAATTTCATAACTAATTTCACAAAGTTTCAAAAAATATGAAACAAATTGAGTTAGATGCCAATTCCACTTGTCTTTCAAGGGTAATTTGTTGAAAAATATTTCAAGAAGTTCTACCTCCCAAAAATCCAGTTTCAGCTCTAGAATGAGCAATTCATTGACCTCCTACATTAGTTTGTAACTTAGTTTGAACAAATCCTTAATTCACACCAACCCAACAAAGGTTTCTCTTTTCTATAATGAAATCCAATCTGTAACAAGCAAAATGAATAGTTTGCCTTGTTGGCATTCTTTGTTGAATTTTTTTTTTGAATTCACATGAAAACATATGTGAGAAACAGGGAAAGCAATTGAATTTTTTCAGAAAGCATAAATTTGTTATGAATTTTTGAGGTGAACTACCCCATTGACCCAGAAGAGTTTCTAGCTAGACTACCTAAAGAAAAATGTATCCATGATGGTCATTTCACTCACCTAAAATAGTCACAAAATTTTCTATCAAGGCCACAACATGAGGGCATGAGGAAGTCACTTCTTCTGATGAATTTACACTCACAAGGTGGAAATTCTCATTGCAATCACTAATCACTCCATTGCCATCATCTTAGACATTGATTGTAGCCACTGACTCAATTTCATGCACCCCAAGTCTGATTTATTGAGTGAAAAAATATTTCATGGGTTGATGCATGACTTTAATGCATCATTTCCTAGGTGTTTGTGATCAAAAGTCTGTTTCCTATAATTATACCTAAAGAGCATCGCCATTGTGGGATGGTCAAATCCCCGTGGCATTGCCTACATGGTGAGCTTCGGGTCACTAGTGCGCCCAGCAAGCGAGGAACCACATAGCGTGGGCCAATGCTTAGGGCCAATGAAGCTCGCGGAGACTACGTCTAATACTACTCCATGTAAGAGTTGTTCATACTTACGTCTTTAAAAAATCAAGGCAACTCTAGGCTCTAAGAAAACCTCCCGGTGCATTGGAAGTTGAAGTACAAAAGACGATATTTGTTGCACCAGGCTACGGAAAACTAGGTTGCATCTGTCCATGGTGAGGCACAAAGGAGGACAATCCAAACCTGCTCTTGCCATCCTGGCCCAGTATCCACAATGGGGGGGGGGCTCTAACCTCATCCTAATAAAGCAGTGGCCTTTAGAAGAGGTTCCCAAGACTGGATATAAGGTAGGAGGTTCATAAACTCAATGTCCATTTAAGCCTACCCAACTCATGAAAGACAACAATAGATAAAGTAGAACCACCAGTAACCGATCACTTAAGCAATTTTAGACATGATTTGATGTAGTGCAACACAAAGCAATATTTTTAGAGGTGCAATGATAGAAATGCTAGGGATTGCAAAAACTTTGGTAGTTTTATTGCTTGAATTGAAATTATTATGAATTTTCTAAGGCAAAAAGTGCACTAGACCCATTGCCAATCTTTAGACTCTTCCAATTCTGATCACTCAAAAAAATACTTTTCCACTAGTTGCTTCCTACTTTCTTGCGCACTAAGTTGGGACATGTGTCATGAACTTTTAATCCCAACCTTCAAAAAATGAAGAAAAAAACATTCTAGCCTAGGTTGGAAATTAGTCAATCTACGGTTGGCTATGGGGTACTCGTTGGTAATGGGTGGTTCTACCTTATATCGAGGAACATGTCACTCATTCCTAGATAGGAAATTTATTTAGAACCTGGTCAAATTATGAACCTCCTACCGTAAGAGTCTCCTTCCATGTGCAGTCCGTTGTGGGTGACTCTCTCATCGGTCAGATGCGTGTCTGCTTTCCCTGGAACTCCCATCTGACTGATCATTGGTGGGCTTCAGTGCTTCACCAGCACCCAAACTGCACCCATGGAAGCCCCGCCCTTCATAAGTTATTATAGCCTGGTTCCCTGATAGAATCCCAACTGAACTGRACTCCTGTTGCGACAGGAAATTGCATCATCAGGTGTTGACCAGTCGCAAGTCCACCTGTGCCCATGTATGAGATGGGGAGCTTTGGCACGTGGGTCAGCCCCCCCTCCCCCCAAAGTCCCGGCCTTCCGTCCACAGACAGATGATGTCCAACAAAACATGGCCCAGGTTACCAGCCTAGTGAGTGATAAGTTATCATTCCTAGGTTTGAATTCTGAAACCAACACACAAGACGCGTGATTCTTGAAAGTGACACACGCTGGGTCCGACGACGCACTTTCTGAGTCAAAGAGGTGGCGCGGACCCAGGACGTTAAATCCTCCATTCGAAGTGAGCCCACCAGGCTGGAATTACTCTGGGTTAAAACGTTGGAATTTTTTGTTTTTCACACGAATTCTTTTTGGCAAATTCTGAATTCATATTTGCAATCATAGACCCCAAATTATCTAGGAGAGGTGTAACGGACTCCCGTCAGTCTCCTGCCAAGAAAGGGTCCACACATGATAAAATTTGAAAATTTTGAATTCATATTTGCAATCAGAGGTCCCACATTTAGAATTCATATTTGCAATTGAAGGCCCCAAATTTTGAATTCATACTTGGGGATGGATGGACTTCATTATCTAAGTTGAACCCACACAACCCTGAGCTTTTTCTTTGGAGATTGTCGACTTGAATAGAACGAAACGGTTTCGGATATGACCAAGAGCAATGAAAATTAAAGGCTTCCATCATCATCCTTCGACTGTAGAATTCAACCCGTTATTGGATATTGTTCGTATCCAGAATTGACTGGCAGGTTTCAAGTAGGGTTTGGGTCCACATGAAGGTATCCATAAGCTTGGATTCATTGCTGGGTATTGTACACCACAGGGGGTTGCATATAAGGTAGTCTGCTCTTAAAGCAAGTGCCCATGCTCTAAAAGCGATCATGATACAGAGGTACATTTTTCTTTCTTTAATGTACTTGTGGTGTACATTTCAGGAGGTGGTCGTTTTTAGTGCCCACTGCATTACAACTTCAAAAATTTGTAACGAATTCCTTGAAGGTCCAAAAATATGAAACAACTTGGGTTAGATGCCAATTCCTTTCTTCTTCTTGTGAAAATTTACTGAATATTGTTTCAAGGAGATTAGCTTGGCCAAAAACGTAATAAGCTCTTAAATGGTCACATAAGAGCAGTCTACTTTAAGGTAACCCAGCCAATGACATGCCAAATGGGAGTCACCAAATCACATGCAAAATTACACTAGTAGTGTACATTCCAGTTCTAAAACGTGCACCACTAGAATAAGTATGTGTGTGAGTGGGTTGGCTTCCATTTGGCCTATCGGTAACTTATGTGTTGAAAGAATTTTTGTATTACATTTAATTCATCACATTCCATTCATCACTTTTAACCCTTGCAGAACGAGGCGGACATTTTTTGTCCTTTGGATGACAAAAAAAACTCATCTGGTGAGTAGATAATCACCAATTTTCATCCGTTCTTTTTGTGAAAGTGACCACACATATGCCAATCAGCATGGGAAGTCAAATTTAGTGTCTTTAACCCCTAAAGGACCAACATGCATTTTTTGGCAACATAGATTTTTTGGGCAGGTACGTGTGATTAGAGATTTGCATATTTTAGGCTGAAATTTTAACAAAATGTGGCGACGAGGAATATCTTTCATATGCACAAATTTCATGACATTCAGAAATATGAGTCAAAAGTTATTGCATAATATGTTGTTTGTTTCTCAACTCGGTCAGTCCGGGCAGATCTGAAAAAATCACTTTTAAAAAAAATAAAAATTTGAAATTTGTTCTTTAGATTTATATGTACTCAAAAAGCTTTGAATCATTGCATTTCAATAGTTGAGATGAAAGTTATGAGGCTGTTTAGTTTGCGGGCAGTTATGGAATCCCTGCACCAAAAAAAACTTTGAAGTCCTTTATTTTACTGAAATTTTAATAATTTCGAAAAATAATAATGCTACTGGATGTAGATTGTTTACTACAACAATTAAACCATTTGGATTGGGTTTTTAAAATTTTATAACTGATTTATTAACAATTTAGTATTTTGAATCATTCTCTACTTCTTTCTACTTACTATTTTTTTCCTATATGTTGTACAACTCCAAATGATCTGAAAATTTTCATGTATGTAGCCCACTTGCCCTGAAGAATGAATCCAAAGAAGCACAACTATTTTGGGCATTTTTTCATAATGATATGACCTTGTGAAGTGCAGCTGCCCGTTTTTTCGCAGGGCCAAAAAAAGGATTATTTCCACTTCAAATGCAAATATCTTGCAATCTACATGGTGTAAATTTCCGAAATTTTTTCCACATATTCTCATACTAGAGTACTACAAGATCCTATAGTTACATGTGTCAAAAAATGATATTTTTCAAAAATTTGGTACTTGTACTAGAAATGGCAGTTTTGAAGCATTTTTGGTGAGAACATAGTCAAGGAACTTTAGGGGTTAATTGCTTCCATATTTTTAGGTAGCCCTAATTCTATGAAGATGGTAAAGATTTTCACGTGAAAGTGTTTTGTGCCATGTTGGCCTTCTTGCAATTTTCAAATGAGTAGCATATCAGCTATTGGTTTGTACAATTGCTCCAAAGCTAAACATGTCCGTGAACTTGGTCAACTACTACATATTGCATCCCGCTTTTCTCCACGGTGATAGGTCCGTCCTTTAAGGGTTAGTTCTTTCAAACTTGTCCATTGAACATTTGTCTATTGAAGAGATGATTGAAAATCTGCCTATGAAGTCAATTTTGGTTGAAAGCTCACTAAATCTTGACACAAGGTGTGAACATGTATTCCCTCAGTGGGAATATAATTTTTTTTCCAATTGGGTGCCTTGATCAAAAGTTGTATTGAAATTTTTAGGCAATCTAGTCAATTTGGGCATCTTTGAAAAATCTTTTGCTAAAACTCTCATCCACTTCTTAATTTTGACATTTATGTGACTAATACAATATGGCATACAATTGTCCAAAAGAAAAAATTATAACTATCAAATCACATTTTATTTAGAGTCAAACTTTGTTACCTATATGGGGTGGTTTTATGAGAAAAAACAATTTCCTTAACTACAAGCCCTATTATCTTTCACTCTATGAAGTCAAATTTCTTCAAATTTTTCCCATATACACCAAATGTTTGTCTCTAACTCTTCACCATTTGGATTTCATATAAAAATTCATTCAAGAATTTCATTGCACAAGAAATCATCAAAAAATGACAAGAATTGTTAGGTGATTTAGAGTAAGCTCGACTCTTGATAATTGCTTCTGAAATTTTTTCATGAGTGAACTAAATAGCATATGCATAAGAATGGTGAAAATCATCATTTTTGTTTAGAGCAAAAAAAAGAACACTGATTTTGGACAATGCATCATAAATTGGCACTTTTTTTTAATAACAAATACAGAGTAAAATGGAAATCCATTGCAAGGCCACTAGCTAGAAATGACTTGGCAAGGGAAACCAAGAAACAACAAACAAAGTGGAAGTTCCTATTTCAGATATCTGCCTTCCATCATGGCTTTATAGGCGTACCTATTGTAGACAATAGGTGGATGCACTATTCATTGAAAAAGATGATTTGTTTGTACCTTCTTGTATAGTCATCTCTATTCTCTTTTTGCTTTGGGAAAAGTGCCAAAGCTAATAATAATAGGTGAGTCTAAGAAACTGGTATGGTTCCAAATGAAAAATCCAAGTTTATATTGAATAAAATATTAGTTTTCTATGAAAACATTTTTTCTTGCATTCTTCTTCATCCTTATGTTTGCACACATTGACCTCAATTTCACAATGAATTTCCCACATCCTACAAGCTAAAATGCTTAAGATATCCTTAAGTTATCCGTTGTAGGTACTTCTACCTTAGCAATGAAATTGGCAATTCTGGACTTTTCCTCTTCCAAAACACACACCTTCCACCCGTCCTTTAACCCTTAAAGGATGGACCTATTACTTTGGAAAAAGGACGAGCTATGGACTGTGGACTGCCGAGTGTTAGACGGTGGGGAGTTAATCCATGTAGCACCTGAAAATGACAACATCATCTAAAAATGTGCTACAACACCTAAAAATTTGATGATAGGCATAAGAGGACTTGTCCGTATGTGCATGAACTTCCGTGGCTTTGTATTATAATTTACAGCACCTAAAAATGACAATACATTCAATGACCCTATATCTTGCTTTCCATGTCAAAGCACATCTCTACTTTCACATTTACCCAAAAAACGGATGAAAATAGCTTTTTTGCATCCACTCCAATTGATTTTTGTCCTCCAAAGGCCTCAAAACATCCATGTCGTCCTTTAACCCTTGAACGCCGTTGTGGACGTTATGCGGTCGATGAATGACAAGGAATCAAACCGTCTAGGACATAACTGCAACTTTTCATCCTCGATATTAGGAGTGGAAAGGGAAGATCTTTTTCTAGGACTTTGACTTCCTATTAGTATATTTGGCTTTTCAAAATAGATGATGTCACACGGTATCAAAAATGAATGATTTCCACGGCCACCAGTTCGTCCTCTAAGGGTTAAGGTTAAAGATCAAGTCAATGATGTGGATATAACTTACTATAGATGTAGCCAGGGCTTTTTTTTTCATTCTTTACAAAGTGCCACAATGGCGATATTAAATATTATAGTGGTGCTCCAAATTACAACATTCATCTACATATTGAATGTATAGTATGGTTTTCATCCAAAATATGGCAATTTCATCTACGATTTTTAATAAAATCCAAAGTTGTTTGGTGATTTCATCCAAGTTTCTAGCCATTATTTTTGGCGTTTTTTAGCCAAATTATTTTTTCTAGTGCAATCTGGCACCGAAAGGCCAAAAAAAGAGCCCTGGCTGTACACCCAAAAAATCAGATAAAAACCATCTGCTCTTCAATATGCACATGCCAAGCCTGATTGACCACCCAAAGGACACAAACAAAACGTGTCCTCAGTGTCCTTCAAGGGTTTTAATCATACCAATGCCACCACATCCCTTCATATCTTTCCCAGAAACACCTCTCTCTTTGAATTGTCCCCACAACTCTGTCAAGTTTGAATCAATGTTTGGGGGGCATTTCATTTGCTGCCTGGCTCTTCATGTTTTGTGAATCTTCCCAGCCATTGCAGTCAAGAAAAACAAAAAAACAGATATTGAGCTAGCTAGGGCACAGAAATCGATAAGCTTCATGCACATGCATGCTTTCGCATGTTGCAAGCAATGTGGGTACGTACGGTACCCACTAAGCTTACCCATGGCCATGGCAAATTGACCCCTTACTACCCCATCTTTTACCCCTGGAGAAAACAGTGGATTTTTTTATCTACCGCAGATGATAAAATTTGCAAAATTCTGAATTCATATTTGCAATCCGAGACCTCAAATTTGAGACTTCAAATTCAAGACCCCAAATTCGAGAGGGAAGGTGAAGAAATGCAACATTTATGAGGCACATAATAGGGGGCATTTTTTATAGTTATCTTTACACGGGGCAATAAGGGGGTCAATTCGTCTTGGCCCACTATCCACCCTAATCCCCTTTGTTATCATGCCTAAGTTAGTTATGAAAATAGACTGGTCAAATTTTCATTGGGTTTTTTTACGAGGGAAAGGAGGTTCCAATGCACCAAAGAATGCAACATTTGGATACTACAAGCAAAAGTTAAAAAAGGTCAAAGAGTTTTTTTGTCAAAGTTTTTTGGGAAAACAAGTATGATAACACCCTCCCTTTTTTTGACCACTGTCATGGCCTCACTACATAGGCCATGTTTGGTGGGACAAAACTGGAGAGGTGAGATTCTCAGAGATTTGCTGAAATTTTGTCAAAATAAAAATCCCTAGTTAATACGCTACGAGGATTTTTTTTCATGAAGAGAAGCCAATTGCATATAAGGTATAAGGTAAACCACCCCATTGCGGTCAGAATTGGACTAGATCACATTGTGATCAAAATTGTAATGGTGGTATACATTTCAGTCCTTAGAACTTGTACTGTAGTTTACTAAGGTTTTGAAATTGTTCTACCACATATTGATTTTGAAAATGTACCCAGAGTGACGATGATGGATTTCAAATTAGTGGCACATTTGGGATAAATTACCTCTAGTACCTTATTAGTAAAGTATGAAGCTACATGCGTGTTCTTATTAGCAAGTGAGAACTTCATGAAGGACACTGGCTGCACTCGGCCGGGGCGGATTGACTAGCCCCTTTGCTTCGCCACTCCAAGTAATTATAGGGGTGCAAGTAAAATAAAAAGCCCCTATTTTTGGGCTTGATTAATTTACCTTGTACATCCCTCCTAACAACTTTAGGGCTTGTGATTGCAAATATGAATTCAAAACTTGTAAATTCTATCATGAGTGAAATATTAAAAAACTCAGGATTTTACCAAGTGGCCGAGCAAGGGGGTCAGTTCACCCGGCCCTGCACTCAGTAGAGAAATAGCTTTTTACTTCTTTATTCACCTGAAGTGACTGGGAAATTAAAGAAATTCATATTCAATGATGGCCCTTTCTCTGGAGAGGCTACAATACCAGGGCCAAGGTGAATTGACCCCTTCATTGCCCTTTTTTTAGCCCTAGGAAAAACACTATAATTCTTTACTTGCCACGTATGAATGTTTTTTGCAAAATATGAATTCAGAAATTGCAAATATTGAGGTCTTTGCAACCAATCATAATGAGCAACAACTACTTTATGGACTGTGCCATAACTTCATGGAAAGACAACAGTCTATTGATTGGAAATGGGGAGGTGATCGGAAATGGGTTGCCTCCCCTAGAGGCCCCAAATTAGTTGGGGGAGGTGAAGAAATATAAATTGACGCTGCACAAAATAGAGGGGCAATTTCTACATTTACCTTCTGACAAGGGCAATGAGGGGGGGCAGTCGGTTCACCCTGGCCGCAGTACCAGTAATTAAAGGGGGTCATCACCACTCCAAAGAGCTTTTGGGGAACTTTTCTTTTCTAAAAAGTGTCAAGATTGCGGAATGCATGCAATGATCAGTCATCCCCCAAGAGTTTCCCACTCATCAAACCGACCCAGTCCAGTGTCATTATTATTATTATATAAAAATATCAATTTCAATCAGTTTTAATCAATTTAAAAACAATTAATTAACTTAATTAAACGCCATAGACCGACGCCAATACGCCATAGGTCAAGGAATGGGGCAGCGTTATTATTATTATTATTATTATTATTATTATTATTATTATTATTATTAACTTGCCACCTTATCCGACAGCCGTGAGTGAATCTCGTGCCTCCCAAGGATTTTATGTTAAATTTATTTGCATGGAGAGCTACTGGGCTCTCGACACGTGGTTATCGGCAGGACGACCCAATAGCCAGGCCAGGGGGTGAGCTGGCAGGTGGGAACTGGGAAGTGGGAAGGTGAGGTCGGATTTAGTAAGTTACGCCGTTACGGGGT
The DNA here is from genome assembly GCA_006891605.1 of Pleurozium schreberi. Lineage (NCBI taxonomy): Eukaryota > Viridiplantae > Streptophyta > Bryopsida > Hypnales > Hylocomiaceae > Pleurozium > Pleurozium schreberi. The sequence continues at coordinate 61,215 of VACF01001923.1, read as the reverse complement.
TTTCGGGGTAAAGGTATTGCGGCTCACCGGCGGCGATTACAACGTCGCAGCCAGCCAGCCAGCCAGCCAGTCGGTCTTGAATGCCGTCCGTCCGTCCACAAATAAATAATCAGTCCTGTAATGTCTGTCTGACACCAGCACTGCAGCTGTCCGTCTGGATAATATGGGTCCCAGCACTTTTTTAAATTGTTGTGCAAATTTCACAGCTCTTTTTAAAAATTGTTGTGAAAATTTCCTTTAATTTTTTCTGATTTTTTGCAAAGACACTACACTGATGATAAATAGTGTTACCTACACTAATTGATTTCAAACAGTCATAAGTTTTTACTCTTAATGAATATTGTTTTTTTTTACCAACTATAGATACAAAGTTTTCCCAACTATAGTACTATTAGGATCCATGCACTTTTTAGAAATAGTCACAAAGAGTACAAAACTATAGTATCTCTAAAAGAACATGGGTAACACGATTTATCATAATTAGTGTAATGATGGTGAATAGTGTTATCCATACTAACTATTTTAGAAATGCTATAAGCTTTTACTCTTCGTGAATATTTTTACGGAGTGCATGGATCCTTACAATACTATAGTTGGAAAAACTTTGTATCTATAGTTGGTAAAAATATTCATGAAGAGTAAAAACTTATGGTTGTTTTAAATCAATTAGTGTAGATAATATTATTTACCATCATTAGTGTACTGTACAGTAGAACCTTTGTAAGGTAGGAGGCTCAAACTCTGACTGAGCATTTTGAACCGAACATGACACAGAGGTACATTTTGCTTTCTTCAATGTAACAAAATGTACAAACTTTGTACATTCTAAGAGGTGGTCGCTTTTAAAGCTTTATGGCATTTCAACTTCAAAATTTCATAACTAATTCCACAAAGCTCCAAAAAATATGAAACAACTTGAATTAGATGCCATTTCCTCTTGTCTTTCAAAGAAAATTTACTGGAAAATATTTTAAGATGTTTTACTTTCCCAAAATTTAGTTTCAGCGCTTAGATGATCACTTTATGGACCTCCTACCTTAAGTCGCTCCTCTACAAGCCAATAAAACCACTATAAGCCAATATGTCAGACCGGTCCCGGATTGTAAAGGTTGTGACTAAGAGCAAGCCCAATGCACACATTCTTACAAGCACAATATCCAAATTTCGAAGTGGAGATAGGCAGACCTCATTCCATTCCGGCAACTTATTAAAAAATTGCCCCAATGCAAACCTGGCAATCCATACCACAAGTGAACCTTTACTCTATTATAAAAAGAAAAAATAAGGTTATACATTAAATATAGACCTTTCATGCAATGAAGGAGAGCTTGAATTTATTAGCACAGAGAACATGGTTGAAAAGGGATGACATTGTTGAATTTTGCTATAGTGTGCCACCTCTTGGGCTCTTCATATTTTCTCAAAATCCCAATCCGGGGATGGAAAGTGACAAGCCCGGGAATATAGAGTGACCAATGCCGGGTTGTATTGGGGCGTGTTTTTTTTAGTATCCTCGTCATAATGTAGTAACCATGTGTTTTTTTGTGCAGCATTGGAGCTTCTCTAAGAGCATCTTTAGAACAGCCCTACAACAATATTATAAACGTTCTACGCCAAGAAAAGACTAATGGCACAGGAAGTTTAAAGTGTCGCTTCCCCGTGTCGTTGGTGGGATGTTGTAAATGAGATCCTCTCTTAGCCAATAAACCTTTGTAAACCAATATGTCAGACATGTCTGGGATCTATTGAGTAATGGAGATTCTACTATATTAAATTCAAGGTGAACTAACCCTCTCGTTCGGCCACTCCATCCAAGTCATTCCATTCATGGATGCATTTAAGTAAAAAATCCCCTATTTTGTGCTTGATGAATTTACCTTATTTAGCTTTCCAACAAAAATATGGCCTTTGGTTGCAAATACGAATTCAAAATTCGCAGATTTTATCATGCTTGGAAACAATAAAATTCAGGGTTTTCCCAAGTGGTCGAGGGTGGATGTCAGTTCACCCTAGCCTAAATGCTGAAGTAGGGAGGATTGACTTGCTTGTTGCCCCATCAAAAAGTAAATGTAAGGAGAATTACCCCCTACTTTGTGCCGCGTCAGTTTCGTATTTCTTCAACTACTCACTATTTTTCATTCGGAGCCTGTGATAGCAAATATGAATTCAAAATTTACAAATTTCATCATATGTGGCAAATTAAAAAATTCAATGTTTTCTCCCGGGTCCTCCACCGTAGGGCTCCCAGGTCTTCAACATTGCTAGGTTTAGGTTTCTGAACAAATGTACTCGCAATGACATGTTTGCCGTCATGGTTGATGGTTCACCCCATTGGACTCTCTCTAGCCCTCGTGCTGGGGTTGCCCTTGGCGCCGTTGTGGGGCGGTTCCCGCCCCACCCTCTGGAGCCCCCTTGTATTTGTGTCTATGTCTATGGTGGTCTTGGTTTCTCCCCCCCAGCTGGATACTTGTACTCTTTTTCCGTGCAGTAAAGGCATCTTTACTTGTGTCAAAAAAATAAAAATAAAAATAATGAATGAATGGGAACTTCACTGGGGACGGCAGTGGGGAACACAGACACCCAGTTATTAATAAGTTATTGTACCTGCATGCACGTTTTCGGTGTACTGTACAGTGCTTGCTGTCTGTAGAAGAGGAAGAGGAATGGAAAAAGGAAATACTCCGCAAAAGTCGGCCTGGCAGACACCAAAGTCCACAGAAAAAGAAGGGCATGTCTGTACAATGTGGACTGGATGGTGGTTTTTTAAAATATAAAAAAATAAAAAAATTGGTTAAACAAATGAAACTGGATGATTTCCAGAACCTACTGTAACTTACATTATGGGGGATGAATTAATAAGCATGGATTTACCCCCCTATTTAACCCTTAAACACTTTAATATCTTTTTACAGAAATATCATTCACCGGAATTTCATGAAATCGGTCATAGAGGAAGGATGTTTTTTCAACATTCAACTATTACAATGGATGGATGAGAAATTAGTTGGACGAAACAAAGCGTACAAACCCTCCGTTCATTGTTCAAAACATGGATGTTAGAGCACTTTAAGTGTAAGGCTTCTGATGTGTTTCCAAAAGTGTTTAGCATATGTTTGATTGAGAAATGGTAGTGGAAAACTTTCTCAAGCTAAGGAATAGAGATAATGAAGATTGCACTATTTTTTCCTTAGTTCGAATAGGTTCGCCTACGCAAGTTGGACTAAGTAGAAATTGAGGAAGTGTAGATTATTTACAGTCCAACTTGCGTAGGCGAACCTATTCCCGAGGAGAGCAAAACCAAAAAATGGTCCTAGCAACTTCATTAGGTGTCAATGTATTAATTGCCATACAATAACAAAGTTGCTAAACCACATCATATTCTCGTCTCATTCACAAAAATAGGTCATCCTATCTTGCGCAAATGAGGCCATGTATTGGAAACACGTCTTATACCTTGAAGGATATGTAAAATTCTTGGAGTGATTGGAATGCTTAGAAATCAAGAACAATCAAGCTAAATGACCCTATTGTATTTTGGCATGTAACAAGAAAGTGTTTGTAAGATTGTACTACAAATTATCCAATTTTTTGGAGGAAAAGAAGGGATGTTCCTTTGTATAATAAAGGCTACTTAGTGACCACATTTTGGTGTTCTATTGAAATTGATATACAACAAAGAAAAAACAAGTGGTAGCTCGGAGGTGTAGAAGGAAGGATGCATTAGACGTACATTTGTTACAAAACACTGAATGCAATCGAGTTTTAAGGGCATTCCAATTCAATGTCAACAAATGAAAGGMAACCAAAAAGAAATAAGCTTAAGTGTCACCATCAAAGAATAAAGGTGACCTTTGCACACAAGGGGACATCACTATTTGCACAAGGCTTGCAACAAACTTTTGGTACAACATATCTTTGCATTGCCAATCTCTATTTGTTAAGGTATGTTTGCACTTGGTGTTGAAAAGTGTGTTATTGATGATCTTTTAAGAACAACTTTAGACCTACTACTCAATCGGATTCACATCCAAACGCCCCCCTAACACCAAATACAAACATACCTTTATTTGTTGATGTCATCATATAAATTTTTTGTTTTTCAAGAAAAGCACATTGTATCTACAATCAATCAACAAAAGTGATGAGGGTGTGCATTTTTCATGCGTACATGTGTTGCAAAAATCAAGAGAGTTTTTAAATTTGCATTGAACAAGTATATATATATACATATATATATATATATATATAGCCTCTTCAGATAGATGTATATACTGCTAAAACATTTGAGTGTTTCACTAGATATAATTCGATGTACATGAATTTGTGGAAATTGTAGAGATATTAATTTTTTTAAATTTTTTTATAACACTATGGCATCACATTTTTTTTGAGTTGTCATTGCACCAACATTGCACACTCAAATATGTGTTTTTTGTATACAAGAAATATAACTTCTATTTCATTGTCCCAAATGTTTTTAACATCCTTCAACAGTAAGACAATCACCATGAATAAAGTTGATATTTTTTAGGTGTACAAATGAAAAGAAGATTTGATTGCAAAAAGAGAGAGTGCAACATAGCCGAGGTTGTCTTCTATGGATGTGTACACAACAAGCACATGTATGTGAATATAGGTTGTGATTGGACTTAGAATTTCGAGGTCTACTAACTACTCCAAATAGGGGCACTTTTAGTAGTGCACATGGTCTAAACCTAAATTGTGTTCTTCAACAAAACCAAGGGAGGGGTATTTTACCCCACATGCCGTCTAATTTAGCAAATTAAAGATGAACATACCTACCCATATACTAAAACTCCTCATAACGTTTAGCTCACTAAACCAAATGGAATGACTAAAAGCTTTCTACTTACATATAATTGTAAAGAACCAATTTCGAATTCTTATATCTTCAAATAATGATTTTTAAAGAATTTTTTTGGGCTACCCAGGCTGCTCAAAGTTTAAAGAAAATCACGTATCATGCAATGACTTTTTTACAATGTAGTCAAATGTTATGAGAATTGTTGGGCCTTTAAGCTACTCCTTAGACACATGTGTAAAAATTTCAAAGAAAAATAATGAAATCTCCATTTGCAGTGAGCTGCCAAAAACTGCTATGTTGCCAAAATAACGCAAAGAAAAACAATGAAAACTCCATTCGTAGTGAGCTGCCGAAAATTGCAGCTTGGTTCTTTAGGGGTTAATATCTAGATATATCAATTTTACAAAATTTTGACATTGTCCTCCAATATTGAAATCTCTCAAGAGGGAATACTAAAAGAAATTGGAGTGCACAAGAATTGAATGTTAATTATGCAAAAGAAATTAGGTAATTGTATTCTACATTATGAAAAAACAATTAATAGCACAGTAGGCATTTGCACTTCAAATATGGAGTATTCCATGAGCCCTCCAACGTACTCACTCCTTGCTTCCTAGTGACAAATGAAAACCATTTCATCTCATCACCCATGAAAAGGAAGAACTTTCATTAAACTAGTTGCAACTTTAAGTTTGTCTTTAAGCGCCATGATATTGTATTTAATAAAAGTATATGGCTTCCGATAGAGATGCCTTGGCCTAGGTTTTGTACAACATGTTTATGGGCACTCAATGAAACACTTTTCATCGGTTGTTGCAAGACAAATGTAACATCTCTAGACTAAAGATGTTTTGAGCAGTTGCATAGTATTTGGGCCTTCAATGGTGAGATATAAGGTCTTTGGCTATCTATATAAAAGAAAACAAGACAATTGACTACTTACTTTTCATTTTACTTCATATAAATAATAAACATTGAGAACAAGGTTTGAGAAGACAAATGCAATTAAAGGAATTACACTTTAACAATCAATACTTGTTTTGTTTTCCACACTTTCAATCAAAAGGTTACTACTTCGTATTTTTTGAAGTGAAAATAGAAGGATCCTTGTAACAATGGACATGAGAAGTCCAATAGTGCAGAGAGTAAACGTGATGGGATCCCTCCAAATAAACAACACCCCATTGGTGGTGGCAATTGCAATCTCTCTAAATGGAAGCTCCAAAGTGCAAGGGACAACCATCTAGCATATTTGGTGTGCAAGAAACCATAGATTCTTCCAACTAGAGCTTTTTAAGGTCTTACAAGTTTGTTAATTAGCATGGAAGGATGTGATTATTGTAAGGATGGTGTGAAGGAACTCTATCCTCAAATACTTTGATTCATATTGCAAGGTGAGCTTAATTGGAGGGGTTTAGCATGACTTGGTGTTTTATGGAGATATTTTGCTCAGGTACACTGTGTCTTTCCAAATGGAAGCTTAACCCTTACTTTCACTACCAATCTCACTGAGTTTGCTTAGAGCATCTCCACTCTTGCATTAAGGGAATCCCTGGCCCGCTTAGTGTTGAGCCTGCCTTTGGAAACGTTCCCCATTGCATACATAAAATCCAAAAATAAATATCTTGGCCATGCCCAAATTATTCATCAACTCGGAATCCTTCGGGGCCTGCTCACTTCTCCCTCAAGCTTGCATTCTCCTTATCTTATCACGTTTTTGTCTGTTTTTTAGAAAAGTCAAACAACTATTTCAATTTTCACCAATCAAAATGCAAAGCTCCTATAACTATGGAGAGCAAGGGTGGGGAATTATTTGTTGGTGGAGCCCGGAAGGAGACTTTGAACCCGCCAAAAGCCATTTGGCGAGGCATTTTCCTAGGGAAAGAGTGGAGATGCTCTTAGGACCTTGTCTAAGTGCCCCCACTCTTATTCTAGTGATTAGTGCTCTTTTATTTGATGTTTACTTTTCTTCCCAAAAAATGAAAAAAAAAAAAAAAAAAAATAGTTCTATAGTGATCCCTAAGTCACTCCATTTCCATCACTCAAAACTTTGATTATTATAGTTTGAGTCCTCGTATTTTGACCCAAATCTCATTACTTTAAGAACAATTATTCTAAGTTGAATGCATGCCCGCGATGGACCCATTCTCAATTGTCGGGAATGGACAATATGTCTAGAATGGGCTGATTTCCTACCTTCAACTAAAACACTCGCCTGTTGCTTGGACCCATTCTTATTTAAAAGTGGGGAATGGACAATACCATGCCTAGAATGGGCAATTTTGTACCTTACTAAAACCACTCTCGTGCTTGCACCCATGACGGAGCATACCCCTTGACTGCGTTTTTTTCACAGCCTACACACTGCACACCCTGTTGAATTGAATTGTGTATTGTTGACTCTACGACCATGCCATGGCAATATATATTTTTTAATGCCAAATCAGGCATGCATAATGGCTCCTAGACAAACAAAACACGTGGATTGCAAAGACTAACTTATCTTGCACCTCGGAAACATAATAACCAAGACTTTTTTTCTCTACCAACAAGTGATGAGTGTCGACCACATGCCACCTCATATTGCAAATGTGCTGAGGTGGACCGTGGGGACCCATGCAATATTTTGCATGAAAAGTCTCGCTCTCTTTGTCAAAAGTCCGTCTTGCGTCATCAAATAATAGTACTAGGAGTATGCATTGTAAAAGGGGGTAGATCTAATCATTAGAGTTTGTAAAAAGTGGATGAGGTTGACATGTTTTTGACGCTATCTCAAATATGAGTGGCAAGAACTACGTCAAAAGAGGTTGGAACTGCCAACCTCGTACTGGTACCAAGGGACTGGTTTATCCAAACAAACTGAAAATGAAGTACATGAGATGGAAAAATAAAATTGAAAAATGGGACCAACTTGGGTCCATCTGATGTGTCATATTGCCTATTCTGTAGCTAGTTTTCTTGCTATCCATCCCCCGGACATGGTCAGCAATACTGACTTCAGCTGCAAGTTGCTGCAGTTTGCAACTTTGCAAACTTAATGAAAACTCAACAAAACTTATTGTAAATTAGCATCCTTCTTTTACACAAGAAGATTTTCTTGCATTTCATAACATTGTCAACCAACATTGGGGGTCCCCTTTAGCTCCTTCGAGAAAGCCGGGTCGGGGTGAATTGACCCCCTTGCTCATCCACTCCAAGTCATTTCAGGGTTGAAGTAAAACAAATCCCCCTATTTTGTAATTGATCAATTTAACTTCTATACCTCTCTAAACTATTTTTGGGCTCAAGATTTTTTCATGTGCAAAAAATAAAAAAATTAGCGTTTTTTGAGGGGCTCAGTGAAGGGAAGTTCACCCCAACCCAAGAAAGCATGCCAGATTTAACTACTTTTGGACTATTCAATGAATTTTGGACTTTACATCGAAAGATCTCTAGATTATAACATCGAGAGATCTCTCGATGCTTTTACAAATCTCCCGATGTTTTGCATAGATTTCCGGATGTTTTGCATTATCTTCCAATAATCAATTTTTTTTCTCTCGATGACCACTATTAATTTTGGACTTTCAAAAGTCCAAAAGTAGTTAAATGTGGCATAAGTGGGAGTTGTTAGTGTTTGAACTTCCCAACCATCTAATGATTCTCTACGGATTCAGCTGAATTCATTAGAAAATATAAAGAACAGCTTCATCAAAACCCAAGTCCATTCCAGACCAAATGGGAGCAAACCCATTCATTTGTGGGCTAAATTATAATAGTATACATTTGAGAACTTGAATGTACACCCGACTAACATAATTTAGCCCACAATGGATTTGCTCCCATTTGATTTGGAATGGGGTGGTTTACCTTATCTACCATAGTGAAGCTAGATGATTTTAAGTATGGAGGAAAAGATTAGAGCAACCCCACGGCTACACGGCCAACTAACACTGCAAATGTTTTGGACCATTGATTTTCTTGTGACAAAGAAGATCAATGGCCAAGAATGTTTACAGTGTTGGTTGGCCGTGTAGCCATGGGGCTGCTCTTACAACACAACTAGAAAATAATCGGCCCTTTAGATTGCATAGCAACACCTAACTATGTTCGAGAAACCCACTGTCACACCAATGATTGGGGATGCATCCAAACTCATTAGAGGTTGATTTTAGGACATAAAAAGATTCTTCCAGGCCTGTTCCCAATACTGTGAACCAATCATTTATGGTTAGAATAATAAATAAATAAATAATAATGATAAAATATTGAAATATTACCTAAGTATTATTATCCGATATGGCAATCTCTTGACCACTTTAGATTGCTAACGTGGCAAAGTTCACAAAGTTCCCACGGAATTCCCTCAGACTGTGAACTCACATTCTTTCGAAGGCCTCAAAAACCTTCTAATGTCATCAACTTGCAAAGGGGTACCTTTTGAGTATACGAGGGTAAGTGAACCCATCAATGGTGTACATTTTCAGACTTGAATGTACACCACCATTCCATTCCAATTTTGCCTATAATGGGCTTGCCCCAATTTTACCAAAAAAACGAGCTTGCTTACCTTGCTATCCAAACTCAAATTGAGCTCTGGAACCAGGCCATTCTACCATGATCCATGAAGGCTTCCCAAAGCATTTCCTCAACATGCTCACTCTTCTCTTTCATTTTTTTTTGACACAAATGTAAGGGAGTTTCATGGCAAGGGGAAAATACAAGGCTGCCAGCCACAAGTGGCTTGGTGTGATAACCAGGACAAATTCTCCCTCATTTGAGTAACAATCAAAAGGAGGAAAAAAAGACTCATTCTTGTTGTTAAGTTAGAAGGACCTATTTTAGATAGTCCTCCTTTCCTTTCTTTCTCAGGGAGAAGTGACAAAGCTAACCATAATAGGTGAGTCTATGAGACTGAAATGGGTTCAAATGAAAAATCCACATTTATATTGAATAAAATATTTCTTTTTGAGGAAAACAAATCTATTTTTTTCGCAATCTTCCTCATCCTTATGTTTGCACACATTGAGCTCAATTCACTACAAGAGAACGCAATCATTTTCTGTCAATTCGGACATTTTCTTTGTCAATTTTTTTGTCAATTCAAACATTTTTTCTATCAATTCGGACAATTTTCTGTCAAATCGGACACTATCTGTCAATTTGGACGTGTCAATTTGGACATTATTTTCTTGAATTTCCCACATCCTACAATCTGAAATGCTTAAGTTATCTTGTAGGTACCTCTACCTTAAAGCAACCTTTACTTGTGTCAGAAAAAAGGAGAGAAAAAAGAGGCAAAGGGAGCACCTTAAATTTAAGTCCTGATAGTGACGATGCTCCCTGCAGACGGATTTGCCTCCCTGGCTTGCAGCAGCTGCAGGGAAGGGAAGTCCTGCAAATGCACGTCATTACGGGAGATTGCTTACCTGTAAGTTATTAGTGCTACTTATGAGACCTAAAAGCAACCGGCCTACAACCGGCCTGGATGTGAGTTGGCCCTGACACGCAGCACACTAAGTTACAGTACTGTACAGTATGTTACAGGGCTGACAATGTGGTGGCAATGACTCACTGCCGCAAGGGGGAATGTTGACACCATCTCCACAGAGCCSCGGCATGGGGAACGGTACAGTACATGACTACGGCCTCGGCAGATACATAGGGCCTGAGACTCTGAGAGCATCCCACCGCACATGGCCAAGGAGGCAAATCCGGGGATTGGCCGGGCCGGCCCCATTTATTTCCCCTACGGCACACACGGGGAAGCCAAAAAGTTGGCCGGCCACATTCAATTGTAGAGATTGGACGGCCAAATGGAGAGTCTTGTCCGTGTCGCGGTATAGGTGGATTTTGTCCTTTGCTCATTTTTCGAGGTACTTTTGGGACATTAATTGCTTCTCCATTTTTTGTGCGGGTGAGGTGGTGCTCTTGGAAGCCATGTTGACTTCCTTTCCATGTCTTGGAGCGGAGTTGCGGTCGGGTGCTTGCCAAAAAGGAAGGCCCGGCTCACTCATTGGATACACCAATTGAGGCCGGCCCGCCCTTTTTGGCCAGGTGCGGAGTGGGGATGCTCTCATGCCTTGTAAGCTAGGCGGGTAAAGTTCTCAAGGAAGCTATGCTGAATACCGGTATTAAAGGCGGTATTAAAGGGACCAATACTAATTTATCAACATTTCACATGATATAAATATATACCTTTGTTGTACATCAATATTCATTAAAGTGTCCAAGGGTTGTACATCATGCTTCAAACATCTATAATTTTTGATGATGAGTCCTTGGTCCTTTTAAAAMCCCTATTCAATGTATAGTAGGGTACCAATCAGAATGGCGTTTTTGCATTTGTAGTGAAAGAAATGTCATTGCTACAAACTTTGACACCCTCCCAAGGGTTGAATTTTTTTTCTTTTGCCATGAAATTTTTGTCACGAGATCACCTCTATGTTGATAATGTGTGTGCTAAATTTCAAGGTCAAAAGATTTGCATACAAAAAGATTTTTGAAATTTACCAACATTGTGTCATTGTAAGAGACAATTTCATTATTGCCAACTTTGACACCCTCCCAAGGGTAGAAAACTTGGTTTTATACCATGAATTTTTTTCATGAGATCACCTCTATGTTGATAATGCATGTGTCAAATTTCAAGTTCAAAAGATTTGCCCAACAAAAGGTATTGGAAATCTACCAACATCTATAGTTGTGAAAAACAATTTCACTATTGCCAACTTTGATATCCTCCCAAGGGCTGAAAAATTGTTTATTTATCATGAACTTTTTGTCATGAGATCATCTCTAAGTGTCAGAAACATACGAAACGACTTGGGTTGAGTTTCTCTCATGGAGGCTATCCATTCCACATCCCGAATTCCATGGCCAGTGTATTTTTATCCACTCACTTAGGGCAAGGAAAATTGTCGGATTTCCAAGTGTATTAATCCCTCGGTCTGGTCCGAAATGACCCTAAACTACCTCGGATGATGGCAAAAGTGGTAGGAAATTCCTTGTGCTGAAATTTGCTCGCATGGGGTTATTTCTGTTCTTCCTCTTGTATCCTAACAGGAAAACCCTATGGCGTGTAATTCCAGCTCAAACCTGGTTGCCATGAATGTGTAGCGACAGTCCTTGCTGAGACCCTTGAAGGTCGTATGTTATCACAAAAAAATCCCTTGGTCTTTCCATTATGMCCCCCTGAGTGTTGGTCATGGACTCAGACTGCCATTACTTTGAGTTATAAGTTATGTTTCTGACTGGGGATGGACGAAGCATGTTCTTTTTCAGAACTCGCTCTCCACTTGGGAGACAGAGGGTCAGCAGTTCAGCACCACTCCAGGCAGGATTCAGGTTGACCCCCTTATTGCCCGGTGGAAAGGTAAATATAATGTAAAAATTGCCCCTTATTTTGTGCCGCATCTATTTTGCAGGTCTTCAGCTCCCGTCGCTATTGCATGCCCTCCAATTGTAAATATGAATTCAGAATTTGCAAATTCTATTGTATGTGGCAAGTAAATAAAAAAATTTAGTGTTTTCTCCAAGGATAAAAGAAGGGTAATAAGGGGTCATTTGAAACCCCCTTATCTGGAGGAACATGACCGGGTCCACATGAAAGTGCAAAAACTATTTTCACATGTAGCACTCCCTGTGAAGTTTCTTTGCTTACCGATGCATGGAAGGAGGCCCTCCAGGAAAAACAAAAGTAAGTTATCCACCATCCAAATTGTAAGTCAATTGCTATTGACGGAGTGTGTCCTTCTAGCCGGGGCCTCATTGGCCAGGGTGAACTCACCCCCTCATTGCCCTTGTCAGAAGGTAAATGTAGAAATTGCCCCCTATTTTGTGCCTCATCAATTTTCTGTTTTTTCACCTTCTCGAAGTAATTCGAGGCCTCTGATTGCAAATATGAATTCGGCATTTGCAGAAAAATTCATACGTGGTAGATAAAAGAATTCCAGTGTTTTCCCCAGGGGTAAAAAAAAGGGCAATGAGGGGGGGCAGTTCACCCGGGCCGCCCGGGCCTCATCCCTCCGAGTCTGGCTGGCAGATCGTTAAATCGTGCCAACGAAACTATTACCCGCAGGGTAATGTTTGAGGGTAAAAGGGTAAAAGTAAATAAAAGCCCTCTAGATTGAGCCGTCACTAGGGTATGTTCTCTAGCCCCCCTAGCTAATTTGGGGTCTCTGATTCCAAATATGAATTCAGAAATTGCAAAAAAAAAAATTGCAAAATATAAAACATTCTTGCGTTTTCCCTAGAGGTAAATCTAGCCTGTGGGGCCCAGTTCGTTGGCACGATTTAACGCTGTCCGTCTGGCTGGAGTCCAGATTCATCCGTTCCTGAGAATTTCAGGGTCCACATTCAGGACCCCTTTAAGAATCTGMATCCGTCCTTATGGCGACCTTTCTGCCTGCCTGTAGAAGAAGRAAGAGGAGTGTGCACTCCACAAGCTCCTGACAAAGATCCGTCATGGACAGGAGGAAGCTTTACAGTAGTCAGTAGGACCGGATCAATATGGARATCTGGATGAAAATGGTGCTTGGGAGTAGTGTACTACATTAGGGCAATGCCCAAGGAAGAGGGGCATTTTGGGAAATAAAAGGGGAGTCAAGGGAGGGCGGGGTCCGCCCTCTCTTTCCCAAATTGCCCCATGACGAGGAGTGTTGCGTGATGTAAATCACACAAGGGGAATTCAAATGATCTTGGATGAAGAAAAGAATTTTTGGATGAAAAATGCACAATGTTTGATTACTTAGGCAAAATTGTGTAATTGAACAAGGAACCGTAATTCTTGCCACAAAATTCGGCTTGGAAATGAACGGGATCGGCATTTGTTTTCCGTGGTTTACATGTATAATAAAATACTATTGCGATAACTAGAATTGTAGAGGGTTTTTTGCATAGTGACTACAATTCAATTCCCTCCATGCCTTCTGTTTTATTTGAATCAGATAGTGGGATAGAAGAGGTGGAAATAAAACCCACAACTCAATCCAGCCTCTCTAGGGCCTTGGCCATTTTCTTTTGAGAGCATTTGCACCTTGGTACATTGGGCATGGCAAGGAGTTTGTAGTAGAAAAGGTGATGTTTGGGCATGAAGAGATAGTGTAACAACGAAGGGGCCGAGGTCTACATTGGCCCCAAGGTAGTGTCAATGTGGGCCTTAGGCACCATGTTCTATGATAGTATCCCTTGGGGCTCAAAAACCACCTTTGCTACTAAGATAAAACAGCTATTGTGGTCAGAATATGGAGTATGCCTTCATGCCATTGCTGAATTTTTTCCAAGTTTTTTTTCCACGTGAAGACAAGAATGAGAAATAGTGAGAGCAATTGAAATTATATTTTTTAGACAAAGTATGAATTAGTTATGAATTTTTGAAGTGATCTACCCAAAAGAGTCAGTAGGCTACCTGATGACCAACAAAAATTGTATCTAATATGCTAATCTTAATTACCTAAAACAATCACAATAATTTCTAATGTAGAAGGCCTTGAAAAGTCACTTCCTACAATGATTTACACTCAAAAAGTAGGGTGCTCCTAATGAGGTCACTAATCATTCCATGGAGGTCAGGTTAGACACTGATTATGGTTTGAAAAATCGCCATGGATAATTAGGTGTCTACTATGTCTCGTCTGACCGCAATGGAATGTTTTACTTTAGTGTGGGCTCTTCTAGAAGTTGGAGGGTTATACATGCCCCAACCACGTATGCCCTTCCATCAATGAGAGATCTAACAAGCTCTTCAAAAAGTGACTTGGACCACAATTGTTTTGGTCCTTATAACTTTGATTACAAATCTTGTGCATTAAATTTATCTATATTTCATTTTCAGGCTTAATATGTTACGTAGTTGGGATGGATTTCAATGAAAATAAATGGCTTTTAGCCACATAGTCTTTTCAAGGTAAACTATACGAGGAAAGGCAAGGAATTATAATCCATGGCCTTCGACACTTGCCTAACTAGGCCTTTCAAAATCCACAATGTGTACATGCATTGACATTAACAATGCATTTTGTTAACATTTAAGAGTCTTCAATGATCTAGTGGATGGATTATGAATGATTTCAAGAGATTCATGCAAAAACTTAGCTTACTTGAAATGGATGCAATACATCCAAGTATATTGAGGAAATAAATTATGTCAACTCATCAATAATGTGTTTATCATGGTCTCTTGATGCTTCATGCTTTTTGTACAAGTCTCTCTATTTGTTCATATAAGGATGAGTAAAAGATAAACTTGCAAAAATAAAGATTYCAAGTTTAGAATTCTCTCAAAACATAATTTTTTTTGCCCATGGAGCTCTAAATCCACATTCTCATCCTTACCAAGGACTTTGAGGAATTAAGCCAAGTTGCAAAAAAAAAACATTGAACAAAAATAGACAAACCTACTTCATTGAAAAGGATTGACCACCAATCCAAAAATTAATTGGATTCTCTCGCAATAGGTTTTACAAATCTTGAGATTTGGTCTCATTTGAAGACTCTAAAGCTTTGCAAATTTTTTTTTGGTAAAGATTATTATTTCATTTGTGTACAAATATAAGATCATTGTGTGAGGATCACAAATAAGTAGTTACCTAATTGCAGTTAAATTAGAAGACAATTTAATGACAATTTTTTGCGTACAATTTAATGAAAGTCTAGGGACACTTCAAGGGAAATCTTTTGCACATGAATGTATACAACCTTGGCGGTTTTGGGTGTTTCTACCGTAGTAAGCTACCATAGTTAACCCCAAAATGACAAAGGGGACAAAAAGTGCCCTCACACAGTTTCAAGCCTAATTCAAAGTGTTGTAACTTTTGCATCCAAGGTCCAAATTCAATAAAACTTGTTGGAAAAGTTGCGTTCTCTCCTCTAGTTTGTGTGGTGAAACTTTCAAATCAATCCAAGTTGTATTGATTTTTTGAATGCCAATCAAAGTTCACAACTTCAATTTAAGTCCACCAAACTGCATTTTAGAGTTGCAACTTCGGGGCCTTGTATCTCCTTCATTGATTTCTCATTTTTAATAAAATTTGTTGGGTTTTGTTCTCCTTGAAGTATAGTTATTGTGATAAAATTTTCATGTCAATCAAAGTTGTTTTGAATGTTTGGGAGCAATTCAAAGTTCAAAATTCTTCCATTTTGGGAGTATAATAAACTTTGGAGGCTTGTTTCTTCTTCATACAAAGTCCATTTTCAAGAATTCTTTTTGGAAAAGTTGTGCATACTAGTTTGGTTTGTGTGGCTAAAATTTCATGTCAATCCAAGAATTAATGACTGACTGAGAAGCATTATAGTAGAAGGGAGTTGAGCTTTACATGTGTTTTTTGCAATTTTTCTTGCTGATTTTTTACTTTTCAAAGCCGTTTTGTAGACACAATAAGTCAATTGAGTGAATTTTTTCTTCACCGATGTGTTTGTATACTAGTTTTGAATCATTTTGTAGTGTAAAGTTTTTTCATTTGAGTAGATTTAGAAATCAAATTTCAGCTGCAAATATGTTTTGGAGAAAATTTCAGCATCCATTTTCAACACTAAAACATTATGATCTTGCAATCTATGTGGCCAAATGACTTCAAATTTTGTACATGTCATCTACAACATTACACTACAAGATTGTACGGTTGAGATTTGTATAACTTGAAGACATTTGAATCCATAAAGCTTCAAAAGCAATGATGTTTTTGAACCCCAAAAATTGAATGTCACTTTGGGGTTAAGTTGCCATAGTGAGCTTATTATTAATAAAAGCAAGTTGTTAACATCAAAGCCAACTACAATTTCCCTCTTGCCTACAAAACAATTGTGAATGACAAAGCTTGTCATCCCCCCTTCATTGTTGGTGAAACGTTTTGAGTTTAACCCCTAAAGGACCAAACTGTGTTTTTTGGCAACACATATAATTGTAAAAAACCAATTTCAATTTTGGTATGTGTGATTGAAGATTTGCATATTTTGGGCTGAAATTTTAAGAGAATGTAGGGACAAGGAATACCTTTCATATGCACAAATTTCATGACATTTGGAAATATAAGTCAAAAGTTATTGCATAATATCATGTTTGTTTCTCAACTCGGGCAGTCTGGGCAGATATGAAAAAATCAATTCTTTAAGAAATAAAAATTTGAGATTCTTTCTTCAGTTTTATATGTACTCAAAAAGCTTTTAATCATTGCATTTCAATAGTTGAGATGAAAGTTATGAGGCTTTTTAGTTTGCGGGCAGTTATGGAACCCCTACACCAAAAAAAACTTTGAAGTCCTTTATTTTACTGAAATTTCAGTGTTTTTGAAAAAAAAAAATGCTATTGAATGTAGACTGTTTATTACAACAATTTAATCATTTGGATTGGAGTTTTTTGATTTTATAACTAATTTATTAACAATTTAGTATTTTGAATCATTCTCTACTTCTTTCTACTTACTTTTTTTTTCCTATATGTTGTACAACTCTAAATGATCTGAAAATTTTCATGTATGTAGCCAACTTGGGCTGAAGAATAAATCCAAAGAAGCACAACCATTTTGGACATTTTTTCATAATGATGTGACCTTGTGAATTGCAGCTGCCCGGTTTATGCAAGGCCAAAAAAAATATTTTTGCCACTTCAAATGCTAATATCTTGCATTCTACATGGTGGAAATTTCTGAAATTTTTTCCACATATTCTCAAACTAAATTAATACAAGATCGTACGATTACATGTGTCAAAAAATGATTTTTTTCAAAAATTTGGTACTTGTACTAGAAATGGCAGTTTTGAAGCATTTTTGGTGAGAACATAGTCAAGGAACTTTAGGGGTTAACCAGCTAATTTCCCTCAATTCCCAAATTGAATTGGTTTTCCAAGCACGGTGTCTATTTACTTTCTCAAATTTTTTCACTCAAAATAGTAATTATATTGGTTTTTTTGCCAATTTTTTTTCAAACTGCAACCATGTCATTTTCCCAATTCCACCGGCTCACTTTGAACTAGCCGCCGGTCATAATCTGACCTTTTCATGGGCTTTCTTCTTCTCCAAATGCGTGACCTTTACTTATTTCCTAATCTGATGTGTTTTCTTTTTCTAAGAATACTGTAGACTGTCTCCTAGGAAATCGTTTCTGAGGGGGGGAGGAAGTCGGCGTGAATCATGTTGTCGGATAATGTTGGCTAGGTCATCATCTTGTCGACACCCCTTGTCGTTTTGTCGAGGAACTCTAGTAGCCTAGTCTAGTTTTCCGAGTTTCGGATGAACGGAGTAGGCCTCTGGCTGGTCTTCATCAGTTCATTATGATGRTGATGAGTGATGAGACGGAGGAGGCTTCTGGACTCTTCCTACAAAGCCARTGGATAGGCTTTATTTGGTAGGAGCGAGTAGCTTGCTGAGGGGGGGGGGATTTATCCTCCGGTGAAAAATTATGTCTCAACGTGTTTTTGAACGTGTGATGGATAAAAAAAATTTTGAAAAATTTGAATTCATATTGGAGAGAGGAAGACCCCGCAACCTTAACTCTTGAACGCAACCGTGGACGTTTCGTGTCCTATGGATGATAGAGAATCAAACCGTGTAGGAGAGAATTGCAACCTTTCATCCTCGGTATTAGGAGTGGAAAGGGAAGATCTTTTCTAGTACTTTGACTACCAACGAATATATTTGGCTTTTCAAAGTAGGTAATGTCACACAAAATCAAAAATTCATGATTTCCACGGCCACCGGTCACAAGGGTTAACACTTGAAGAGCGGAAAGCCCTTTGTGGTAGGATAGTATATTAGGAATACAATGGTATTTTATCATAAAAACATTGACCAAATACTTTTCAATACAAAGTAAACTAACGATCATGATAGTATGTAAATAATAATGTATCACAATGCATATATAAAATCACAATTGAAAAGTTACAAAGCTAAACATGACCCTATATACGGGTCGTATAGAGAAACCCCAAGGGCCCTTCTTGGGTCAAAGCTCGGTGAGGAGTCATAGAATACAATAAAAAAAAAAGGTGAAAATACCCAAAAATATTAGAAATAATAAGCAATTTTTGCATAGTTGGAGGCACCATTTAAAATTTAAACAAAAAACAAAAAACATTTTTGCTGTATAAGCAATTGAAAATCTAATGAATTTAGAAAAAAAATAAATTAGAGTTCTTGGATAAGACATGTAATTACTATAGATTTTCGAAGTGGAAAGGCTCTTGTTGCCATTGAAATTGTCACAAGCATTGGGCCATAAAATCAAAACCTAGAGAATCAATAGTCCCATAACTATATTGATGGTGGGGTTACATCCTTCTACATTTTACCACTCAACATTAGGGCACATGCTTTGACATATGAAGTCACTATGCAATGTGGAAAAAAATCTTTCTTATTCTCTAACATGACTTGCTACTGGTATATATATATCCTTCCTCTATGTTGCCTTTGTACATTGTAAGGACAAAGTGAAAACAAGATGTAGGCTCTAGACCATACCTTATATAGTGTAAGTTGTAGACTTCAAGTGCAAAAACTCCAAACTTTTCACCTTTGATGGGTAAATACAAAAAAAAATTGGATTTTGTGGTAGGCTAATTTTATATTTTTCATTTTCTACTTTTTTATTTTGGAGTTTTTAAAGTCATATATGACTTCAAACTTTCAAACGTTTATCATTTATCGTAAATTATAAGGATTTAAGGTAGAACCACCTATAACCAACCAAATAAAGAATTCGGACAAATCTGAAGCAATCAAATGCAAGGTAAATATTTTTAGAGGTTTGTTCATAAAAAAAATGCGGATTGCAAAAACTTTGGTAATTTTATCGCATGAATTGAAATTACAATGAATTTTGAAAGGCAAAAAGTGCTCCAGACCCATAGCCAATCTTTAGACTGTTCCAATTTTGATCATTCAAAAAACTACTTTTCCACTCACTACTTCCTGCTTTTTTTTGCACTATTTTGGAACATATATCATGAACTTTTAGTCCCAACCTCGAATAGATGAAAAAAAAACATTCTAGCCTTGGTTGGAAATAATTCAATCTATGGTTGGCTATGGGGCACTAGTTGGTAATGGGTGGTTCTACCTTATGTTTCTCCTAAAAGATGATTTGGAACTGGGTCCACAAACCATCACGCATATGATGTTTTGTCTTTAAAGGTCTAGTGAAAAATATACAYATGGTCATTGTATATATATGGCCTTATAATACAAATATGTGCYTAAATATGATTAGACATATACTATTGGATTGAAAGTTCACCAAATTTTGGTACATAAGCAAAGGAGTTATCCTTTGGCTTATCTAAAATTACATACATTAAGAGAAATATGAGCCTTCCAAAAGGTTGCGAGTTCAAAAAGGCCGCAGTGGTATTATGGAATTTTTTATTTTATTTTTTTGAAATCCTGCATGGCACTACTAGTATCATGTTAGATTCTCAATAAAAAGTTTATTTATTATTATTATTATTATTATTTTAATGATTTTTTTTAAATTAAAAAAAAAATATTGTAATCCCAGAGGCCCTATGGGCTGATTTGTTTTAACAGCCTTTTGGAGGGCTCATACTTCTCCTAATGCTAGATGGCTATTAGGAATCCCCCCACTCTTCTCATAGAGGAAAATCCTCAAAGGTATCTATGCTYCAAGCTTCTGTGACATCAATGGTGGCTATTCACCTTAATAAAGCTTCCCTAAACTGGCATGGGATGTACTTAGAGTTGTGATTTTGTAGCAAGTCTAGTGTGCAAGCCCTTTTTCATAGGCAAATCTATTAATCCCTAAGGACCATAAGGCCACCACCTAACCTTTGCAACTACGTTTGAAGAAAATTTGATATTTTAACCTCGTGGTCTAACAGCTCATGAGATGATTTCTTACACTAAATTCCATTGATGCAATCCAATCAAGAAATGATCAAGTGTGCAAGTTTGGGTGAATTTTTTTGAGAAATGAGAAGAAGCTTTGGGCCGTCACTTCACATCCTCATATCCTTTTTCCTACACTTCAAAATGATTCGAAAAAATTGCACATCACTATTGTGATTATATGTACCCGTAAAAAAAAATCAAAATTTTTGAAGCACTTTTGAGCATTCCAATTTCAACGTTCCCATGGTAGCTTATGTACAAAGTGTCAATGTAATATCTTTCATCAATCTTGTCAGTAGTGACATTTTCTCAAAAAATTGTGCGATTTTGTTGATTTTTTCTTCGTTAGAAAGCTACATAATTCTTCTTTGATTTAAACATTGGCGATTATCAAACTTATTCCACACAAATGAGAAATTATGCTTATTATAAGAGCTAGTCAAAAAAACAAGAGACATGCTCAAACACCCCCCGGGCCTTTAGGGGTTAACTCTATTAGTATTTGTCTTTTAGTTTATAGAAAAACCAATTATGTGGAAGGAATTTTATTTGCTTTAAGCTTCATTGATAGATGTGGAGACAATCGACATGTCGTTGTCGAGATTGAATTTAGTGTGATATTTTGTGCTTAAATGGTGTGTTTGATTCTAGTGGGCCTCACTCCTCAATCTTGAAGGTGGAATTTTTCCTATGATTTCTATAGTTAGGTGACTCTCCTTAGAGAGTCAAATTGAGTTGTATTCATTTTTTTATTTCCCATTGTTTAGTTCAAAGAAAATAAGTATATATGTTCACCAAAGGATAGGGAAAAAGGAAAAAGAAGACTTGCAATAATCTTGGACAACAATAAAGATCTAATGTGTGAATTCTTTCCAAACCATAATTTTTGTCTCAATAGCATCAAATCTATGTTCTTCCTAAGTTGCATGCTCTCTTGGACTTAACCCCTCATCGCCAAAAGAGGACCGAAAATATCCTCACATTGTCTAGCAATCCAATTCAAAGTGTTGTGACTTTTGCTCCCCCAATGTCTGAATTTGATAAAACATGTTGTCAAATATGTACCCTCTTATCTAGTTTGTGAGGTAAAATTTTTAGATCAATCCAAAATGTCATGTTTTTTTGAAAGCCATTTGAAGTTGACAGGTTTGAAATGAGTACTTCAAATTGCAAGTTGATGGCTACAACTTCGGGAACTTGCATCTTCTTCATCCAATGTTCGTTTTCAATAAAATTGGTTGACTTTTTGTTTTTTTGAAGTAGTTGTTGTAGTAAAGTTTTCATGTCAATCCAAATTGTTTTGAATGTTTGAAAGCAATTCAAAGTTCAAAATCTAGACATTTTAGGATGGTAGTGAATTTTGGCAGCTTATTTCTTCTTCAATCATATAGTGTCTATTTCCAATACATTCAAAAAAAAGTTGAGCATACTAGTCTAGTTTGTGCGGTTAAAAATTTTACAACAATCAAAGAAGTTATGAGTGGTTGAAAAACACTTTAGTAGACGGAGGTTCAGCCATAAATGTGTTTTTTGCAATTTTTTTTTGACATTTCAAAACAATTTTGTAGACAGAATGAGTCAGTTGAATGATATTTTCTTTCATTAGTGTAATTGTATGCTAGTTTTGAAGCACTTTATATTTTAAACTTTTTTTTGTTTGAATAGGTTTAAAAATTTCAACATCTTTATTTAACACTAAAATATCACAATCTTGCAATCTATGTAGCCAAATGACTTCAACTTTGATTCACGCCTCATTTGCAACACACAGACTAACCTTCAAGATTTGCAAATTTAAAACAAGTGTCACATTCAGGTGCTTCTACCTTAGAGGTTTATTGGCTTATAGAGGAGCGACTTAGGGCCACTTCACACTATGGTACAAGGTCGAGAGTCCTTCGGTTTTAGCTAATCAAATTTTAGTAACCGAAGACTTTGACCTCTCGACCCTTCACATAAGGCGCATGATCCAAAGTCCGTCACCCATTTGGCTGCCTACATGGCAACCAAATGCTTAAATGGCGATAGACTCTTGATCGGAGCTTGGGTCAGCCAAAAATGGCGACCCAAACTCTGATCGAGAGTCCGTTGAATTTTGAAGGAAAAAAAATCAAAAATATTAAAAATTGACAAAATCTCTACTGCTAGATTGGACCGGAATGGCTATTTTTGTAGTAGTAGGTAGGATGCTCCCTCTATTTTGTGATTTTGTGATTTTGTTTGACACCATTGAGGTTTGAACCCTAATCTCCACTACAAAAAGCTATGAGTCTTAGCATTCAATGTACCTATTTTCCTTCAATGTCTAATCCCACCTTTTTATTCTATATATGATCCTTCATATTCCTTGTTCAATGATGAAGGCATGTGCTGTAATTTTTTTTCCAAGGTCATTTTTGACTCCTTTCTCATGTTTGTTTAGCCTACTACTTGAAAAAATTGTCACATCGGTAACGTTTATTATAACAAGAAAATTTCAGAAATTGGATGGATTTTGATGTCGAGAGTAGGTTTGGACTTTGGGCTTGGACTTTGGCCTTTGGGCTTGGACTATGACTTGCCAAAGGCTCTAATTCCTAGTTTTTGTGGCCTGTATATATCGCTCATTTCCTTGAACTCTCACCAAAATTTGGACACGCAATCCCACGGCCCTCTCGAGTTGGACGGCCATAATCTGAAGAGGCCCTTAGTGAGGTCCTACTGTATTTACGAAACTGACCTACAGGTACGGTAGTTACCTCACCTATATATCCTCTTTCTCAAATGATTACCAATCTCCAGTTCCACTTAATGCAACTGAACTGAAAGTCACTTCAGTTAGACTTCAGTTGGACTTCAGTTGAACTTCAGTTAATGATTCTCCGTTCGTTGGCTTGCTATTATTTTGATGGACAGGTGTCGTTGCACTAACTTAAGGGAACTTCATTTTCAGAGCGAGTAAGCTCTGTACTGAATTTCAATGAGTGATGCCCCCAAGCCCCCAGTCCACCCCCGTTGAATGAAGAGTATCCTATCAAAGATTTCCAACAGATAAAATTACAATGAATCTGAGCAGTAGTAGATTTCCCATTTATGTAATAATAACCACATTAGAAAAAAACTAAAAAAACTCATGCACATGCAAGGATTGAATGTGAATCAGCATTTGGGATATTTTTTTGTATAACTTAGGGGAATGCCCGAGGAGGAGGGGATTGCGGTAAACAAAGGGTTGACGAGTGGAGGCCGGAGCTTGACGGAGAGGCCATTTGTTTACCGCAATTCCCCGATGAGGAGTGGCAATTGCCTGATGTAAACCACAAGTGGTAATGAAAAATTGAACAATTTGGATGAATCCACGGGTGGGAATGAACAAATTGGATGAAAAATACATAATGCCCAATTATGTGGATTTGCCCGCATAATCGGGCATTCCGGCTTCATTGAGACATAGAACCTACCCTTCAAATGAATGGGATGATTCTTGGCCATGGTTTATGAGTATCACCAGCTATGTATTTCACTTTAAATCTTATATTGAAACTTTTTTTCAAGTATTTGAGTCCAATTTTTTCCTCTATTCTTCAAGGTAAACTATCCAATTCCAAGCCCAAGCCAATGGGAGTGAGCCCATTGTGGACAAAATTGTATTAGTGGAGTACATTCAAAACTTGAATGTACTCCACTAATATAATTTTACACACAATGGGCTTACTCTCGTTTGGCTTGGAATGGAGGTAGTTTATTGTCCTACAAAAAGAAATTTTTATAGATGTTTTCACTTGGTTTTAGTCCGATATTTTCAAGTTGCATCCGCTTAATTCTCCAATTCCACTAGCTAACAATGAACTAATCTAATAAGCAATTCTCTCCAAACATTGTTGTGCGTCACTTTCAACATTGATGATCAACAATTTGAAGGGAGTGACAAACACTTCACAGGAAATTTTGTTAAATTGGCAATTTCGTTAAAATGGCATACCGTTTTTCCATTCCATTCCTTCTTTAACCTAAAGTCTAGGACTTTTACAGATTCCAGACGCACAATCAAAATTGAACAATGCCAAGTTCGTGGAACACTCACCACCATTTTAACGAAAAAATGCATTGCCCGGTTCTTTAAAGTTAGAAGCAGCTCCACATCAACATGGCCAAGCAACATTGTAAACGTCATGTGCCATTGATGCTCTCACGTATGTAACCCCAAAGTGCCACTAAACTAAAAGCGCCATCTTCACACTCTCTACATCTCCAAATTCAGTTATGTACCTATATGGAAGAAACATTTTTAGAATCAAACTTTGACCCTTCATAACTTTTGCATATTGTATCCAAATGTTGCATTCTTTGGTGCATTGGAACTCCCTTTCACTTGCCAACAAGACAATATGAAAATCTGACCATCTTATAATAGTAACTAGGCACAATACCAGTTTGTGGCGCTTTCAAGATGCCTACCAAAACCCTTTAACGCCCAGATGGCCAGAAATGGCCTACGGTTTGTGTTCTGGTTGCATTTAGATAACACAAATGGAATCAATATGAAATGTGTTGAACTATGAATTTGGGGGCAAGAGTAAGTTGAAAATTTAGCAATTTAAAAATAAATAAAATCAGCAAAATAAAGATTTTGTGCCTATGCAAAGCTTGTATTCTACCAAGAATACAATACAAGGGTTTAGACATACGTTGGGGTGAGGAAGAATACTTGTCAGGACGAGTTCTCTCGAGTGCGTCTTTTGAAACTCGTCAAAGGGCAGATACATTAACGAATTGTACGAGGAAGAGAGATTGTGTGCATACTCTGAACCCTAATACCTCAAGTTGTCTGCATCAGWTGAGTACAGACAACTGAACTTTCTTCAGTGACCGTAAACTCTTTAAAAAAACATTAATTCAAGGAAATTTAGAACCTGGAATTGAGGCTCGATGGACGGTGAATTGGAAATCGTATATGAAAAGGTATGATAGGGCTCTTTTAACCCCCTAAAGGATGTTGCCCACCAAAAGAGTTGGCGTATGTTGTTCATATATGTATTTGATCCTCTTTGAACACTCAAAAATTCCCCAAAAAATCTCAAGTGATCAAGTCTTTCTAGGTCTGAAATCTCAAGTAGTATGACTGTGACTAGGTCTGAAATTTACAGCTTGAATGGGATTCATGTGCTACTCAATTTTCCGTTTTGTATACGAAAAGGGAGAACGTGTAGAAAACGATAACATCCCTTAAGGGTTAATTCAGGTAAATTCAAAACTAAACTTGTGTGGGTGTTTGCACAATTGGATGTGTACACAAGAATTGAAGAGAGAGTGAGAGAGAGAGAGATTTGCAGGATATTACATGGAGCAAATGTGCAAACAAATTTACAGTGAGTGTCGTTTAAAATTGAGTATGTGTGTGTGCGCCGATGCTTGCAACTGTTAGAAATTGTATAAATTCATTTTGCATCAATGATGTGAAACAATGACCTAAAAAACACCGTCCTTAGAGCTTCAAAAGGAGTCGTAAATCATGCTTCAATCGACGAGCAAGTCCTCTCTCTGTTTAGTGGGTTTCCTCCATTGACTGAAATGCCTCTACTGACATGGCAATATTCCATAAATTGGAGATTTTATTGACAGGAAACGTGGCATTGTCATAACATTCAGTAGTCTTCAACCAGCCTGCTGTTTCCTTTCTTTAGCATCATCCATCCAAATAATCTCCAGGGCCAAATTTGAATGCATGGTAACTTGACACCACTAAGGTGGGTACACCCAAAAGCGAAGCTGACCTTAAAGCGCCATCTCTAGTCAGTGTAAATTACCAAAATCAGTCATGTACACAGACTATAGATGGCGCTTTCAGAAACAAACTTTGACCCTTAATAACTTTTGCATATTCTATCCAAATGCTACATTTTTTGGTGCGTTGGAGTGTGCTTTCATTTGTCAACAAGACAATATGAAATTCTGATCAGCCTAATAATAGTAACTAGACACAGTACCAATTTGTGGTGCTTTTGGGTGTACCCACCTTAACCCCTCAACGCCCAAGGTCCAACCATGCTTGAAAGCATCCTCCCTTTGCAAGTGTTAAAAGTCTCACTTTCACTCAGTTATAAAGATCTCAACCGTACAATATTGTAGTGTGCATGTTGTAGATGTTGTGGAAAAAATTTGGGGTCATTTGACTGTATAGATTGAAAGATTATAATGTTTTAGTGATGAAAAAAGGTGCTGAAATCTTCTCAAAAACACATTTGGAGGTGATATTTGATTTCTAAACCGACTCAAATGAAAAAACTTTAAACTAAAAAGTGATTCAAAACCAGAATATAAACACTTTGGTGAAAAAATATATCATAAAAATGACTCATTGTGTCTGCAAAACGGATTTGAAATGTCAAAAAACAGTGAAAAAAGTAGCAAAAAATCACATTTGTGGCTAAACCTCCTTCTACTAAAATGCCTCTCAGTCACTCATAACGTCTTGGATGGATATGAAATTTTAACCACACAAACTAGATTAGTAAGCGCAACTTTTCCAACAAAAATTATTGAAAAAAGATCATTTAAAAAGAAGTTATGAGCCGCCGAAGTTCATTGAAATGCAAAAACAAATGGATTTTGAACTTTGAATTACTCCCAAACATTCAAAACAACTTAGATTGGCATGAAACTTTCACCACAATAACTAGACCTTTATGGAAACAAAACCCAACAAGTTTTATTGAAAACAAATATTTGATGAAAAAGATACAATCCCCCGAAGTTGCAGCCATCACAATGCACTGTGCTGAACCTAAATTGAACCTGAGAACTTCGAATGACTTTCTCAAACTCAGTTTGTCTTGGATTGATTTGAAAATTTTACCATAAAAACTAGACTAGTATGTGCAACTTTTCCAATAAGTTTGATTGAAATCGGACACTGGATGCAAATGTTAGAGCACTTCAAAGTGAACTAGTAGGCTGCCTGAGGCCACTTTTGGGCCCCTTGGGCGTTGAGGGGTTAAACACATACCATGCTTTAGAAAATGTTGATGGAGCCACTTGTCGACTACTTTTTGGTGCTAGAGAACTACTTGCAAAACAAATAATTTACTAATGGCCCTCCATTAGTGTGCATTAGTTTCAACCCAGTTCCTTTTTTGCTGACATTCTGACAAATTTGACATGTGGCGTCATAGCTACTGATATGGTGTGGAATATTCCACACCATTTCGTAGGGGGAAGGCAGTTAGTAGTGCTCGTACTGAATGTTATGGTTGTGTGAACATCCACATACTGGGCTTTCGATTTAATCCACGCCATTTTCTGTCGAAAACTTGTTAAAAAACCCACAGAAATGCACCTATGACTTAACATATAATTATGAGATTCAATTACTGTAGTCATCACGACGTTCCATATAGACTTTATCAATATGGCATTGTATGAAGAAAAGTTGCCACACTGAATGAAATATCAAATTACAGACTCATCAAATATGCCCCGCTCACGTGCACATGAGCTTTGAAAAATGCACACAAACAATCCAAGGTTTCAATTTTTTATTTTAGGATTAAACAAAAAACTTGAACCCCTATAGTAGTAAGCCAGATGCCCAAATTGAGCGTTGCTGCTGTTTTACCATTTTCTGAAAAGCTCAATGCAGGGACTTTGTCTCTAGTTTTATTTTGTTTATTTATTTATTTCTTGACTAAACCATGCAATGTTCATTCATTAATGTTGGTGGTATAAAACTTCGCTCCCCCCTGAAATAACTAATGATCTCAGTTTGATCAATTTGAATTGATCATTACTAAACTCTATGTACCCTTAAAAAGCTTTGAGAAGTTGACCTGCAAGTGGAGAAGCACCCACCTTCATAGTTTGGTCTTTCAGAGACGGTCATACTCTACACKAATTAAGCAACTCAAGTTTCGCTGTATACAAAAAAATATAAAGAGCTCCTCATTGCAACTCATGTTTGCCTTCATTCCCATATTGTGGAAACATTCCCATAATATAAAATAATGAGAAATAATGAGAAAATAATGAGAGTCGGCATGTTTATAAGACCCACTCTAGTATTGAAACCCTAAAATTCAGCAATTAGCACATTCAACATGGCACGTGCTTTGTATGAATACCAATTTGAAGAAATTTTCGGTCTGCTTTGTCTTACAATTGAATTTGAAGATTGCAACACTACAAAGGAAAGGGGTGTTTTGAGTATAGTTCTAGTAGTATAATCTTTTAAGTAATGACCTATAAGGAGTCTTTTAAGTAAAATTTAACTGAAAATACATGTGTCATGACGAGTTTCCAATTCAACAAAAGTGGTGCTCAATTATTTGGTCCTACATTGAACAAGCTCAAGTGTGTAATTGATTTATGCAGGTTTTAGTGCAAAATATTTGAGTCGGAAGACAAACATGTTGTAGGTATCCTTCTGTCAATCTCGCAGAAATGAATTCTTGAAACACCGACAGTTTGGGCACACCGACTACATTAGATAGCTTGATGGCCGTATGAATTGAATTGGTGGTTCCTGAAGAAAAACGCAAATTCTGTTAATTTTGCTTCTTCTTCTTTTTTTAAACAAATGAAACGGGTTTCATTGCAACCGATTTAAAATACAAACCCGTGGCCTGTAATTTTGCTTCTCGAATCCAAAGCTCACCCAGTATCATTGCAACAATTGGAGGTGCCACAAAACAGTCAGAACATTACCACATATTTCAAAAAGAATAGGAGATGAAAGAATTCAATCTGTCCACGTGCAATACGAGGAGAAGTTTGAGTCATTCTTTGTTTGAATTCCGTGTGAGCTTCCCATTCTTGAAAGAGAAATTCATCAACTAGCTTGCCAATTGGTCATATAATGTAGGAGCTCCATAAAGCGCCCGTCTAAGGGCTGAAGCTGAATTTTGGCAAGGTGAAACTCCTTGAAATAATTTTTCAGTAAAATTTCCTTGAAAGATAAGTGGAATTGGCATCTAACCCAAGTTGTTTCTTATTTTTTGGAGCTTTGTGGAATTAGTTATGAACTTTTGAAGTTGCATAGAAGTGCATTTCAGTGGGCTCTAAAACCAACCACCTCCTCAAATGTAGACTGCTTGCACATTGGAGAGTGCAAAATGTACCTCCGGAGCCTGATTGGTTTTAGAACCTGCTCCATTTTAGGACCTCCTACCTTATATTTTACATTGGTGCATGCTTGCAAAAATTGACACGTGCAATTCAAAAAGGGTTCTCTTCTAATCTAGGAGTTGGCAATTGGAGTTTTCAATGGTTAGAAACACTCATCTGAAATTTTCAAATCAATGCTGGTGTGAGCTAGATTTTGATTTTAATTTTTTTGATAACATACCACCTTCTGTGAGCTAGATTTCAGAGCTGGAGGTATAAGTTGCCAGGCACCTAAATTATACCTTTTTCCGGAAGCTCATGCATGATACTTGGACTGTCACAATTTTCAGCACTTGAATCTCACATTTTTTTTTATTGAAATGAAATTTCTTGAAAAGAATGCATATGAGGATTCAATACCCACCTTCAAAATCTACAGAATTGCAAGATGTCCAAGCCTATGATGGATGAATTACCACCTTGCAATCAACAAAATACAGAAAGAGTTCAGATATGCAACAGAGAATCAAAGATTGGCGTGAAGATCCCCATTTTCCATAAAAATTTTAGATAGCATCTGCTTACCAAGTTTTAGCAACACGAAAAGAAAAGAAAATTGAAGTTTTAATCTTCAAAAATAAATAACTTACATTCATCAGGACTTCTCAAAACCTTAACCTTTGAGCATCCAACACAAATTTACCTAAATTTACTGAACTCAT
Source organism: Pleurozium schreberi (assembly GCA_006891605.1). Taxonomy (NCBI): domain Eukaryota; kingdom Viridiplantae; phylum Streptophyta; class Bryopsida; order Hypnales; family Hylocomiaceae; genus Pleurozium; species Pleurozium schreberi. Next base: position 30,764 of record VACF01001923.1, on the reverse strand, counting down.
TTCAATCAACTTGTCACTTAAAATGAGATTCACAAAAACTGACCATACCAATCGGTAGTGTGCGTGCTAACAAGGCTCTCCTGCGCGCGCACTTTTGAACATTCAAGATGGTTTTAAGATCATTATTTTGGTGAAATCTCTTTATCATAAAGTTCTCCCAAATTGCCAGTTTTTAGTTTTTTTTTAAATAACATTTCCTATTTTCTACAAGTTAAAACATCAAAACACCTATTTTCATGAAATTTTGCACTTTTCTAGTTCTCCTACTTAGAGAATTTTCCTATGCTTCTCCTTCATAGGGTACTTTCTTCTTACATGTGTATACATTAAATATATTTTTCACATTTTTTTAAAATTGTTTTTGTAATTTTAGAGTACTCCCGAAAAAAACATGAGTACTATGCTAAACGCTACAAAAACAGGGGGGGTCTTTCTTGCAATCACCCTAATCAAAATTTTGCAAGAAAGCAAAAGGCACAAAGAAAACTTGCTATGAAAAAACCACCCTTTGAAAACATTGCTTTGGAAAAACCTCCTAGAACTCAGGTTCAAATGGAGCCCACATAAATGAATGTCAATGTTACAAGTTCTATTAGAAGTTCTGACATCTCCATCGAGATTCTCGGAAAAGTCAAAGAATCCCTTGAGATAGAGTGCATCTCGTATCTTTGTTCAATTGAAAGGGATGACAGGCTCTACAGGCTGCACATGCAAATGGAGTGCAAACTTCTGACTTCTTCTGTGGCCATGGTAAGCAAACGCATAAAGGACGATGCTAAGAAAGCCCCCCATGGAACATCACAATCTCACTAAAGTGCTTTGTGATATTGGGCTCCACACTTCTATTGGAATGCTTGGCTATTGTATCAAGGACAAAGGTCAAGATCACTTTCAGTGCGTTTAAAGAAACGTTTCAACTGAAGGAGTTGAGGAGTATATCAAGTATGGTACCCATTTCATGTAAAAACTGAATTGTTCTAACTAACACAGATCTTATTGTGACAATTGCGACATACTGCAAATACAAAATGCGAAAACAACTCGGGGAGTACGCTTCCAAACACACTCTTGCCAATGCTACAATCTGGAGTTTTGGACAGTATATTAACTTTGCTTCATGAGTTTTGCCGGTCTGTCAAGGTGGAATGGAGTATAGTAGGGCCTTAGCACTTTGGAAGTGCATGATCAATCCTCAAGCCATAGAAATGGATGATGTGACTCAAATATTCTTTAAACCGACACGAACCTTGATTCCTGCTTGGTTGACTTTGGTTGGCAATGCCTTGCCATGGAGTTGGACAAGGCATAAGAAGGTGCTGCTCACAATTGTGTGATTCCGAATAATGCTCTAAAACCACTTTGCCTTCTCATATATTAAGTGTTGTCTTGGACTTCAAAGTTTGCCGTTTCCAAAATGAATTCATGTCTTTTTTTGTTTCATGCAGTTTTGGTTGTGCAAATGATGTTCCGGTATACTCAAAGCGTGATCCGAATGAGATCATAGTTGCCGATGCCACTTAGGAAGATGCTATTTCAAAAGCAGACTTACGTGAAATGGTGGCTCCACCCGATTACACTCCGATTTGTTTTGGAGACCAAAACTTGGACAACAATTTTACAATGTAGTTTCTAGCATGGCATCAGAAACACATGCATGAAATTTTCCAAAGGGCCAAAAATGTCAAAAATGTGTGTTCCAAAATCAAAGAATATCAAAACTTTGCCAATTTTACAATCTGAAATTTTGTATTTGTACCACTTGTAAGGACAAATGGAATGTTGTTGCGCGAACCCCCATTGGAAATTCCCTTTTTTTTCTTCAGGATTGAAAAATTTGTTAGAAGCAATAAATGTACCTAGGATTAGGTGACATTCAATGGGACCCTTAAAATGTGATGAGGGCCAGGGTGAATTGAACCCCTAGCACAACCATTCCAAGTCATTCCAAGGGTGCAAGCAAAATATACCCCCCCTGTTTTGTGCTTGATTAATGTATGTTGTACACCTCTCCTAGTTAATTTCGAGCCTCCAATTGCAAATATGAATTCAAAATTTGCAAATTTTATCATGCGTGGTATGGTAGAACCACACATAGTCGACTACTTAAGCAATTGTGTACATGTTTGGAGCAATATAAGCCAATGTAAAAATTTAGCCATGTAGGCATATAGGAACACAGAGATTGCCTATTTTCTATGATTTTTTTCCTTGAATTCAAATTACTATGAGATTTGAAAGCCAAAAGTGGGCCTGAACCCATTATCAATGTAAAGGGTCTTCTAATTTCTACCATTCAAGAACTACTTTTCAGCTAACTACTTTGGGACATGTGTCATCAACTTATTAGTCCCAATCTAAAAAAGGAGTAAAAAACACATTCCAAGTATTGGTTGGAAATCTGGTCCAACCTTGGTTGGAAATAGCTACACCTATAGGTTGGATATGGATCCGTGGTTGGCAATGGGTGGTTCTACCATAAATAAAAAAATTTAGGGTTTTCCCAAGTGGCCGAGTGAGAGGGTCAATTCACCCCAGCCGTGATGAGGGGCGGCATGGATTGGCCCCCTCCCTTGGCCACTCCAAATAATTACACGAGTGCAAGTAAAATAAAAAGTCCCCTATTTTGGACCCAATTAATTTACCTTCTTCATTCCTCCCAACTAATTTGGGGTTTCTGATTGCCAATATGAATTCAGAACTTGCAAATTCTATCATGCATGGAAAATAAAAAAATTCAGGATTTTACCGAGCGAGGGGGGGTCAGTTCACCCCGGCCCTGATGAGGGGGTCCTATATCCGTCCCAGTTTTACTTGGGCTTCTGGATGCCGCATATTCTGATGACAGCGCCCGCAYGGAGAACGGAGAGGAAGCTGCACCTGAAAGAACGCAAGTTCATCTCAACAGGATGTTGCCAACTAGACTCGATCATGAGTGACTGGACAMTAAATCRCTTGCCACGTCAGACWCTGAGGGGGTCAAAGACTGKACCCAATTGTAAGAGTCAGCTTATCATTATTCTAAACCTCATCTGACGCACCCTAAAAAGTCGGGCAAATCACAATCCCATTATGTTTCTCTGCAAAATACCCTTTTATTATTAACCCTTAAAGAATGGATTGGTGACCGTGGAAATCATCCATTTTTTATATCATGGGAATCACTGGTTTAAAAAAATACAATGCTTACCRGGGAAAATTTTTAAATCAATGATTCTCACGGTACCAAAATTCATCATTTCCATGGTGCCCTGCCCGGCATTTAAGGGTTAACCTTGTAATAATATGACTCCCTAAAAGTGTCCAATGCATGACAGAGAATCTTTTTATGTAAGATAGACATGTAAATAATCACTTTTGGAATTTTGTATGAAACTAGAGGTCTTGCACAATAGTTTGCCTCCAATGGCTGCTCTTGGGTTTTTTTAAGTAGATGATTTATATGTTGTCAAAAAGATGATTTTCATGGTAACTAGCTTGGCATTTCAAGTTTAAACTACCTCCAAGGAAAAGCTAGATATAGTTGTGCTTATTGGACTTGTTAGGCCATCTCGTCTATGGTTCAATTCCTACAGTGGTATTTGTAGCCTAAGTACAATCATTTGGTTTGATGGGAGGAACAAAACCTGCCATTGGTGGGATTGTTGCCTTTGAAGTAAATGCAAGGGCTTAGTTAGTTTCTTACTTCTTGTTTTGGCCAAAATGCCGTATGTGCCAAAAAATTCCCACCAAACATTCTATTCAACTCATTGCATTCTTGAACTAGTTGAAAGACTATTATCTTAGAATTCATCATCCCTATACTTACGTGGCGCAATTAGAGCAATGGAGAATAGATGGTGAAAGTGACATTCGTTTGGTGTTTGCTCTTGAAAAAAGGAGAGGAGGCTTTGAACAGACAAAAACTACATCGTGTATGGAAGTTTGAGTAGGACCTTACTCCAAAATGAAACCAATGCTTCAAGTCCAAAGCCTCTCTTAATATGGCTCCTTATTTGTTGTTTTACAATCAATTTCATTTCATTTGTCTCCCTCTCTCACATATAATGATAGAGTTTCCCTTGCTCCTCTTGTGGATGAACATGAGATCGAAAATGAACCATGCCTTAAATTATGCCAACATACAATAAATTATTGAGTTACTTCTCTCTCTTCTCTCTCGTAAACAAAAACAATGACTATAGTAACTACACCTAAAAGCATTTGCAAATAAGCAATTGAGCATTGTTCCTATCATTAAATTGCCTAATTTTGGATTCATTCTTGTTGAAAATCAAAAGACTACACTAGATTCTTGACTTACATATTTATTGGACACCAAATCAATAAACTATGGATTTTCAAAGTTCTTGAAATGGACCTTGAGAGCAGCTCTCATTATTTTTGATGTTGTACTCCAAAATTGGTGATTTGACTATTCTCATTTGTGTTTCATCCCACCCTCTCGGGATTGCCACTAAGGTAGGTAACCCAAAAGCGCCACTAAACTAAAAGCGCCATCTTCACTCTCTGTACATCTCCAAATTCACTTATGTACCTATGTGGAAGAAACGCTTTTAGAATCAAACTTTGACCCTTCATAACTTTTGCATATTGTATCCAAATGTTGCATTCTTTGGTGCATTGGAATTTCCTTTCACTTGCCAATATGCCAATATGAAAATCTGACCAGCCATATAATAGTAACTAGTCACAATACTAATTTGTGGCATTTTCTTAAGAAAAATTTGTTGGGTACAGCGCAGTGGTGGATATATATCTTGCTAATTTAGTGGAATTCAAATCCTGCCAAATTCAAACCCCAAAATTTGTCAGGGTTTGCGTTTTCTTGTGTTTCACATTCTAGAGCAGTGTTGTGACGATCCAAGCATAATTTTTTTGTTGTTGTTAGACATCTTGCTTGTGGAATTAGCTTTGCCAGGGTTCGACTTTTGTTGTGTGTGTGTCTGTCGTTCTAGAGCATTCTTAACCCTTGAACGACACGGGGGTCACCCTGGAAATCATCGATTTCTAAAACCGTGGGAATCATTGGCCTAAAAAAATCCAAAAACAATTGTTGGAAGTCAAAGCACCGTAGAAGATCTTCCCTTTCCACTACAAATTTCGAGGATGGATAGTTGCATTTCTATCCTATACAGAAAGATGCTCTCTCATTCATCGACTAGAAAATGGCCTCGGCATCGTTTAGGGGTTAGCAATCCTTTCATTATTTTTTTTGGGGTCGGGAAAAGCATACTGGTGGCCATCTTTCTAGTGAAATTCAAACCCTGGAAAATTCAAACCCGGGCGAATTCAAACCCCAACATCTGCCGGGGCTTGAATTTTTTTTTTTTTTTTTTTTTTTTCTGTTCTGTTCAACATTCCAGTGAGAGCGGTTTGACAGTCCACCCCACCCCCACCCCACCCCCACCCCCCCACCCCACCCCTTTTTTCTGTAATTGTTTCGTGATTGTTTGTAACTACAACAGTTGGTTTAATTGAGTACCAACAGTTTTGATTTTGAAGGTGAGATGGGAGAGGATCTTGTGTTGGAGAAAAGTGGCAAAGAATTGAAGCATCTTGGATCATGTTTTGAGTTTCTTCTTGAATTGGCAGTTGGGGTTCAAGTTGTTTGAAGCTTTTTTTTTCAGGAATGTTGTGTGCTACCGGTATAACTTTAGATCTATATTCATTTGCAGTTCTAGAATCCCAAATTTTAAGTTACAAGGGTGAGGAGTTCCAAATATAGTAGAATTTCTAATAAAATTCACTCTAAAAAGTAATAAGCCTCTCTACAATAATCTGTCAAACCAATCCCAGCCTGAACCACATACAAAGGTCATGAATCCAAATGACCCTCCTTCAGGATAATAACCTCTCTAGAGTAATGTGTCAAAGCAATCCTTCACTGGCTCTTATTAGAAGTTCTAGTGTATTAGTTTTATTTGGTTTATGTATTTATTTATCTCATTTTTTAGTGCCATTTTGATCTCCTTGTGTGTGGCCTTTTGAGAAACTCTTTCTAAAAAAATAAAATTGTAGTAGATGTATAAATGTAGCTAAGGTATATTTGCGTTTGTTCGTTTGCCTTCATGATTTTTTTCCATCTCTCGAAAGTAAATTTTATCCAAAGTAGAATTTTGCTTTCATTTTCCGTTTTTTTTTTTGCACTTTCTTCTAAAATTTGGATGCTTACAACAATTTTGGATGAAAATGAAGGAATGAAAAAGGACTCTATTATGCAGTGGACTTGGGGGGTACCAACTTCCGAGTGTTGCGACTGCAACTGGATGGGAAAGATGGGCGTATCTTGAAGCAAGAATCGGAGCAAGTTCGTATTCCTCTTGAAGTAATGACAGGAAGTAGCAAGGTAATTTTTGCAGTATTATTTTTTTCAACTTTACTTATTACCGTACACATGATACTAGAATCATATGATGAATATTCAAACAATATAGTTTGTGCTGTAGACATATATTAATAATCTTCCTTCAGTTTTCATTAAATTTTTTTTTTAATCTTACATTGAATTTATATTATAGGTTTGTTAGGCACAAGGAAATATGAATAATTACAAGTACTTAGAATAGAATCTTCAGTCCTTGTCAAACCTTGTGAAGGATAATGTGCATTTGGCTATTAGGAATGCTCTAGAGATAAGGTAGGTGAGCYCATTGTGGRCAAAATTATATCAATGGTGTACATTTKAGAATTTGAATGTACACWACTATTATAATTTTTGCYYACAATGGAATTGMTCCCATTTTRCCCATAATGRCCKCACTTATTGTAGGTCAAKTTTAGTGTGCAAGTTGGAYTAGGATTGGAGCTTGAAGGTACMAAACTAGGTTCAACTTCYSAACTSGGTCATCMCTTGGGTTAAGAAARACTWGCATTTAGGATTATGTTTGAAGGAAAGAAAGTTGWGCCAAGATTAAGTCTTGGCAAGTCAATTCTTTCTTGAACATCCTCTTGAGACAATGATTRAAGCATMTTGTAATATTTGATTAGAACAATAAATGAATAATATGTACCATTGATTGTTCTTTCTTCATGTAAGTTGGTTAGAAGAGTTGATGTATATCTTACTACTATTAGATTTTGAACATCTTCTGGCATATTCAAGACCATAAACTGTAACTTTGTTAACCTAGATGGGGTGTCCTTAGTGAAGATGGTGTAGCTGAGATAAGTGTGGCTTGTTGGTCTATATTACTTAAAAGTTATGAATTTGAGAACTGCCAAATATTTTGCCTCTAGCCTTTGACTATGGGGTAATATTTTGACTTACTTGATAGTATAGTGGTTAGACATATTTCTCCTTTTTGTGCATTTATTAAATATTTTTCAACAAAGATAGAATGARTTTGCTCAATATTCTAAGATTGATGGCTTGCAGGGGCTTTTCAACTTCCTTGCCAAGACCATTATACAATTTATATCCAAAGAAGCAATCCTTGGATTTGAATGCTTGAACCTAAATCAACGACGAGATATAGGCTTCACATTCTCATTTCCTGTTATTCAAACCAAAGTGAACCAAGGCGAAGTCCTTGCATGGACTAAAGGTTTTAAAATCACTGATGGGGTAAGTATGTTCTTGAGCATAGATATTTTAGAAGAATTACTATTATTCATTATTTTAAAAAAATTGGATTTTTATATTTACTAGGTATTATTCAACCATTTGGGTTGTAATTTATTTTGATAGGCCATAGTAATGTTAAAAATGATAAGAAGTCCTTTTGTCTTATGGGATTTGTAATCAATGCAGGTTGGTGAAGATGTGGTGCAACAATTAGAGACAGCTCTTGCCGAACTTGGCTCCGAGCTTACAAAAGTAGTATGTTTGGTATGAATCTCATCATTGAATTTTTGTAAATTTAACCTAATTATTTTAGCCCTTGTGAGTGGTTCATATGGTTTTTTTCTTTAATCAACCTTATTGTTTCTTCATTGGTTATGGTGATATTAATTTGGCCCCGTTTGAATTATACTGTATGAATTAAATTGGTCATTTCCAAACCATGAATCCTTRATCCTWCTATAGGTTAATGATCTCTAAGGCTTATGCTAATTTTTTTCTATTCTTGTAATAAAATCCATTRCTTAGCACTAWAGAAATGATAAATTGTGGAAATCCAAGACATCAATTGTTTTGAGTTTTTTTTCTCCGTCTAAAAATAAGTGTCCAAAAATTAAGYMTCATGTTTTTTCAATAGGCTTGAATCGGTCATTTGAGGAATTTCATTCTTSTATAAGGGAGAASCMCCCCAAACCAACAATATWCCCCAGTTGTGATAATTTTTAGACATGGTCGTCATTCTAGAACTATCTAGGTCAACCATAAATAGCTTATTATTTGTTGACCAAAATGATAAGCCATCTACGGTCTATTTAGATTTACATTCTATAATGACCATGTTTAGAGATTGTGGTACACTGTTGGTTTGGAGGGGTTCTACCTGAACTAGATTTATGTGTGGACAAATACTTGCAATGTTCTTCATCAATTCTAAAAATATAAAAGTCGGAGATCCATTTGAATTATGCCTTTTCATAGAATGAGAAATTAAATTGTTATCAAACATTCAATGAACACTATAAATACGCATTTCCTAACTAAAAGGAGTAAGGTAACTCAACACATGGCAATCAAAATCCTCGTTTTGAAGTACACGTGTTGTGTGAAATGTTCATCACAAGAAGAATTTTGCCTACAATGGATGCAGGTGAACGACACTGTTGGGACATTAGCTCAATGTAGATATTGGTAYCAAGATGCCATGGTGGGCGTCATTTTGGGCACAGGAACAAATGCTTGCTACGTGGAGCGTGCTGATGCCGTGCCTTGTTGGAAAAATCCTACAAATGCAAAATCGACGGTAAATAATCCTTTGGCCCACACTTACTTCATCTTGTTTAGTAGAACTTATCAAAAATTGATTCAAAATCATGCCATGGCTCAAATAATTATTAAATGTATGACAAAGGCACCTTGGATCAAATTATAAGCCGTGTACGACGTGTGCGACATCGTGGCGGAGCGCGGGGCTCGACTCGCAGCTGCCGGAATTGTGGGTATCYTGAAGAAAATCAACCGATGTGGAGACTTGATGAACAGTTGCCTCACCACGCCATCTCACGACGACGACGACGACGAGGACGACGTGAAGAAGAAGAAAACGGTGGTGGCCATTGATGGGAGTCTGTATGAGAAGTACAYCAAGTTTCGGAATTACATGGAAGTGGCCATGAAGGAGATGCTCGGGGACGATTACGCGGACAACGTCACCACCATGCTTTCCAAGGACGGCTCTGGAGTGGGAGCGGCGCTTTTGGCTGCTGCCATTTCCACGGATCTCAAGTTGGGGGAAGTAGGAGTGACCAAGTGATCAGGGAAATCAGGGAAAGGTGGGTACACCCAAGTAGGAGCGCCACAAATTGGTACTGTGTCTAGTTACTATTATTAGGTATATAATAAATATTAGGTACATAATAAATATGTGTAATTTCATATTATCTTGTTGGCAAGTGAAAGGAGGTTCAAATGCACCAAAGAACATGCTATTTGGATATAATATGCAAAAGTTATGGAGGGTCAAAGTTTGTTTTTGAAAGCTTTTCTTTCATAATTGGTTTTGGAGATGTACACAATGTGAAGATGGTGCTTTAAGGCCAGGTGTCATTTTTGGGGTGCCTACCTTATATTTAGAGATAATTAGGACATCGTTCCATGCTTTTGTCAGTTTTATTAGAGTGTTTTTTTGTAATAGAGAATGTGTTGGTGGAAGCACATTTTGCACAGGCACTTTTTTGTATATTACGTGCCGAGGGAATTCAATGGGAACACATTGGGAACCCTGGAATCGGTCWCTTCTACCAATTTGGTGGCAAAATCAACCACACTAGCCCCTACGATGCATTTTGTGTTCCAGTCGTGCCTTGAAATGGGCGAATCAACCATCGAGGTTGTTAATGTTAATAGAATTGCTTCTTTTGTTTAGATTTTTTTTATTTTGGCTAGTGGGGATGGGATATTGAGAGACAAAGAATCTAACGCACTAAAATAGGTATTATTTGAAAGTTAATTGCATAAGTTATGAGTTGTTGAAGTTTGAAGTAGAGTTAGAGTTCCAATCATGAGTCTAGATTACCCTTGATCAAAGAGTATTACASTGGAGGCACCCATTACCAAGCACCACCCCATTAACAACCAATAGGGGGGCTTAATTTCAAGASAGACTAGGCYTGGTTTCCAACCATTAGTCATTGGTTTSTGACCATCARTTCTTCCATTCTTGTCACAACACAYGTGGTTGGTGTGTAGTGCCAAAATGAACAAGAAGTAGTCTCTGAAATAAGCAGTTTGGAATACTTTAGACATTAAACATGGGTCTAGACTAACTTCTACCTCTCAWAAATTCATAATAATTTAAGTTCAAACGATAAAATTATCAATTTTTTTGGCAATCCCAATCATTTCTATCCTTGCTCCTTCAAAAGTATTTGCTCTACTTTGCACTACTCCATATCATGTCCATAATTGCTTATTTGATTGGTTATGGATGCCTTCACCTCAAATTGTAGTAGTAGAGGTTAGTATAACTCATACGGATTTATTGGTTGTTAATCATAACATTCTAAACTTGTTGTCAATTCGTGAATCTCGAAAACAGGGTTGAAGCACCCAAGAATGTAGGCTCCCTATTAAGTCATCATTCTTACTGTGAATCAAGACAGTGTGGCCACTTCATTCGTTCGAAGACATTTTTTTTTCCCCTTGAATATCTAGACTCTTTTCTAGAGACCTGAGGTTTGTTTAACCCTTGAACGTTGAGGGGGTGTTCTACTTGCGATGAATGACAGAGAATCAAACTGTGCAGCACAGAGTGCAACTATTCATCCACAGGAGTAGGGATGAAAAGGGAAAATCTTCTATAGTACTTTGACTTCCAATGAATACTTTTGGGTTTTTTTAACCCCTAAAACACTAAATTGCGTTATTTGGCAACATAGCAATTTTGGGCAGTTCACTATGAGTGGAATTTTGATTTTTTTTCTTTGCAATTTTCACACAACATGTGCCCGAGGAGCAACTTTAAGGCCCAACAATTTTCATAACTTTTGACTACATGGTTAAAAAGTTATGGTATGATATGTTGTTTTCATTGCTCGGCGGGCAGCCCGGATAGCAAAAAAAAAACTTCTTGAAAAATAACCCTTTTTTTAAAATTAAAATTTGAAATTGGTTCTCTAGATCTATATATACATGGAAAGCTTTGAATCATTCCATTTGGATTTAGGAGATGAAAGTTATGGGAGTTTTAGTTTGCAGGCAGTTATGGAACCTCTATTCTAAAATAAACTTTGAAGCCCTTTATCAAATTCAATTTTAAATTTTTTTGGGAAAAAAAAAATGTAAATGTAAATTGTGTACTACAACACTAGTTAAACTAAAAATTCAATTGAATAGTCTTTGTAACTCAACATGAAAGGTCAACAAAAAGAAAACAGATGAAAAATCTACTTCTACTCTCTTCTAAGGCCCCTGGACTGTCATCCAAACGCCACTGAATGGCGCTGGCGGCAGTCCAGGGTTAAGAGCCTCTTGGAGTGGGTAAGAATGTTACGATTGCAAAATCACGTTTGGATTGCCATTCATGGCGACTACGGACTCTCACTTTTTCTTCGTGAGGTTGACGGGACGGGACTTGACATGTTCTGAACTTTTTCAATTCTAAACTATTTTATATGTGATCTTCCACCGGGATTTCAGGCCCCTCGTAATTGCGACTCCACTTTACAAAGAAACTGCGTTGACCTTTTCAAGAATGCAATCACTTTGTCAGAGTGCATTATTACAGTACCGGTACTTGAGACTGTACTAACAAAGAACCACATGACAGTCTTGGACAGCACTGCAAGACTCCTTCCTACGTTTAGATATATTCTGAGCTTTTTGCTTTATTCCTCTAATTTTATTAATTCAAGCTTCTGTGAAGAAAGGAATGGAAAGGAGCCAACGGTCCAACCTCAAGTTATGCATAAGAAAAGGGTGGGGGGCATGGCAGGCTTCCAAATAGATACATGACCTAGGGTTTTACACAACATGAGGGGTGAAATCAAAACGATGCGATCCTGAACTACTGTTTCTACACAAGCAGTCRAAGGAAGCACCCAATAGATAGCCATTCACAATTCCAACTCTTATCAAAGATCGAATCCAGCACATTCTGGCTTGTCATGGGTAAATGAATCAAATTAATAAGGCTAACCAGGACTAGTTTCAAAATACAGAACTAAGTTACAGTCCAGCCAGACTTGCAGTGCTGAACTGGTAAACATGGCGATTACATGCTCACGATACTCAAACCTCTTCTTTAAGAGAACAATGTACCTGAATAAGTATCCAATGAATAACGTCACGCTATGCAGATTATTCAGTACTTGTTTCACCGAATAAATGAACCTAGATACGGAAAGCTGATTCATAGCCAATGGTCTAAATTGTAGACGCGATCGCTACAAACTAGAAGGTAACAAGAATAGGCCTAGACTAAACCTCTTATTCTCTACATTGAGGAACTCTATACCAAAGAATGTGAAAGAATCTCATTCTGTAATCTAAAAATTGTAAAACGGAAGGTTGCAAGTCAGGTTGCACAAGACTGCAAAATAATTTCCAATGCCGGCAAAGAAAACAATGTCATTGCTTACAAGATGGAAACTGACATAATACCGTCAGAAGGACTKCCATCAAAATTAGGAAAGCATTGACCGTTTCTCAGTACCAGCTATCAGGAACCTAATCCAAAGCAGACTTGGCTTGACGGTATACAGAVGAAATACCTTCTAACACACTGAATGATCCTGTGGAAGGCACCCGTTCRGAAAACGGCCTGCCACCTTCTTGTGAGGAAGTCGGATTTGCTGTCGTCATCACCTTGAACAAGAGACCCTCAACAACCTCCCTCCCTCCTAAAAGAGCAGCTCCAAAAGTCTTGATGCCAAAGTTGGGCTTGACCCATGATCAACATGTAGAGTCATCCAATTCCGATCATTCAAGAACTACTTTCCCGCTCATTGCTTCCTACTTTCTTGCTCACTTATGTGTCATGAACTTATTGGTCCAAACCTTGAAAAAATCAAAAACACGCATTCCAAAGAGAAAATGGAAATCTCTTCCGCCTTGGTCGGAAATACAACACCCTATTGATTGGTGATGGGGTGCCGGTTAGGAATGGGTCCCTCTACCATACGTGGTTTAGTCTCCAAATCCTGAACATGGTGAAACTTTCTTATAAGATTGAAAAATGGATTAGCTTTGTGCAGAAATAATTTTTGTAGCAACTAAGTATTCTTTTAAAAAACACACTTGTAGATATCATTTATGAATGCAATTTTTCATAATTTTTCAAAATAAAATATTTGAAAAGGTAAAATATTCTTGCCAAAACAATCTCACCATTGGAATTATTGTGTTTCAATCTCATTATAAAGCTATTGATGATTTAGGTTTTCTTTCAATCATAGACCTATTCCTTCTCAACAATCTTTTAAAGAACAAAATTAAGTAATTTTATATAAAAATTCTAGACTTTCCTCTTAATTCTACAAAACCATTTCTTTTGAAATTTAACCCTTAAATGACTAGATTGTGGCCATGGAATCATCGATTTTAATATTGTAAGAATGATGGGTTAAAAAAAATTCCAAAGTGCACATTGGAAGTCAAAACTACTATAGGAGATCTTCCCTTTCTACCTCTAAATCCAAGGATGAATAGTTGGACTTTTGTCCCACACAGGAAAAATACTCTCTCATTCATTGAGTATAAAATGTCTTGGGCGTCGTTTGTGGGTTAAAGCCTATAGTGCAAAAAAATTCCACAAATGGCTCACAAATGACAATAATGATAAAGTCATTTGAAATTGAATGCTTGTGTTCAATAAGAGCTTTTTTTCCCAACTTTGAATGCTAATATCTTCCAAATGAATTTGTACGATTAGACTTCATGAAAATTTTACCACATGATTTGAAACAAGTGCAATACATGATCCTACAATTAGATTCTAATTTATTTTTCTTCCTTGAGTGAACACAACAATACTAGTAGTTTTCATTGATTTTTGATAGAAAAATGACCTTGAGACTTTACTCACTTTAGAGACTAAACAAACTTTTGAGAACCCACTAGAAATGCTCTAAGGGCAAATTTAACTTTTATATTCTATTAGAATCAAAAATGAATTTCCAAACTTTTCAAATATGGAATTACTTTGTTGAATTTCATGAAGCATTCATTTTTATATGAGTAGGACAAAACTACATTTTAGAAGTAGTTTTGCCTTACCATTATACCCAAAACAACCAAATTTTATAATGAGTTAAAAGGTTCGTTTGAGGTTTGGATTGTCAGCTTTGCATTGGGGGAATTTGTTTTCATAAGTCACATGAGTGCAGTGAGGTCAGCCTAAGGTAGAAGGCTCGAGAACAGTTCGGGCATTTAGAACCGCCCACCCCATAAATGTACATAGTTTGTACATGCTGTTTTTTCATAGCCTTTATTGATGTACTAGCAATGTACATTTCAGGGGTGGGCGGTTTTGAAGCCCTATGTTAGTTCAACTTCAAAATTTCAAAACTAATTAAAAAATGATCCAAAAAATATGAAATGTCTTGGGTTAAATGCCAAATCCTCTTCTCTTTGAAGGAAAATCACTGAAAAATATTTTGAGAAGTTTCACCTGCCTAAGATTCAGTTCCAGTGCTTAGATGGTTGGTTTATGGACCTTCTACCTCACCACTTCAAAATGTGGATACTGTGCCTGTAACAAAGTCCCCAGTGGAGATGCCCTAAGACCCACGAAACTTATATCACATGCTTTTCATCCAAGGACATGTGAAATTGTGAACACATCAGACATACTGTATGCTTCAATGTGACATTAGAGAGTGTGATACTAAGTAMTTAGTTAGTTCTCAATATCACTAACTCAGAGAAATTAAGTCAAGACGCCACAGAGATTGCGCACTTAGGGTTTAGGGTTTGCGTCCCACGCACTTGGAGTCTTGGACCCTCCCCGATCGCTTGCTCCGAGTTGCAGAACAAATTGAAGCTTTGGAAAATGGGAAGAGCGGTTCCTAAGTCGTGGCCTCGTGGCCATATGTCCGTCCAAATAGAACAGAAAGCGTGATTTCCCTGCGTCTAGTCCTCATTGGCCCTACGGAAATCCGCTCGCTTCAGAAAGACACAAACATCACTCCACGCAAAGCTCAATCGAAGCCGTTACTGCGGGAAAGACAGTTGATGTGAGCCGTGCGTGTAGAAAGAAATGACAATCGAAGAAGGTGCGCTCGGAGACTGACTGACGGGCATCTCGCATGCAGCCAAAGAATAATACTGTCCGATGCTTGCTGGAGAGATCGTCAGTCTCAGTGCAATTTGTGCGCTGCTGSTGTGAATTTTGTACAGGATCGGCAGGATCGACCGGGTTCAGCAGGATTAAAATTGGAGAACGCGATCGTCGTGCGAGGTTGGAAATTTTGCAGAGTAGGTTTTCATGATTCTTGGTCAATTTTGAGGAAAATTAGTGTTTGGGGCTCTTGCTAAGAAGTATGGTGCGAGGTTTTGAAATTGCAAGGGTGTTGTGAGTGATCTTCGGAGCATACATATTTATTGAATTTCGGAATTGACCTCTGTCGTAAAGCTGTGAAGGTTTGAATTTGAAGCGGCAGTTTCTGTTGCAACCGAGAACATAATGGTTTGTGTCAACTTTGCGAGTTTAACTGATTGGTCTGATCGTGCACTAAGGTTGTGTCTTGGGCAGGTAGGGTACCAGCGGAATTAACTAAGAGGCTCCAAGGGGCCTCATGTATTTGTTTTATAAGCAGTTTTGAACAGGTCGTCTGGGGACGTTATTTTGTTCAATTTTCTTAATTTTTTTTACCAACTCTTGCAATGTCTTTCACTGATTCTGGGGATCAACAATACTTGGTCCCGTCTGAAATGTACTTTTCACAGTATGATCAATCGAATTAGTCATTTAAAAACCATGAATCGTCGGTCATTTTAGGGGTTGGCTGCTTGTTTTTTGACACCGCTTTCTGGACGTGAAATGTCTTCAGAAGACTTTTGGAGGATTGAAGGCAAATCATTCAGACATCAGAGGTTGTGACGATCAAAGCTTTCTCTCGCGGCAATTGAAAAAGAGGAGGACAATAATAACTCTCTGTGCGTCTTTTTGTTGAGAGATTATGTGAGTTCAAGTGGGAGGGCTAGTGATGAGTGAAAGCTATAGCTATAGCCATGGCAGTCATCCTGTTGCAGGGACGAGCAATTCCTTCTCCAGCCACTTGTTCCTCGTCGATATATGGTAGCCTTTCTTCTTCGCTATTTGAGACTCAGCTCCTGCGGGATTCCGAACACAATAGGGACCCGTCCATCGTCACCAGGCGAAGTTCTCTGAAGCTCTATCGAGCAGCGGCTATTCCTCAGCGGTCATTTGGGGAGCAGCATAGGTCCAGGCCGGATGTGGAAGGAAGAGCAGGGCCGGAGCTCAATTTAGTAGACACTGCTGCAGAACCAAAGGGTCTCCGTGAAAGGGAACTCAATAGGTGGAATTAGATTGTTGTAAATCTATGTCATTCTTCATTCACAATCTGTCCACAAGTAGACATGTACTGTACATACATTTCATTGTATTGACTTCAAGAAATGATCAAAAAGATTCTATATGATTTTGGGATTCCCTTCCCATGGCTTTCAGTTGTTTTGAATTCTTTCCATTATTATTCCATTATTACAATATTTTTTTTGTGTGTGTGTTCTTCCGTACTTTTGGAAGCATTCTAATGCTGTATATATGTTACCATTATTTGAATATTTTATTGTTGAAGTCCCAATCATGAGTTGAGATTACCCTTCAATCATGAGTTGTATGTATGACATATCTAACAAGGAAATTGCACCTAATTGTGTTATGTTTCTAAAAACCAATGTCTATAGATTCTTGCTTAAAATACATAGCCTCTAATCATGAGAGCTCAAGGTCTATTTTGGATATAGTCATTTGAAATTCATAATTTATTTATGAGATGTCCAATTTTTTTTCAAGAGCATCCTGAATCCCCTAAAAACTACTAAGAAGTCCAAAAAAATGCTTATGCATTATTATAGGCTTGTAGGGCTTATCTAGTAGTTAAGTCCGACTTAACTTGTTAGAGCTAATCTTGTGGTCTATGTGGTCTAGAGTCTACCTAACTTTGGGATAAAATACTCCTTGTTTGTACTTTCCTTATGCAATAGATTCTTTTTTTCATTTTACCTTCAAATTTTTTCTTACAATTTAATATTTGGAACCATGCTCAAAACCATGTTTGGACTATTTTAGGTGCTATTAAGAGAAGAGGTCCTAAAATAGTTTAGGTTCTTACGCTATTCTTTACTATGTGATTGAGGGAGTAGCTCTAAAGTGCAACAATTTTCTTCACTTTTGAATACATGGTTAAAAGTTATTGTATGGTATGTTTTGTTTTATCAATTTGAGCAATCCAAAAAATTAATTTTATTAAAAAAAAACTCAAAATTGGTATACAAGATATATATGCACATGGAAAGCCTTGAATAATTCTATTTTCTTTAATGAGATGAAGTTACGTGTAGTTTTAACTTGTGGGCAGTTATAAAATCTCTACTCTAAAATAAACTCCGAAGTGGCCTTTATTTCACTCAATTTTAAATATATGGAAAGAACAAAGCCATTGGATGCACATTGTTTACTGCAACGTTTCAACCATTCCAATTGGAATTTTACAATTCTGTAACTAAATTATTAACAATTTAGTATTCTAAAATCATATTCTATTTCTTTGCACTTACTATTTTTTTCAAGCAAGAATATGAAATATTTTTTTGTCACAACTTTTCATATGAATTCCTAACTTACTTCTTCAACATACTAGAGAGAGCTATAACTTGTAGGATCTACACATTTGTGTTTGAAAAGTTTGAAGGATGAAACCTAAGCATTTGGGAAGAGTTGAAAATACTTCATTTTGAAATTCAAGCATGAAAATCTTGCAAGTGGTAAGGTCTTTTACTCTAAAATTTTAGGAGGTTCTTCTCTAACAAGTTAACTAAGGGATCCTACAATTGAGTTTGTTTAGAATTAAAGGTAGATGAAGATTTTAGCCTTGCTTTAGAGACTAATATTTTGAAGCAACTGTAGACCTCTAAACATGAAAAAGCTTTAGGGGTTAAGTTGGTTGAGAATAAGAGGGTGGACTACTTTGATTTAGGGCAAAGGTCCACTTTACCACCCTTAATGATGCAAGAATGGAAAGATTCATTCCTCATAAAGGTACATGATGCTTGTGTACCCTCATATGCTTGGACTTAGATAAGGTTGTACTATCAATTTGTCATTCAAAAAATGATTTTTTCCCCACCTAGATTACAGTTCAAAAGAATTTCTAGAAGAAAAAAATATTATTTTAGTAGATTTCTATAACATTTAGTTTTCTTGATTGGGTAAATATCATATTGTAGGTATTGTATATGACTATTAGGATGGGTATTTTGTGCCAAATATGTAATTAATGTTGGAAAATAAATCTAATAATTGTTAAATTAAAATAATGCTTTCAAATTATTCATCTACCTATTTTATAAAATTAACTTCCTAAAATTTTGACATTCATATGTAGATTGATTTTTGCCAACTATGATAGTTGGGTATGATATTAGAATTTCAGTTAGTTGCACTATAAATGTTTTTTCCCGTATAACACTTGTTTACTTTTTGAATGTAGTTTAGTTTACATTTATTCATGTGTTAGTAGCTTTTGTAAATGGAAAGACTCTACCTTAATTGTTTAAAGCCAACAAAAATATTATGTAAAATTAGTATATGATTTTAATTTTATCGTGGCAAGAATTTGAGTAGTATAAATCCTCCTCATATGAATTTGAATGAATGTGGACTACTTAGAGAGACTTCAGCCTTGAATAAAATTTGGATGAAACTTTTGTGGGATATACTAATTTGACAATTTACAATGTCCAAGGAGGATTTGGAAATTTCATAATCCATAGCTTAAATGAGTTTGTTTGATTGGCTAGTTGTTTGTTCTCCGTCCTTGGACAAAAACTATGGCATCGACTCTGCATTGACTTTTGATTTGTGAAAGTCCAAATCCTTCATACAACCACATTCAAACTGCACAACGTTTTCATTCACATTGCACGTGTTTCGGATGTGGAATCTGGCTTGAAAACATAAAAAAAGTCAAGGGTGAGGACGGCTGGGCAGACCCCTTCTCTATCTGACTCTCATGATATTTTTTGGACATCACTTTTTAAGAGAGGGGTGTCTCTAAGACAAAGATGAAGACATTAATGTAGTATTAATATGTAATCTGACAAAACATTCATTTTTTAAAATTTGGTCTACAAATCCCTTACCGACATCTTATTATCAATTAATGTGGATAGTTTTTTTTTCCCTTGAAACATACGACCTATGAGGGTCGCAACGATACAAACGATCCTACTTGTCGTCCGGGATCACTGAATTTCCTATTCAGCTGAGAGTTCGGACGGAGCGATAGAGGAGTAGTGGTGGCGCTTGTTTCTTTTGTTCTCTAACGACAATTGTGCGGTTGTTGTTGTAGGTCGTTTTCTGTTCAGAAGTGGAGTGGAGTGGAGTGCAGACGATCTTCTTAGGTTTTGCCAATTGGATGGAAGTTATCGACTTTGAAGTGCCATTCTTCTCAGAGATATCGCAGGCAAGGCCGTCAATGGTGTGTTCACCTAGCCCTGTTTGCAATGACGAGAATCTCTTGTTCTGACTGGATGACTGCGCGAAAGCTTGGTGAAAGAGATTTTGAAGTTCATATTATCAATACTGTCTATCTACTGTAAAACCCTGAGGGTTGTGTGCCAAGTTTTTTCTTTATCTTTTTCAGTGGAGTTGTGCTTTTTCTCGGCAAGCCTAAACCCTAAACCCTAATATGTTGCACAGTGTAGGAATATTTTGAGTAGAAGTTCCTTGACCTAAGTTTTCAATGGATCAGTAATGCTACCTCAAGTTAGCGGTGTGGTCTTGTCCTAGTGCTTGGTGTTYCTCAAATAGCAGTAGTTGCAGATATGTTGAGGACACGTAGCTAGTGGGAGTTGATGGATCAGTAAGGTACTGTTATGGTGACGTAATTTTTAGAATGGTATGAATCTGTCAAGCGAGGAATTCAAAGTGTTCTGTTCATTATTCTTTAATACGCAGTATTTGGAACGGACTGATCTATTTCCTCAGCGAGGAATAGCAGACATAGATCTCGGAACTATCACTGATCGCATGGCTGTTCGAAAGGCTGTGCAATGTGGGTAGGTGGAAGATGCTATTGAGAAAGTGAACGACTTAAATCCGGAGGTCAGTACACATGTTTCTGACCTCGGTTTTCTTTTGATTCGATTAATAGTATAGTAATCAAAGTGGAGCTCAAGAGTATCTCTTAAATTATAGACTCTTTCGTATGCATTTGAGGTTGTTGTGGGAAGATTTTGGGAGCACGGGAGTGTGAAGTGTTCATACAAGCTTTTTTAACTTCTCATTACGTATTCATAATGCGAAGTGTGCGAAGCAGCTGACTGCTATTAACGAGCAGTATCCGTTTGAGCCGCTTCAGGTTTGTTTGTCACGCTGATAGAATTTTGCATGTTACAATTTTTTGGTGTTGAATTTTGTCCAGACCAAGAGTATTTCGCTCAGACAAACAATTTATTGTAAGATGCCGCGGRTATTGCGTGATTGCTCCCACTGACCTTCTACATGATATGCTTGTGCAGTATCTGCGACAGACATTGAGGCTCACATTTGCTGAGGGTGTAGCAATGCTTAAGGTAATTCTCGTTCTATCATCGCTGGAGTGTTGTTCACAAACATGAATCACAGCAGTGAGAGATGATATTAGATGATTTATTGTGACTTACAAGATTGGTTGGTACAGGAAGCGGGCGTGGAGGTAGACCCTATGGCTGACTTCAACACCGAAACAGAGAAAACCCTTGGGAAACTTGTGAAACAAAAGTAAGACTGCTCTCTTAATCTGGGAACGCATCAATTGTCTGAATGTGTTCTTGAGTTTACGAATCAACAGATTCTAGAAATAATCTTGTAGCTCGGACATCCGATTCTTTAGCTCCGTTTGAAAGTGTTACCTTTTTAGACTTTTCATATTGGTTACTTATATTCAAGCACGTTTAATTTGTGTCTTGTTCCTTGTGTCTTTGACAGGTACAAGACGGACTTCTATGTACTACATCGGTACCCTGCAGCTATCAGGCCCTTTTACACGATGCCTTGTTGGGACGATAAAAGATACAGCAACTCTTTTGATGTCTTTATTCGAGGTGCGACAGGTTCTTCATGTTTTCACTGGAGTCCATCAGCATTAGAATAAATATAGCAGTTATTAGGAATACAGAAGAAAATTAGAAATAAGTCTTAAGAGCTTCTTGCATTGGAACTTAACACTGGGCTTAACCTTGCTRTTGTGATCTTTCCAGGAGAGGAAATTATTTCAGGAGCTCAGCGTATCCACGACCCAGACTTGCTGACCAAGCGAGCAACCGAGTGTGGCATAGATGTGCAGTCCCTCTCCACATATATCGACTCCTTCAGGTAGTGAATTATTGATGGTTGGTGTTTTGGGTCTTATTGTTCTCATTAAAGATGGTCGGACCATTTGACTGTTAAYCMCGWAGTGCTCAAACTGCTAACTGRAGATCTACTTCGAAAGTTAACATATAAACCATATTTTATCGTTGAAAGTATCGATATGATTTTTGCTTTCTGTGGTGCATTTTGCTATGGTAGAACCACCCATAGTTGACCACTTGAGCGATTCTGGACATGTTCTGGAGCAGTATAAGGCAATGTAAAAATTTTGCCTTGTAGGAAGATTTAAATCACAGAGATTGTCAATTTTTGTGATTTTTTTCCTTGAATACAAATTACTAAGAGTTTTGGAAGCCAAAAGTTGGCTTGAACCCATTATCAATATATAGAATTTTCTAATTCTGACCATTCAAGAACTACTTTCCACCTCACTAGTTTGGGACATGTGTCATCAACTTATTAGTCCCAGTTTGGAAAAGGAGTATAAAACACATTTCAAGCTTTGGTTGGAAATCTGTTCCAACCTTGGTTGTAAATAACTATACTTAGGGTTACAGGTTGGGTTACAGGTTGGGTATGGATCCCTGGTTGGCAATGGGTGATTCTACCATATGTTGCAACTCCTGTAGATCTGGAAGTAGCTAATTGGGGCTATTTGGCCACTTCGAAATCAATATGTTTACTATTGGCGATTTGCATTACATGATGGCATTATGTAAGATTAATTGGTGAGTCCCTTATGTTTCGATTTTAATCAAAACTTCTGTTTTACTTTTGGTGCAGATATGGTGCACCACCACATGGTGGCGCTGGTGTAGGGCTGGAGCGTGTGGTCATGCTCTTTTGCGCTCTGAAYAACATCCGGAAGACATCCTTGTTTCCCCGTGATCCACAGAGGCTGGCTCCTTGAGAGTGCTGTGGAAAGAGTATTGCGCTCTCTTCTTCACATTACAGCATTGGAGGGTTTCTCCTTGGATGTAGTTAGTTTTCTTTGATGAAATGCAACGATAATCTTGTTTCATTTTAACCCCTAAATGCCCAAGGCTTTGTTTGAGCTTCATGGAGTTTTCTGAAAACTGAAAAATAAAACTGAAAAATAAAACCAAATTTTGATAAGTTTTATCATTTTTCATGGAGTTGTAACGCAGCGTATCAATCCAAAGACCACATAGGAAAAGAAAAACATGTCTATCATGATTGAAAGATTATTATGTTTGATCAAGAGGGTGTCAAAACTATAAGTCTGTATTTCCTATTCTCGTGTCAAATCTAAAATTGAGGTCTTTGAAATAAATATGAGGTGAACCTTGAAGTGTATTTCCTATTTTCATGTCAAATCTAAAATTGAGGTCTTGAAATAAACATGAGGTGAACCTTGAAGTGCTTTGATGTCCAATTTTTGGACGATGAATAGATTGAAACTCAAGTTTCATTCTTCAATGTTCAATTTCTAGACAATGAACACATTAAAACTCAAGTTTCATTTGCTTTAAAACTCAAGTTTCATTCTTCAAAAACATTAACAAAACAATCAACAATTTTGTGTTAGATAATGTCCAAGTCAACTCGACCTTTTTAGCAAAACAAATCAACACTTCTATGTTGGATTTTTGTTGGATTTTTAAAATAATTATGTGAAAGACATGCATTAATGGTTCCATTTTTCTTTTAATCTTTTCTAACCACTAATGTTTTATTCTTGGTTGAAGTGACACCATTACCCCCTAGTGCAGGTCATTTGTAGCACTAAAGTACCAACCTCAAATTGTAACTCCTTCCTGAAAACCAACCTTTTCAAATTCTTGCTCAAAATGTACAATTTGTGTACATGATAGCCTAGGATTGCATTTGAGTACTCCTATTTCATCACTTTGAAAATTCATAGTTAGATTATTACTACAGTGTTGAGAAAATGTAGTCTAAGAGAAGGTAAAAATTCCCTTGACTTTTGACTAAGGTAGGAATCCCCCAAAATTGCCCCTCATGTGAAACTGCCATGATCTTCAGAGACTTTGTACATCTCCAAAATCAGTTGTGTACCTATGTGGAAGAAACTTTTTGACCGTTCGTAACTTTTGCATATTGTATCCATTAGGAAAAATTTCAGCCCGGAGAAGGCTGTTAAGACTTCATTTTTGGCATCCCGGTAGTGCTAAAGTGCTAAACTGCTAATACAAAAAAATAAATTTTTTTGAAAAAAAATATTAAAAAAATAGTCAGTCTGATGTGGCGCTGACCTTGCACCAGTGGTGCCACGTCAGATTCCAAATTTTGAAAAATAAAAAATAATTTTTTTCTTTTTTTCTTTAGTCTTTTTTTCTAGCTTCTTCTGTAAGAATCTAGGACCATGACATGGGTTTAGAGATTGGTTTTGAAACTCTATCTCATGGTTGAGAAATAACTTACCAAAAGTAGAGCAAGTACAGACTATGTCTTGCACATCCAAATATTTCTTTAGGTCTAGTCTTGATTCTTTGAATTTAATCCTCACCCTACCTCCCTCAGATTATTATGGAGTATATGAAATTCAATTGATTGATTTCACCATAATAGGGCTGATTTAGCATTGTACAACAAATCTAACAATTCATGGGAAGATTCACAATGGCACATTGATTTGATTGGCTACACTAATACCTTCCTACTGTTGGACTCGTCATTTGGACTACCTTGATATCCAAATCAATCTAGAGATTAATATGGGTAGGTGAACAAGGGCGTTCTCCTATTCATGAGGTACGCATGGAAACCGAGGCTCGTCTCTGCAACACAAGCTCCTTGAACAAGCCGTTGAGATCTTGCCATTTGTGGAGTCAGTACTCAGGGCAGCCTGCGCCCGCGGAGTCGAGCTCCAGCCAAGACGAGAATCACTATAGCTCGGGTTGTTCCAGCATTAGCAGCACCAAGATTCTCAACCCCATGTCTCCGACTTCCATCCTCTCGGAGCCGCTGTGGGACTGTCATCCGGAGACGAATCTCTGGCACCTGCAACCCCATCAAGGAAACGTGGGTGGAAACGTGGTCCATTTCCAGAGCCTGCAGGCTGCTGCAACTTCTTCCTACATCGAGGGATACGGCGAAGCAGATGAGCGTCAGCTTCTGGTTAATGAAAGTTGTCACGTTTTTTATGATGGAGCACATGGATTTTCACAGTATAATTTGGAGTCTAGTAGTAGAGGAATTAGTGGGGAATGTACTGACCCTGTTTCATGTAGGATGTAACCGTCTTTTCTTTGTGAACAGCGTATTAGTTTTAAGTTTGTTTAAAGAGTAATTATACGTACGCTAGAATTCCTTTCTGATTGCTTGATTGCTTGGAAGAGAGTCATGATCTTAAAAGATCAGATAGTTTGATGTGAAATTAAACAAGTGGTAGCGTGGCAAGTGTGCAAAAAACAGGACAGATGATTGTCGAGAATGTCATAATTTTAAGAGAGTTTCAGATTCTAGAAGTTTTGAGTGTAATTTTAGTTGCCAGGGGTTACAGACGTTTCTCTCGAAAACAGTTCTGTGACTCGCTGCTGAGGTCCTTCGTGAAGCTCGTTGTAGGTGATCCGTAACGTACTAGTCAGATCACCTCGGTTATGTAAAATGTAATGAGCTGGTTTGCTCTTACACTGTATCAGTGTCATGGTTTTCAAAATGTCACCGTTTTTTGAGTATCATGGATGTATTTTGTCGGATATATTATTTTGACAATGTGTTGCGTTTTTGTCTTTTTGAGGATCACTGTTCAAAAGGGTAATGGGAGTGATATTAGACAAACTTTTCTCAAATTTTGTAATTATGGTATCGTAACCAATGATATGAACCACACTAAATAGAATGAAGGGTGTAATGCCCAGTTGCAGAGGTCGAAACGGACTGGCGACAGACCTCTTAGACACATGTATCTACTGAAAATAGCTGTCCAAAATTTTCAAGGTGTAACTTATGATCTTTGTCAAACAACGAGTCAATTTTTCGAACTGGAGGTGATCCTATCCTCACAATTCCAGCTAGATGTTCAAAAACTAGATAATCAAACTGAAGATACACAAGAACCTTGCAATCGTGACCTACTTGAATGAACAAACACAAGCAGTGAAGCAGCCCACAAAATGGAGTGATGCAGACATATGAATGCAACTGGATAAGGAAACGGCAATGAAGCTTCAAAGTGAACTACACTAATGATGGTAAATAGTGTTACCCATACTAACTATTTTAGAAAAGCTATAAGTTTTTACTCTTCATGAATATTTTTACGAAGTGCATGGATATGAATAGTACTATAGTTGGAAAAATTTTGTACCTATAGTTGGTAAAAATATTTATAAAGAGTAAAAACTTCTGGCTGTTTTAAATCAATTAGTGTAGGTAACACTATTTACCATCATTAGTGTAGTGTGCCTTGTGCCACAGGCAAAATCAAAGTAAAAGTATTTTTTTGTTTTTTTATTCATATTAAAATTAAAATTCAATAACTTTCACCCCGTAGGTCATAACACCACAAAACAAAGCCCGTGCACCCCTCCTCGACGAGGGCTTTCCAACGATACCAAGAACACGATTGGGGGATGCACGGTCAAGGAGATCTCAACGTAACAAACTTTTACTGGAACATCCCTAGAATGGGCATCAATCACATCTAGATAGTATTTGAAACTTTCACCTCATAGAACAATGTCCATCATGGCCTATGCTGATTTTATACCAATCAAACTTGTAGCATTTTATATGCATACATCAAATCAACCCCACCTCTATTAGCCAAAACTCATGAACCAGTAGAAATTTTTTCACGATAGAGCTCATGATATGACTCATGAATAATAGTATATATCTCTCTGAGCACATCTAATGCTCTAAACTCAGCCTTTGAAGAAAAAATCTAAACATTGGAAGCATTAATTAAGAATAAGCAGCATGAGAGTCTCAATGTAGGTTTTTGAAGCAAGTCGAAAAATAGCTCCTAGAGTTATTGGACCTCACCTGTGCCCATCCCACAACATGACAAACATTTGGAATGTTAGTGAGGAACACCAGGTGTCTGCAGCCCAATACGCTTATTATCGCCTTCACTAGGAGAACATAATTCAAACTTACAACACAACATTTTTGCACAAATCAACAAATTTGTATCCGTCTATCAACCTAGCTGTAATTAGGATGTTGTAAACCCGACGTTGCCATTTTTACTCTCCCTTTGCTTTGGATGTCTATCCAGTCCTTGCAATAAATGTCGCAAGCTATTTCCCCGCACAGAGCAATAGGCTGCTTATAGTTATCCGTAGAGTATCGGTGAGATCCAGCAACCCAGTGGACAAACCCCGAGTGAGTTATTATCAATCAGAAGCTCAAGAGTCGATTAGACCTCTCAAGTCGATACCTCACATCACTGTTTGCGAGAAGCTCAAGAAACTGAATCCGGAGCTATGAGCATGGTACAATGAGCTGAAGTTCCTATTGAACAAGCTAGTTATGTACATATCCAAATGGGTCTAGCTAATTGAAACGGTCTCATTGCTGAAACAGTAAGAATGACGGTAATTAATTATCGCCTCCAAATCAGACTGTCATTGGTTGTCTAGTACTCAGTAAGTTGCCACCTCTTATCAGGTTATTATACTACTCATAAAAGAGTCAAGTATACTTAGCAAATGGAGGCTCAATATGCATTAAAGCTATATTGGTTCCATAATCTCATAAGATCCTACACATTTACTCTTTACAGTTGTCAAGGGTGGGAGGGTGGGAATTAAAATGATTTTTAAAAAATTCTGAAAAACAAGTGATCTGATTACAATCAAGTTAGCCATCTCCAATAAAAATTTCACWTTAATTGGATTCATGCTTCAAAAGTTATAGCACATGACAACTCCATCATTCCAATTGTGACGCAAAATAGTACTAGTCTTTCTTGCAATCACCCTAGGACTCATTGCACCCAAAAGACTGCTAAGTAGAAGCTCCACCGCCAATCTAGTTAGAGCCATCGAATTATCAAAAGGAAGATAACTTACTGGCACAAGAGCAATACTAGGTATACTCCCGCCAGAGTCCGCAGCTGTCGTTGTCACCAAGTCATTTCAAGTCTCAGTGACTGTGTCATGTGAAGCGGAGCGAGACAAAACCAAAAGGACATGCAACACTCAACTAGGTCGACCAAGTGGAGGATGTCGGAATGTTAGTAGTTAAATCCAAATTATTACGAAGCTGAAGTCTTGTACTAGTCATTCTGGAGTCGCGTCACAAACGAGCTGCAGTCATAGTGCAATCAGGTAGACTTCAGTTGCAATGTCAATCTGCTGTCCTGTCTATGTACTTTTGCCATTTATTGGGCAATTACAAGGCCTTCTT
This sequence comes from Pleurozium schreberi, assembly GCA_006891605.1. Taxonomy (NCBI): domain Eukaryota; kingdom Viridiplantae; phylum Streptophyta; class Bryopsida; order Hypnales; family Hylocomiaceae; genus Pleurozium; species Pleurozium schreberi. Next base: position 2,766 of record VACF01001923.1, on the reverse strand, counting down.
CASTTATTTTCATTCATGCTCAATACAATTGCCAAAAGTATTTGCTTCTACATCAGCTACAATTCTACGAACATTGCGCTCAAATGCAAAATCTAAACCCTAACAGCAGGTGTTAAAATGCCTTAAACCGCAAATCCGCCATGCCCTCCAATGTTCACCAAAATGAGGCCGACTGAGATCCCCCTAAGCTTGTTGCATTCCTAGCTGACTGGGATTATTATTTCATTCTCCAATTAATGTTCAATGTGGTCAATTTGAACAATGAGGTTTGCACACCTTTGTCTCCTTAAATTAATTCATTTAAGACAGGGTAGCACTACATCTTAGGTGACTTGCATCCATTCAGAGCCAGGCACACCCCAAAATAGGCAAGACTACGACCGAGACTACGACACTATTGCATGCCCCCCTTATGAATATGCAAAATGAACATGCCAATGGTTCTGCAGTCATACTGTAGTGACATACTTGAAACCGGCCTTATCCTATCTTCCCTAAATAACGAGGACCCACCGCTCATTTTTTTCTTTTTCCTTTAGTAAAAGAAAATGACTTGTCCGTGACTCCCTGTGGTTGTAGAAGTCATTCTATAGTCACTTGGAAGTCAACTGYAGTTGCACAATTTGAATGCACACTACTCATCCGCAACTCCATCTTCTCCAGTCATGTTCCAATCGGCCATGTCACATCATCGTCAACACTCTGAACGGAACGTTATGGATGAAACGAGAGCTTGTTCACTCTTCATCCGACAGTGAAATTTGTGACTAAATAATGACTTCAACATTGTGGAGATCAATCCGGTGGTGCAATTAGGGAGGTCAAGTGATGGTGAAGTTGCAAAAGCAGTGCAATCATGCCAGTGATTCTGCAGTCATGCTAAGCCCTATTTTTTTGTCACTAGTAGAAAACGCAAGAATTTAGTTGATTTGGTAGCATTGTCCTGGTCACTGTTCTGTTGATTTCAACATAAATTTGTTAATTTTTTACTGATCTTTGTCGAAATCAACAAAACAATGACCGGGACAACGTGACCAAATCAACAAAATTCTATCAAAATTCTTGCGTTTTCTACTAGTGTGTAGTGCCTAAACCCAAAAGTGTGATAAATGAAAAAAACCGAATTTTAAATATAAATGGTTTTTTTAACTTTTTGAAAAATAGGGGATACAATTACAATCACAACATCTAGAAATAGTTTTTTTTTTTTGCATTGGGTTCATCATTCAAAAGTTATAGCAAAGGACAAGAACGCCACTTTCATCGTGATGGAGAAAAGGGCCAATGTTTCTTGCAAGTTGCAATGACCCCAAAGCATCAAAATGGGGATGAAAAGTGACATTCCAATCAAAAAAATGGTGACATGATGAACTCCTGTGTTGACACTTTTAAAACACCTAGAAAACTATTTTGTAAATAGAGCTTGCTGAACCTTTACATCTCAGTCTTATCGACTATAATAAGCTTAAGTTAAAGTTAGTTCACTTAAGGTAGGTACACTCAAAATTGCACCCTACCTAAAACCATCATCATCACTCTTTGTACATCTCCAAAATCAATATGCACATATGTTGAAAAAACAATTTTTGAACATCTACCAAAAAACTTTGACCATTCCTAACTTTAGTGCATTGGAAGTTTGAAGCCTCCTCTTACTTGCCAACAAAAAAATCAATGAAAATTTGACAAATCTAATTATAACAGCTATGCATAGTAGAAAAAATTAATGAATTTGGGTGTACCCACCTTAGGGCTATTTTACAACTAGAAGCTAGGCTAATTTGTTGTGCAAGAGGCCCAAAATTTTGACTTGTGATGTGATTAAGGCCAAAATTGGTATGAACCCCTTGACACCAAGTATAGAGGCCAATTTGATGGAAAGAATTTTCTATTCAAAAAAGGCATGATCTAACATGGCYTGAACTTGATGAGTTGGATGCACTAAGGCCCGGTTTACATTAGGCCTGAGGCCGGATGGAAGGCCGGCCGGATTTGCCTTCAATTTTGCCTTCAACTCGGCCCTAGTTTTCCATCTGGCCCCAGTCAATGTAAAGCCCTTAGACCGGATTCTAAGGCCCAATTTTCATTTCATGTGCTCTTGGATTTTTTCAATGTTCAATTAAAAAAAAATAAAAACATGCATGTTTATCTTTCTCTTCCTTTCTTTCCTATTTAGAAAAAAAGGTTTTATTTATTTAACTTTTTTTTTCCTCTTTCTTTTATTTAAAAAAAAAGTTTGATCATTTTCTTTAACTTTTTCATTCTATTCTTATTTTTTCTATTTCAAAAATGGAATTGATAAAAGCACACATCATCTTTCAAATGTCAGAGTCTATGGCATAACTTCAACAATCAACAATGAGGTCAGTTTAGAGAATTGTGTTTGTACAATGTAGTTGAATAAGAAATGTATCAAAAATTTAATTTATAAGTATGTACCAAATGAACATCTCATGTTAAGAACAATTGTATGTAAAATTGTGCACAATTATAGAGCAAAAATAAATATCATATTCTTCGCATGTTAGTTATCTCCTCAATAGGAAAAAGGAAATTCAACTAATTAATTGAAAAAATTAACTGGAAAGCTAATTAACTAAAAAATTAATTCAAGAGCTGAATTAAATGAAAAAATTGATCAATAGAGAAGCTAAAATTTGGTTTGGTAATTAAAAGTTCTTTAATCCTAYACCAATAAAAATATATATGGTAGAACTATAAGGTTGTTATATGAGGTTATATCAATAATATTAATTTCTACTAAAA
>VACF01001920.1:0-161081 GCA_006891605.1 Pleurozium schreberi | reverse complement strand
CCCTTGGGCTTTTAGGGGTTAACACCAAATGCAAACTTACCTTTATTCAATTTTGTTTTAGACCTAGAATGTTGCATCAGGAAATTGTTGGAATGTGCTAAAATTGCTATTGCTACAAGAGGATGGCTTGAGAATATGAAGCATTAAGATAGATTGCTCTTAAAGCGCCCATGCTCTAAAGCGATCATGATGCAGAGGTACATTTTGCTTTCTTCAATGTACCAGCAATGTACATTTCAGGAGGTGGTCGCTTTTAGTGACCACTTCTTTACAACTTCAAAAATTTGTAACTAAATCCTCGAAGGTCCAAAAAATATGAAACGACTTGGGTTAGATGCCAATTCCTTTTTCCTTCCTATGGAAATTTACTGAAAATTGTTTCAAGGAGTTCAGCTTCCCTGAAAAACGCAATCAGCTCTTAAATGGTTGCTTTAAGAGCAGTCTACCTTAATTAATTTCACCATAAAAATTGTTGTCTCAGGAATGTGATCATGTCAGTAAAATAACTTGACAAGGGACCAACGGCATTCCATCTTCATTTGGCATGGGCAGTTGCCCAATCTGCATGATTCATTTGGATTAATTCTTAGCTTATGGATCAAAGATTATTGGGATTCTAGAATGAACCCGTGCACATAATGCCATTTTCTGGGTAAGGGAGTATGCTCTAAAAGCGACCCTCTCCTTGAAATTGCCCCTGTAAATAGCTGTAGAATGGATATGAGGTGATCCTTAAATGAACCATATTCACCACGGAGTGAAGCCAGAAAAAAATCTTTTTTATTGGAAGAGCCAATCATTGTCTTTTCATTTCCTCCCATCTCTTTGCAAGTTGCAAGTGGTTAGATTTTGGAAGACCTATGGTGACAAATAGGTGCCTATGCCCAAATCTTTGAAATTTCATATGTAATTCAAAAATGATTGGAAAAATATGAAACCACTTGTGCTAAGTTCCACATCTTTTTTTCTTTCTCTAGAAAGTGAGCTAAAAAATATTTAGTCCACTAAAACCTACAAAGAAAGGAGACCAGCACTTAAATGGTCGCTTTTTGAGCATGCTCTGTTATCTTATCAGTACCCGAATGTTGACTCAAGTCATTCATCATTCACTAGAAATGTTCAAAAAATGTGAAGATAGCTTCTGTATAACAAAACTTGGTAAAAAAAACTGCACTCAAAATCGAGTGCAGTACTTTTGACCATAGTTTTGTGTCGGCCCACTTAGTGCGCAGTCAATTTCTTTTGCAATTTTTTACTGTAATTTTTGGAAATTTGGAGCGTGTAATACACTGTTGGAAAGATATTTTCATGACCCTTCCAGACTCAATTTTGAGAGCAATTTTTCTTACCTTGTTTTCTTATAGTGGTACGATATGGATAAAGTAATGAAAATATTCTTTTGTAATTGTTGAATCAATTATCTAAGACTCCATGTCATCGTGCTCAATTCAAAGAAAGTTGAAGGGTTAACCCCTAAAGTCCCAAGGCCTTTTTTCTCTCAAAAACCATTCAAAACTACCAATTCTATTGCAAGGTGCAAAGCTTTCAATTTTTTCAATTTTTTTGCATATCTAAGGGTGAATGCATGGTTGAGTGGCTCAAAATTGTGGCACCCGACTTCATTCCCCTGGAATCGAATCTCTTAGACTCGTGCCAGAATGCTTTTGTTGTTTGCTTGACGTTTTATCAGTTGTGGAGAATCGTGTCTGTTTTGCTACAATCGATGAGTGTGATTTCGATTTCAGAGAAAGCCGATCGGACCAAAAGAGCTTCGAGCGTACCGCACCGGGATTCACTTTCCCTGAACCACATTCCAAGACTCGTGGAAGCATGCTTTTGCTGCTTTTGAGAAGGATTTTACTAGTTGTTGAGAACCGCGTCGGCCAATGATAGTCCGGGATGATAACTGTGCGGCTAGTGTGCAGATCTCGCTTTTAGAGTCTAACTTAAGAAGAACGAGTTTTGTGTAAACATCCCTACTGACACCGGGGTTTCAATCTTCCTGAACTGAATTCTAAAACTCTTGGAGGGTTGATTTTGTTGCTTGTGAGAGATTGCGTTGTGAGAGATTAGTTGTGCAGAACCGGGGTCTGTTTATCTCCGGTCGAAGATATTATGGCAAGAGTACATACACAGGCAGGTTTCGTTTTTAGAGAACGCCAGCAGAAAGAGCTTTAAGTGTTCTTGCKAAGTACCCAGCGTTTACTCATCCTGAACTGCATTCCAAGACTCGTAGGACGGTGATGTTGTTTCTTTGTTCGAACGATATTGGATTACTTGTTGAGAACCGTGTCTGTTTTGCTACAGTCGATGATCCTGATGTGTTTACATTGACATTAGCGAAAACCTGGTCAGTTCTAAGAGCTTTGAGCGTAAGTACTGCACCTTTTAATAATTTTCACTCTCACTGAACTGCATTCCAAGACTCATGGAATGGAAGGATGCTTTTGCTGTACGTCTGTTGTTCCGAACGAGGTCTGTTTTGCTACAGTCGATGTCTCGATGACACTAATGTAGTTAAATTGGTTTCAGCAAAGGTCAGACTGTAAAGAAAGAGCTTCAAGTGCACTGTGCACACGAGGGCTCACTTCGAACCCTAACCCGAAAATCGATCAGTCCAAGACTCGAAGTTTGATGATACTGTTGTTTCAAAGTTCTAAGAATCGGATCTGTGATGAGTTTTKTTTTTTAACTATTTGGGTTTCTGTTGTCACGGATTCCATGTATGTGGCAGGTGGGTGAAGTGGGCGAGCTCTCCGAGATTTTCCAGTGGAAAGGCGAGGTCCCGAGTGGTYTGGCCGACTGGAACGACGCAGACAAGGAGCACTTGGGGGAAGAGTTGTCGGACGTGCTGCTCTACTTGGTGCGCTTAGCCGACGTGTGCAACGTGAACTTGGGCGAGTCGGCGCTACGGAAGCTCCAGAAGAAYGCCACCAAGTACCCYGTGGAGCTTTGCAAGGGCAGCAGCACCAAGTACAGCGAGCTCGCCAGGAACACCGTCCGACGCAACTTGAACAACACGGAGAATCGCGTGTATGAGAGTCTCTGAGGTTCACAAACGCCGGGAGCGCCCCAGGTTGGAGAATTACTGTAGCTAGCTAGCTCATCCCCCACTTCGTATGGTTCCAGACTTCCCCAGTTTCAATTCAAAACCAAGGACTCCAATCACTCCATTGAGATTTCATGATGTTTTGCATATGCGCTACCTTGGGTATAGAACTAAGCTAGTTACAGACTTAGACTGAGTCAGTTTTACAAGTTTTCTGATCTACTTTGCAGGCAAGCTTTGACAAAAAAAWTTACCCATGGATCCCTATGCCCTGACTGGATCGAGCCTACAGTTTGACGCCAATAAAAAAAATCTAGATTAATCATGTTTGCATGGGTTTTTTACTAAGTTAGCTCCAGTTTTGCTTGGGTTGCAAAAAAAGCTCCTAAAACCCTAAACCCCATTTGCAACCCATTGCTGTTCACAACATACCTATCACGGGTTGGASCCTACAACTCAATGAAAGCCAACAAACCCTAGATTTTATGATATGTTTTTGCATGTGCAGTGTTTTTTTCTGCAGAGACCTTGACGTCATTTGATATCATCTCTCACACTGCAAACACTGGCTTCCCAAGTCCTTTCCAACTGTTTAATGTGGTGACTGGGCAAATTTTTGGGCACTTCATTGTTCAGGCTTTCAATACTTTTGCAGTCTGGGCACCGCACCAGCTAGATCATATATAGACTTTTTGAGATCTACAAACCAGGTTGTTGTTGTTTTTTCTTTTAAATGTGGGTGAGCTTGAGCTTGCAAGTAAGTTACATGATGATTTTTTTTCTGCTTTGTTGTGGGAAACTTGCAAATTACTTCACAACGTAAGCGTACTGCAGGCAGGTAGGATGAGTTGTGACGCCAGAATATTATTAGCTGTGCACATGTGGATCATACATTAGCCTCCCTGGAAGAGGACATACTGGTGGGTGGGGTCTTACGTACGTACGTCCTGAAATTGGGGACAGATCTTTGCACCTGGGAGTTTCTTTCTGGACATGAAACGTAATCGGGTTTTTTTGGGTTTTGGTTTTGGTTCCCATCGTGTGTACCGTCTTTACTGAAATGAACATGGAATTGAGATGAGGTTCTGATCTAGCGTACTGTAGCTAGTGCGGAGTTTTCTAACTCATGTGTTGGAATCTCATGAGATGTATCAAACATGAAGCTTTGGATTGTGTGTCTGGTCCTCAGCATGTGGTATTGGATATTGTGCAAACAATGTAGACTAGTTGTGGATATTCTTGAAGTCTTGGTCTACAAAGACCAAGTTTCCATCAGTACATCACCCCAAAGCTACTAATTCAGTGATAATTTGATTGTCTTGTAGACCAAGAGAAAGGACAACCAAAGAGAAGGAGTAGTTGTGGATATTCTTGAAGTCTTGGTCTACAAAGACCAAGTTTCCATTAGTACATCACCCCAAAGTTCATTGATTGTTGTCTGCACGGAAAATAATGATGTCCCTTATATTCTCTTAAACATGATAAGATGTTGAAGTTGTTGACTTGTTGGTTGTTGGTAACAATTTTCCACAAAATGATGTGCGACCATATTGCGAATAGCAGTCTCGATAGGAGTTGCAAGTATCTTGGCCCAATGTCCAATTTCAAAGAAGAGTCAAGGTACTATTCAAGATGCTTTGATTTTTTGACATCTTTCTTTGGTACATATTCTATCGTCTCTTGAGTGCAAGAATGAATGTGTGATTTGGTCGGTTATCACATGCAAGCGTGGTACGTAACTCCAACTGGTACAAGTGTAACTACAATGAAAATAGTAGACCTGATAGTCAACAATGCTCTAAATGTTATGGTCCCACATTGACTGAGTATTTGATGGATTATTCTACGGTCAATTGTGGATCATGGTAAGGGGATTTGTTGTAAATTCCACTCATGTGAATATGTAGAAGCATGCCATTAGAAGGAAAGAGTAGTTTACATATATTTTTTTTATATGAAATATGTATAATAGAGACTATCAATAGACCATCGTCCCACATATATATTTGTGGAATGGTTTTTTGAATGCATACATAGACTCTTCACTGACTTTGGATCCCAATAGGATATGCATATTATTTATTTTATTTCCTTATAAACTTCTTGAATGTTCATTCTCTTCTAAACTATGACTCCAAATTGCATGCTTGATAGTTTCTAGAAAATGGAGTGCATTGAACACCAAGGATGTGGTATAAGGTGTAAACTTAGGCTAGGCTTAGTTCTAATATATTCAATGAGGGGGGGAGGCAATTACTAAAATTCTTCTTCTTTTTGCTACTTGTGGAGTTAATATTAGAAGTAGGCTTTGTTCAAGTGCAAGCGGACAGAAGACGGGCCATTAAATATTTTCAAATGACATACGGAGTACCATTTTACATTTCTGTTACACCCTCAAAATTGCCATAATGGATATATCTAAATATCATTTTTTTTTATTGTATTCTTTAATTCTATTAGTATGGGTTACAATTAATTCACAAAAATAATACTACATTTAATTAATTACATCTGAAATAGTATTGTACTGATAAAACGTTAATTTTTATTGAATTTCTTTGTTGGTAACGCTACTTACTATACATCCTTGCTAATAGTATAAATTGGAATAGTTGAAGCTACTAAAACGATGGAGAGAATATTGGGAAGACCATGCGTAGAAGAATCAAATTAAGATAGAGTCAGCCCTTACCACTCAGGACCCCCTTACCAACCAGGGCCCCCTTACCAACCAAGACCCCCTTTCCAATCTATAGGGTATTTAAAATTCAATAGAGGCCTGGGACTAATTTCTGACCAATTGGTTCTTAGTTTCTAACCATCAATTGAGCCATTAGTTCTTCCATTCTTGTCCTTCCACATGTCTTTGGTTTGAAGTGCCAAAGTGAGCAAAAGTAGTTTCTTGAATGATCACTTATGAAATAGTCTAGACATTGGCTATGGGATACAAACAACTTTTGAATTGGCACCTAGAGTTTCTAGTAATTTCAAATCCAGGAATAAAATTACAAAAAAAATTTACAGTCTTCATATTTCCTATCTTTCTATATTGAAAAAATTTGCATTGTCTAATATTGCTCATGATTTGTCGCACAAATGCTTAAGTGATCAGGTAAGGGTGGTTAAACCTTAGAGCATTGCCAATCCTATGCAGGCAATTAAGGACGCCAAGCTCCCACTTGGCGTCCTCGGTCAACAAGCCTGGCCTCCTTATTTGGCAAGCACACCACCACAACTCATCCTAGAGACACTAGAACCAAGTCAACATGGCCCCTAAAAACACCACTTCATTTGCGCAAACAATGGAGAGACATTGACCTCTAAAGGACCATTGTTCCTTTGGAGGACAAAATGGATTTTGGACAAGCTTCTATGACTCAACTTTTAGTGAAACTTTCTGAAACTTTGTCATAAGATAGAAAAACTTATTAGCTTCGTGAAAAGRTGATATTTATTTCAAATGATGCGAGAGAGCAAAGGTCATGCCAAATTAAACATAATTTTCATGTCAATGGGTAGAAAAAAAATCTACAAAAACTTGAAAACAAATAAATTTTTCTTTCTTCTAAATCATTTTTTTCTACATCTGAAGCTTTGATTCATTCCATTTGGATTAGTGATGTGAAAGTTATGGACAATCTTGTTTTTTGAGTAGTTTGAGCATCTTCTTAAAAAAATAATTAAAAATAATTAAAAAGATAATTTTTGAATGTAGTTTTCATGATTTTTCAAAAAAAATTGTTTCACAAGGTTAAGTTTATTTTCTAGAACAATCTCACAGTTGAGATTATTGTGTTTGATACCCACCTTAGAGCTATTAACAATTTAATTTTTCTTTCAATCTTGGACCTACTTCTACTTAAAAAAAATTTAAGGAATGAAAATCAAGCGTTTTTATTTTGAATTTTTTTTCCTAGACTTTCAACTCAATTCTTCAACACAGTTTTTTTTAATTCAAGGTCCTCAATAAAAAAAATTCCCACAAATGGCGGTCAAAGCCATCTAAAATTGCAAGCCAATGTTTAAAAAAGCTTTTTTCCGCCAACTTTGATTGCTAATATCTTCCAATCTGTATAGTCAAACTTCATGAAATTTTTACCATATGATCTCAAACAAGTAAAGTACAAGATCCTAGGGTTAGATTATTAAAAAAATCCTCTTATTTTTTCACAGCAAAAATGGCAGTTTTGAGTGTTTTCTGACAAAAAAACGGCCTTGGTCCTACAAAGGTTAAATGCTCGAAAAGTACCTCAAAAGTTGTGTACAAGGACAAGAGCAACCCATACCAAGACCCTTGCAAGACTCTCAATTTGGCCGTGCACTATTCGTATTTGCTTGTGGCTGGCCATAGTTTTTGCTTGGCCATGTTAGCCGTGGGACAATAAACTTGGCCGAGCCCAACCACTTCGCGGGTTTGTACCACTTGTTGAGTTTGACATGGAAATGCTCTTAGTACTAAGGTAGGCACCCTCAAAATGGCACTTGATCTTAAACCGCCATCTTCACTTTGTGTACATCTCCAAAACCAAATATGTACTTATGTGAAAAAAACACTTTCAGAAACAAACTTTGACCCTCCATAACTTTTGGATATTGTATCCAAATGGTGGGTTATTTGGTGCATTAGAACCTCCTTTCACTTGCCTACAAGACAATATGAAATTTTGAATAGCCTAATAATAATAACTAGGCACAATAGCAATTTGTGACCCTTTTGGGTGTATCCACTTTAAATGTATATTGGCTTCCCCTAAGTTCAATTCCATTATCTCTCAACCCATTAAGGACCGTGGTTGATTTTGGAGGCGGGCAAGACATTCTCTAGTTTCTAATTAACCCCTAAAGTTCCATGACTCTGTTTTCACTAAAATTGCTCCTAAACTGTCTTTTTCAATACAAGTATCAAATCTTTGAAACAAATTTTTTTTAACACATGTAACCGTAGGATCTTGTAGTATGGCAACTTGAGAACATGTGGTAAAAATCACAGAAATTTCCACTTCGTGGATTGCAAGATATAAGCATTCAAATTCACTAAGATCATTTTTTTGGCCCTGCGAAAAGTAGGGCAGAAGCACTTCAAAAGCTCACTTTTTAATGAAAAAATGCCCCAAGTGGTGGTGCTTCTTTGGATTCTCTTTCCTTAACAAGTTTTCCACATGCTTGAAAATTTTCAGATCATTTGGAATTGTACAATATATAGGAAAAAAATAGTAAGTAGATAGTGGTAGAGAATGATTCAAAACACTAAATTGTTAAGAATTTCATTATGGAATTGAAAAATGCCCATTCCAATGGTTGGAATGTTGTAATAAACAATCTACAACCTATGTTTTTTTCTTTTCCAAAAATATTAGAAATTGAGTAAGATGAAGGACTTCAAAGTTTATTTTAGAGTAGAGAATCTGTAACTGCCCTCAAATAAAAAATCCTCATAATTTTTGACTCATTGATCAAAATGGAATGACTCAAGGATTTCCATGTATGTATAACTCTAGAAAATCAACAGAAATTTTTTTTTTGAAAAAAGTGATTTTTTCTAATATGCCCGAATTGCCCATTTACAAAAAAAAAAGTAACATATAAGGAAATAATTTTGACTCGTATATCCAAATGTCATGAAATTTAGTGTATATGAAAGATATTCCTTGCCCCTTCCAAATGATTTGAAATTTTTTAATCATATAACCAACTTGCCTTGAAGGATGAATTCAAAGACCAACCACCATTTCGGACATTTTTTCATACAAATGTGGCCTTTTGAAATGCAGCTGCCCGGATTTTCGAAGGGCTAAAAAAAAGATTTTTGTCACTTAAAACACAGATATCTTGCAATCCACATGGTGAAAAAATCTGAAATTTTTTCCACATCTTCCCAAAGTATTTTGGTACAAAATCCTACAATTATATTTGTCCAAAAATTTTTTTTTTTTATAAAATTTGGTACTTGCACTAGAAATGGCAGTTTTGGAGCGTTTTTGGTGAAAGCATAGTCAAAGACCTTTAGGGGTTAATGAATATTTTTACCAACTATAGGTACAAAGTTTTCCTAACTATAGTACTATTAGTATCCATGCACTCCATAAAAATATTCATGAAAAGTAAAAACTTATAGCATTTCTAAAATAGTTAGTATGGGTAACACTATTTACCATCATTAGTGTAGTGAGTTGACTGGTCAAAAATGCAGAAGGAAACTGTAACCCTAGAACCCAAACCCTTTGACATTAAATCCTTTAGTTTTTTAGTTTTTTTTGCAAATGCTTGGTGTTGTGTTTTGTAGCACATAAGGTAAGACAGCCCATAGTGGTCAGAATTTGGAGTTTGGCCTCAGGCTACTCTTGAAATTTTTCAATTTTTTCCCCACTTAAAGACAAGTGTGTGAAACAGTGAGAGCAATTGAAATCATATTTTTCCGATAAAGTATGAATTTGCTAGGAATTTTTACAGTGTTCAGTTTTCCATGGCCCAACAGGGACTGTAGACCACCCCATAGCCAACAAAATCTGAAYCCATGATGGTCATCTCACTACCTAATGCAATCACAATATTTTCTAACATGGAATGCYTAAAAAGTCAATCCTTGTAATGAATTTCACACTGAAAAGTTGGAAGTGCCTTATGTGGTCACTAATCACTCCATCACTACCACGTAAGACATTGATTGTGGCCAAAATCTTACAAAACTAAAAAAACCACAATGGGGCCACTTCATAGGTGACCACTATGGAAGAAATAACGGCAATGGGCTGTCTTACCTTATATGCATTTTTATTTTTACAAGGCATTTCCACCCAGAGTCCTTTGTTTGACACTTCATCCTTCAATTTTTGTCACCGTTGTAAATGCTTTGTATTATGTTTTGGAACATGTCCTACGGATGACGGTGAGGACTGAGAGTGCTCTACACCAACTTATTCTAGAAGGTCCGGGTGAACGGACCCCCTCACTTGGCCACCCAAGAACCCCCGTGTATTTTTTTTTATTTTCCACGCATGATCGAATTTGCAATTTTTGAATTCATATTTACGATTTGAGGCCCCAAATTAGCTAGGCGAGGTGTACATCATGGCATAGTTTTAGGAATGAAACCCCTTTTTCTCTGATGGACTTTGGAGCATGACTGCCTAGTATTATCAGTCTTTATTTGGGGAACTTCACATATTTTTTTGTATCACCTCTATCCAAAGAGTAGAGACTATGGCATCGACTCCAATTTTGAAATCTGATTTTTCAAATCCTATCTACAAACGCATTCACACTACACAACAAAGTTAGGGTTGGAGTGTTAGATGTGAGGTTCAACTACACTAGTGATGGTAAATAGTGTTACCTACACTAATTGATTTAAAATAGACATAAGTTTTTACTCTTAATAAATATTTTTACCAACTAGAGGTACAAAGTTTTTCCAACTATAGTAATATTAAGATCTGTGCACTCCGTAAAAGTATTCATGAAGAGTAAAAACTTATAGCAATTCTAAAATAGTTGGTATGGATAACACTATTTACCATCATTAGTGTAGTGAATGAATTAACATATGACAGAGCCTCGAGGTTACACTATTCTTGTTTTTGACACAAATGAAACAGAATTTCATTGCAAGGAAAAAAGTCTAGGGAACTTCAGTTAAATTGATACTGTAGGGGCTCTCCCCCCCGGTTTAATTTATTGTCTAGTTCTCCATGTGCTATCAATGTCCTTTGAGAGTGTGTGTGTGGATGTGGTAACTATTATCATTTGAAGAATTCTTTTTTGGCAGATTTGGTCTCAGAGAGCATCTCCACCAGGGGACAGAATATTAAGCACTGCCTGGGCAAAAGAGTTTACTCACAATCAGGTGCATTATTCAAACCCAACATTCTTGAGAGACTTAAGACTTAATCCTCAAAGGACTGACTGGTGCCCATGGAAATCATCCATTTTAATACCATGGGAATCAGTGGTTTGGAACCTCTAAAATTCTAAAGCCATTTATATGTCAAAAACAACTAGAAACTACCATTTTTGCTACGTTCACCTTAGAAAGAAAAAAAATAATTTTATTTCAAAATCTAACCAATGGATCTTCTACTTCACTTGTCTAAGATCATATTATAAAAATCCTATGAAGTTTGACTGTACGGATTGAAAGATACTAGCATTCAAAGTTGGGAAAAAGAAGTTTGCAATTTTAGTTGACTTCAATTGCCATTTGTGGAACAATTTTTAACTACAAACTTTAAATTTTAACTTCTTTGTGTTCAATAATTGAGTTGAGAGTCTAAGATTTTAAAAAAAAGAAAAAAAAACACTCACACCTGATTTTCATTCTTTAAAAACTTGCTAAGTAGAAGTAGGTTCAAGATTGAACAAAAAAATAAATCTTTAATAGCTCTAAGATGGGATTGAAACACAACAATCCAAATGGTGAGTTCGTTCCCTCAAGCAAACTTAACCTTGTCAAGGAATTTTCTTGAAAAAATTGTGAAAAATGCATTCAGAAATGAAATCTGTAAGTTAGTTTTTGAAGAAGATGCTCTAATTGCCCAAAAAATACAATCATCCAAAACTTTCACATAACAAATCCAAATGGAATGAATCAAAGCTCCCCATGTGTACAAAATTACAATCTTCAAGAAATCAATATTTCTTTTGTGTGAGGTGGTTGTCGCCCGCCACACCTCAAAATATGACATTTTGTGCCATAAGATTTGCTCTTTTGGTTACCGATTGGCATAAAAATTATATTCTCACAAACCTAATGTGTTCTCCTATCTTCACAAAAAATTCGAAAAATTATGATAAATATTGAAACCGTAGGGGCCTGCCTGAAATTCATCTTGTCCCTTGAAGGGACAATGGAACTATAGGGGTTAAATAATCCAAAACCACTTGTTGGAAGTCAAAGTACTTTAGAATATCTCCCCTTATCACTTAAAATTTTAAGGATGAATAATTGCACTTCTTTCCTGTAAACATCAATTGGACACAAATCGTCCGCCTTGACCTTTAAGGGTTCATGGATGTTCAATGCATGTCTTTCCAAATTTTTGTCACTACAATTGAAGTTGTACAAGTCTAAATGTTTGAACAAACCCAATCCACGTTGACAAAAACTCCAACAAAGAAGTCAAATGAAACTAAGGCAATTATGGGCCAAATGGGAGCAAGCCTATTGTGGGAAAAATTGTAATGGTGGTGTACAATTTAGAACTTGAATGTACAATAGGGTACTAATCAAAATGACGTTTTTGCATTTGTAGTGAAAGAAATTTCACTCCTACCAACTTTGACATCCTTCCAAAGGCTGAAAATTGTTTTTTTACAATGAAATTGTTTTGACAAGATCATCTCTATGTTAATGACATCTGGGCCAAATTTCAAGGCCAAAAGATTTACACAAAAAATATATTTGAAACCTACCAACATGTGTAGTTGTAAGACAAATTTCACTGCTACCAACTTTGACACCCTCCCAAAGGCTGAAATTTTTTTTTTTGGTCATGAATTATTTTTCCACAAAATCACATCTTTGTTCATAATATGGGTGAAAAATTCCAAGATCAAAAAATTTATTACACAAAAAGATATTTGAAATTTACCAATAGGTGTCATTGTAAGAGACAATTTCACTATAAATTGCCAAATTTTTTACCCTCGCAAGGGTAAAGAAATTGTTATTTTACCATGAAACTTATTTTGCAAGATTAAATCTATGTTGATAACATATTTGACAAATTTCAAGTTCAAAATATTTTGCTAACAAAAAATATTGGAAGTCTACCAACATCTGTAGTTTTAAGAATGATTATAGAATATACCTTTTATAGAATATACCTTTTATAGAATATACTTCTTACAGAATGTTCTATAATTTATAATTTAGCTAAGTAGTTGTTGTGTATAACTCCTCTTGCATTGGCTATAATGATGAGAATTGATTTTTATGGATTGTAAGTCCCAAACAAAATTAATTTTGTCATGTAATAGTAACCAATACTCATTCATTTGTAATTTTTGATCATTTATAAGTGCATAAAAGGCGCCCCCCAAATGCACCACTGACCTAAAACTGCCATCACTTTGTGTACATGGATCATTGCAAGAAACACCAACCCTTTTCTCTGGCCCTTTCTTACGTCACCATCTGTTTGTGAGGACTTGATGGTGATGAGATTTGACCAAAAAAACAAGGTCATAACATTTTTTATTGTTTACAAGTGCACGTGCAAGGGAGGCCTATTTGCACAAACGTGGAGGACATAGAATAGTGTGTTTTTAGATGCCCTTTAGTAGAGACATGTACGCCTACTATAGAAATATACCACAAAAATTTAAGACAAAAATCATTAGTTTAAACAACCTTTTTGTATTCAAAACCCTATATCCAAAAATGTGACAAATTAACAAAATTGACTTTCAAATATAAAATGATTTTTTAAATTTTTTGAAAAATAAGGATTACAATTACAATCACAACATCAAGAAACAAATTTTTTGTTTTTTTGCACTGGATTCATTATTCAAAAGTTATAGCAGAGGACAAGTGAGTGTGTTGCAAAAGTGTACACAAAATGATCGGTGTTTCTTGCAATGACTCACATTTCCAAAATCAATATGTACCCATGGAAAAAATGATTTTTGAACCTCTACAAAAAAGAACTTCTTGACCCTTTGTAACTTCTGCATACCATATCCGAACGTCACATTCATTTGCCAACAAGAAAATATGAAAATTTGACCAATCTAATAATAGAAAATAGGCACAATAACAACAAAAAGTGGTGGTTATTGGGGTGCCCAACTTGCCCCGCCTTTTCTTAACTATGTAAAGGCAAAACTAGTAACAAAAACGGCCACATTCAAGCTCTTTGTTCAGGAATTGCCTTTTCAGGGGGCCAATGAGGTTTCATGCTCTAAAATCATACACGCTCTAGAACAGACCACATTCTCAAATGTACGCTATGTGCACGTGTTGCTTTTTCATAGCCTTCAACCATGTACAAACAATGTACATTTTTCAAGTTTGGCAATTCAAGAGCCCTATGCTTGTATTCCATATCAACCTCAAGCTTTTATAACTAATTTCACAAAATTCCAAAAATTATGAAACGACTTGGGATAACTTCCAATTCTACTTGTCTTGTAAGGAAAATTTACTAAAAGTAATTTCAAGAAGCTTCGCCTCCCTAAAATTTAGTTTCATCTTTTAGATGGGCAATTTTTGAACTTGTTACCTTATGGCTCTTCTTTCAACATCTGCAATCATCCAAGGTTGGAAATGCTGCAAGATATAACTTATAACTTGGTAGAAACACCCATTAGCGCACTTGTTACCATTTTTGTACGCTAGACTCACTTAATTGTGACCCTAGACTTTGGTTAATGCGTCCTCCCCGTGCTTAAATCTGATTAGTTGATACATTTGAAGTACACATACTCATCTTTGATTAACTAACCACTGATTTTTGCAGATTTCAGATTTAGGTCCACCTAGAAAACAATTTCAGTGGTCTAGAGAGCATGCACTTTGAAAAATCATAGAAATTATTTATGAAGTCCAAATTGTTTTTAATGAATATTCCTGATTATCACTTGGTAGTACTACAAAAACACTATTTCTAGGAAAAGATGCTTCCAACTATGTTGAATTGCTTATATTGATGTTTTTGGATGCTTCCACCATAAAAGCTTAAGATTATGACATTGCAATTGGTCTCACTAGTGTAATTGAGAATCCTAGTAACAATCCCATGCACAAATATCCATCTCAACAACCTTTTTTTAGCTATAAGCTTATCTTAACCTTCAAACAACGTCCAGGCTATATTATGGTCAATGAATGAGAGAGCATCTTTTTTTATAGGATAGAAGTGCAACCATTCATCCTCAGAGAATTTTGTGTGATAAGGGAAGATCTTCTACATTACTTTGCTTACTTTTGAAATTTTTGAAACCAATGATTCTCACGATATTAGTATTCAGGATTTCCACGATGACCCACCCGGTGTTTAAGGGTTTAGTTCATTGGGTTCTCAAAAACCTTGTTCCTTGATGATGTGCATTTTTCTAATTAATTCAATTGTAAGTAAGTTAAGCTTACTCCACAATCACTACACTAATGATGGAAAATAGTGTTACCTACACTAATTGATTTAAAGCAACCATAAGTTTTTACTCTTAATGAATATTTTTACCAACTATAGGTACAAAGTTTTCCCAACTATAGTGCTATTAGGATCCATGTCCTTTGTAAAAATATTAATGAAGAATAAAACCTTATAGCATTTCTAAAATAGTTAGTATGGATAACACTCTTTACCATCATTAGAGTAGTGTACCTTGTGCTGTTGCCACAGCCAAAATGAAAGTAATTTTTTAATGCATTAAAAACTTTGAAATTCAATAATTTTCACCCCGTAGATCGGAATGCCACAAAATCAAGCCCGTGCCCCCGTCCTTGCCGAGGGCTTTCCGATGGTACCAAGCACGCCACCGGGGACTCAACATAACAAAGAAAACAAACAAAACAAAACAAACAGCCTGACTCAAAGGGCTCAGGAAGTCTGGGTTTTGAATTTGGAGCCAACTCACTCTCATACCCTATTTTTGGTCAGACAAACCATTCTAATAATCCATGGCCTGTGTACTATATTACCTCAATACAAAAAACGTACAGAAGTCCAACATTTGACATTTAATGGGTCCAAGTTAGTGTGCCAATGGTGACCATCTTGAGTCAGCCCTTCCTTTTCAGTTTTTGAAAATGTGCTAGGATGACATTGATCACTTAAAATTTGGTGAATCATTGAATTTCTACATACATCCATTTTTTGAACCAAGAAATAGTTTTCCATCATATTCATGTATTTTTCATCCAAATTTGTCAATTTCATCCATATTTTTTTTATAGGAATTAAAAATTTATGGTGTAAATAGATTACATTTATCTGGCAAAAAGTAAACATTTATATAGAAATGGCGTAAACTGGCACCACTGTGTGACTGTGAAAAAAAAGGACTGTTATGAGTCTCCCAAGCTAGTAGCTCTTGAAAATGATCACTAATTCATTGGAAATGTGGAAGATAGAATGGTCAATGTGTTGTCAATCACTACTAGATTGGTCCTATCATGTGACACTTTGTTCACCTCTAAGGTGAACTATCCCATTGTGGGCCAAATGGAAGCAAGCCCATTGCAAGCAAAAAATAATAATGGTGGTGTACATTCAAGTTATGAAATGTATGCTTCCACCATTACAATTTTGCCCACAATGGGTTTGCTCCCATTTTGTCTGTAATGGCCTTAATTTTTTGCTAAAACAAGGTCTAGTAAGAGAGTGAGTGTTGTGGGTTGATTAAATTCAAAGAATGTGTTGTGCATTGATAAAAACTCGAATCAATAGTCTAACAAAGCGGAATGGGACCTTGATCTTAATCCTTAAACAAGGTCAAGGCCATTTTCTAGTCATTGAATGAGAGACCATCTTCTTGTGTAGAACAAAAGTGCAACTATTCATCCTCAGAATTTTGTGTGAAAAGGGAAGATCTTCTACAATTCTTTGACTTCCAATGCTTACTTTTGAAAAAATTTAAACCAATGATTCTCATGATATCAAAATTCATGATTTCCACGGTGATCCTCCCGGCGTTTAAGGGTAAATATTGTTGCATTATCAGTGGTAGGATGAACAACATACAACATGGCTCCCATTAATTTTAAAAGAAGAAGAAGAAGGCAGAATTGTAGTAGTATAACGTTGAAGGATTTAGCAAACAAATTAATAAATTATAGAAGCTATTAATACCAACATCATGCTCCGAGTAAAGGAAGGTTTCACAAGTCAGTGGGCTTCTTTACCAATTATCATTTCCAAAGACACCACCATGGCAATTGTGTGTAAACAAGCCTTAATTTCCTCTAATTTCCCACGTCTTTTTAATCTCTTCAAACATCTGCTCTTGCTGCCTACAAAAGCTTTCAGCTGCAGATCATCATGGCAAATTGACTGAACTAAATTAGAATGATGTTAGGATGATGTCAAGGAACTCCACACTCATTAAAAATCTAACCATCTCCCATTTCAAAAATGAAACATTCTCAACTCCAAAGATCAGATACTTAATTTAAAGGTTTCCATAAGGCCAACCCATATCTCTTAATAAATCATTCTTTTGGCGAAATTCAAACATGTCAAAATGTGACACATTCAAGTGATGAAAGGTAGGACTTTCAAGTGTTTCTCAATGGGAATTGATGGTAGTTGAGAGTCAACACCTAGTTCGAGAGCCCTAAAATCTACAACTGCTATAGATCTCAGGTTTGAGTTGGGCGTCCAAAACTGCTCTGTTGAGAGACCCTTTTAAAAATGCATTGATCATTGATCTTGTCTGAATGTGATGTGACGCCAAAGTATCCAATGTAACCATACCTATGTCAAATGAAACTGCCAAAAATCGTCGAAGAGCTCTTGGTCCATTCCAACTGTAAGAAACTCCATCATGAGGCTGTCGTCATGTCATGTGGGTGAATTTCTTGACCATACAAACTCATACTATGGTCTTGAAACTCCTGAGGTTGTCATTTTTTTTTCTTTTTGAAACAAGTGTGTCGAAGAACACACTGCAAAGGGTTTCCGTCATGTGGAGAGGCTGATTTTGCACAAGGTAAACCACCTGTCAGTGCCAGGTATTGAACTCGCAACCATGCCTATTTGATTTGGGTTCCTTTCCACCATCATCCGGTAGTTTAGGGTCATTTTGGACCGAGGTTGTCAGTTTCATTAAGGTGGCAAAAACTCACAACCTTAGCAATTTTTCAGGTGGACACCTTCAAGAACGCAAATCTATACAAGACCTAGTTGTTGTTGTTTTGTGTGGCTTTTGTGCTTTTTTTTGACACAAATGAAATGGAGTTTTGTGAAACCTTTGACTGCAGTTAAAAATTCACATTCTGTGCTCTTAACTGCCCCAATATTTAACAAATCTGACGTTTAATCTACATATTGTTGAGAGTCTCACAAGCGTTATGAGAATTATATTTGTTAATTTCTGGATCTACTTAACTTAGTTAAGAACTCCCTGAATCTGTATTTTTTTGTGGCTCATCAAAATGTTTAGAAAGAGAAGCTAGAATGATTAATATGGTTGGAATCCTCGTCTGACTAGCCACACGGATTACTTCTTCCGTAATTACACCGACCAGAGTTGGTATTTTAAATTGCATTTGATTTCATTTATGAGTAGAAGTTATCAACCGACAGATTGATCAAAAAGCAACGTGGGGAAAGATTGAACTTCGGCAACAAGTAAGTTTAAGAGCTCACAAGAACTCCCCACAACACAACTCTACAAGTGGGTTTGGATACAGAATTTCTTCTGGTAGCAACGGCAAATTCAAAATAGGGGTAGTCACGGCTTGTCGATCCAAGAATTCAATTTTCTCGGAGAATTCAAAGTTGGCAAGAGAAACAAGGAGCCAATGGGGGAGCCGTTGTGCACGGAGGAGGTGTGACACCCCTTTTTGGTGTGAGGAGCATGGAGGATGAAAACCTGAGAATCCATTTACCCACCAAGCAGCGTAGAGGGAATGTGGGAGGGTGAAATACAAGTACAAAGGATTAAAAAATTCCCCAAGAAAAGCCTCGAAAGTGCCGTTTCTTCACCTCCACAGGAGAAGAAACAACACTCCAAATTCACGAAGACTTCGAGCTCCACATTCTGCCACGCACAGCCAATGATTGTGCGTCACACGTGTGTCCATCCTAAGAGAAACCGTGCGGACATGAAGAAGTCGTGACTACCCCTAATGAGGAAGTTCATTCAAGGTTTATTCACCTGCTAATTTGAATGGCCAGGGAATGGAGAATCAATGAAATTATGTACAGATCTAGAAATGTATGCTTATAGCTTTTCATTCTACACTAAATAGTGAAATTAGGTTGCCTTTGCAATTAGGTTGCCTTCCTCGAAGAAAATGATTGTAAAAGCCTCCAAAGTCAAAAAATATTTCTACAAATACTTCTGTTTGTGCACATGGAAGTTCATGAGTTCCTAATACATCAATTACTAATTTACAAGTAGGATTTTTTTGTACATTAACCATAAATATTTAAATAGTGTGGCATGTCGAGAAATTAGTGAGGGGCAACCTAATTTCACTATTCAGTGTAGAAATTGGATGATTGTTTACTGATCGATCATGGAGTTTCTTGTAAGTTTAGACTTCTGTGTGCAACTTCTGGCCGCAAGCAATCCGAGCAGGTGCATTGCATACAACAGCAAAGTCGCATTTTAACAAACATTAGCATGGAATTTTGTTCCGAAACGATCCATTTGGTTTTAAGGTACAGGGGGGGCTGACGACACCAAACACAAATAGTGTCAAATTTGTTCAATCGGCAACGTACAGATCGCCCAAAACTTGACATGAATTCAAGTGCACAAAGCCACGAAAAAATTGGACAGCAGATGGTTTGTTAATTTCAGAGATTCAAAATTGTGGGATTCAAGCTTCCACTTCACGTGCTCTGAATGTGCTCCCAAATGCGTAAGATTCTAAGTCAAATTCATAGGAAAAATCACTGAAATTCGCTATTTTTATCAACAGGTGKGGTGAAGAATCTTTGTAAGATAGCCATTATTTTCTGGAGACTTTTGTTGGTGRTGGTGGTGATTCAATTTACTGGAGATTGTACAGTAGTAGCAGGTCCGACTTGGAATTCCTGTGAACTGAAGCCGTTAAGTTTGAAAAATGAGCACATGCAGAAAGCTCCAAGCCCGAGGAAGAAGGCCAAGTTCATGTTTACAGAAAGTGCTGAAGATTCGGAACACCGAAACGGAAGGAAGAGACCCGCCACGGCAGCAACTGAATGAAAGAGGGTTTTGTAGTACACCTTTTTATGAATTCTATTCTTGGAGGTTTGATTCTATGTCATGATAGTTATATACTTGCCAAATTTTACAAGTGGAGGAGGAGTTTTGTATATGCTGCTGGAAGCTCCCTCATTTGCTCAAAAAACTTGGTGTAGCATAASTTTTGACAAGTGCATCTGATTGGGGGAGGGAGGGGGGAATATTGTATTCTTACAAAGTAAATACATGTTTACACCTTGTGTCTAAATTTAGAAATATCCTTCAAAAATTGACTTTGTTGGAAACTCTCCAAACTTCACTTATGATTCAATACTTAAGTTGCCATYTTAAAAGGAGTTAGGAATGATATATATTTCAGGAYTATTTCAGGACTATGGAACTATTTTGGGACTATTTCATGATTTTATGTCAAATTCTTGTCATCAATTACAAGATAATTGATACACAACGCAACACAAGTTATTAATCTCAATTTTGTATGCAAAAGTTATAGGCAATCAAAATATTTATGGTAGATTACCTTAACCCCTAAGCGCTCAAACGACCATTTTTTGGTCAGTGCCCGACTTTGGGCAGAATTTTCGGGCAGAAAAAAACTTTTTTTTGAATTTTTTTTTTCTTCCTTGAAAATATTGGATTGTCTTTTAGTATTTATATTGAAAACTAAGATCACTACGGTAAAAAAAAATCATAAATGCCATATTTAACTACTTTTGGACTATTCAATGAATTTTGGACTTTACATCAAAAGATCTCCATATTATAACATCGGGAGATTTCCTGATGTTTTCATAGATCTCCCGATGTTTTTACAAATCTCCCGATGTTTTGCATTATCTCCCGATAACTCATCTTTTTTCTCCTGATGACCACTATTAATTTTGGACTTTCAAAAGTCCAAAAGTAGTTAAATGTGGCATATAAGAGAAATAGCACAATGTGTTTAGAATTTTCTAGTGTTGAAAAACTTACTATTTGAGGAACAAATTGAAATTTTTATGACCAGATCGTATGCATTTTTTTACAATTCAATAGAAACCACTATTTGAACCAATCAAAAAGATATTCAAGTGTTAAGGATAGAAATTGTAATTTTGGTGAATGTTTGAAGTTATATCTTCAAAATTCATTTGAAGAGAATTTGAAAATAATTTTGTAATTTTGACGGTACAGATATCTTCTACTTTTTGTGCTTCACATAAACTTCTTTGATGCAAACTTCAAAAAAGTTATAGAATTTATATTTTATAACACATTTGTGTTTTGTCCAAACCCCTTGGGCTTTTAGGGTATAAATTTGTATAAATTGTGATTTTCAAATTCAATATGCACTTATTATCAAAAATTGTCTTGTTCGCCATTTTAAACCCTAAAGGACCACCTTGTTTAGAGGCTCGAAACTACTTCAAGATACTCATCCCCAAAGCAAGGTCAAAATCTTTGCCAATATGAATATTTTATTAAACAGTAGGATCCTTTGGTTAACTTGCTCAAGTACAATGTACCAAAATTTTAGAATGAATATCTTCACCAATTGCAAGTTCAAAGAGCCTAAACTTCAAGATGTAGACTTTTGTAGCCCTTTCAAAAGGTGAACTTTTGTCTTTCAACATTTTTAGAAAARGACAAGTATGTCCTATGGCTTGTGAATTTCGTCACTATGGTTCAAAATGGGTTGAGAACATATGAATCCAAATTTAATTAAAAAAAACTTTCATATTTATTTTTAAAAAAATTATAAAGTGGAAGGTGATACTGAATGCAAGATAAAACTAATATGCTAATAATATTTGGAAGAATTTGAGAATCATTAATTCCAATGGTGATAATATTACATAGCAATTCTTCCTCTTTAAATTCATTTTTCTTTTGAAAATTTTCAAATTTGAGAGCAAAAGACGACTTTATATGTTCTTTCTCTCAGAGAGATCACTCCTTGTAATTTAAGGTATACACTTGAGTTAAGAGGTCATTTGATGTAGGATTATTTACCTTGATTGTTGTATTTAAGTTGACCCTATTTTTACATAAAAAACTATTACTAGCATATTTCTAATACCTTATAGTTTTTTATAAATTCTTCAAATATTTTTTATAGTTGCGCTAGTTTACATCTAAAACTTATATGTCTGATTTTTTCATGTACATACACAATATACACTATAAGACCAATGTCTTACATTTATACTTAATTTTTTTGATATATGAGTTGCTAGTTCCATAATACAATTTCACATAATAATAAATAAGAATGTGCAATTCAACCCTAATTTTGGATATTTTTAAGTTCTAAGCCATGTATTTTAATCAATCTAGTATAAAAAGGAACATGCAACATAGCATGAGCATCAAACAATCATGACATTCAAACCAAGTATGAAGACTTGTCATTATTTTAAGTTGATTGTTCTTTGAATGTTTGTCATTGTCATTGTTTTAACCCCTGACCACTGAGCTCATGTTCACTAAAATCGAGACATTTTCAATTCATTTCCACCAAAACATCATCTAAAAAGAGATCCACACAAATTGGCCGTACTAATTGATAGTGGAGACAAATCTAGAGCTAGTGTGAAAATGACACATCCTTTGACCGTACCATTGAAAAGATTATAATAGTCAAACAATGAGATCTTTCAATTTGGAGGGGCCATATTTTAGGAGTTGGGGCGTTGAGGGATTAAGACTCCACACAATATCAAAAACGTTAGAAAATCAATAACATGAATCCTCCAAAAGCAATATCATCAATCTAACAACCAAGGCAAGTCCTATTCACCTTGTACTGAAACACAACACCAATAAAACAGTGAGATAGCTAGTCCAAAGTCCTCACTAACCCTATGCCCCATAGGAGTGAAGGTACCTCCAAACCTAAAACATTTATTTAATGGATCTTTATAAGAAGACAATCCTTTGTCATACATCTTTCCACTATAAGAAAATAGAGGTATAAATGACTTGTTCACAATGACTTCACCAACAACAATGATTGTAAAATAGTCATTTTGCAATCATTTTGCAATCATTGTTGTTGGTGCAGTCATTGTGGACAAGTCATTTATCTCCCTTATTTTCTTGTAGTGTTCATTGTAGATTTACAAATCAACGTTTTTTTCTTAGAACAATAGATTCTTAGATGCCCTTACATTGTTCAAATATTGACACTTTTATAGACAAGCTGAAATTATCTAACAATAGTGACAAATTGATAGAAGAAATCCCCAACATTTATTGGATTGTGCACATTTTATCCTCAGCACAAAATTATTTGTCTATACTTATACTCATTGTACTATAAAAAATTTGTACAACTCCTATCTGTCAAGGCTAATTTAATAATAAAAATTCCTACTATGTGATATTTTGACATACCCTATTTTATATATATTAGAAGATGTAGCATTTCATAGACCCTATAGTAGCTCTAAAAATTATATAAAATTTTCCCCCTTTGAATTAAATGGACTCTATCACGTAGTTTTCTAAAAATCGCGAGTGATCTCCCCGGGTTCTTTCTACCTTCATTACTCTTCATAACTCTTCATAACTTTCACCTCATTATTTGGAATTGAATGATTCAATTCTTTTTGAGTAGATATCAATCTATACAATTTTAAAAAAAAAATTGTTTTTACATTTTTAGAAAATATTTATTAGTGCCCGATTTGACATTGAAATTGAAAAGAAACTTCTAACTTTTGCAAAATTTATTAGAATGACATGAAACAAACCTTCACACGTAAATTATGATGAGTAGCATCCATCATAAAATACTCATTCAAAAATTCTAAATTACGAAGTCAGTAGAGCGTGCCCAAGTTCTCAAAAAGCCCCGTACATTTTGGCTAAAGCCTTGGTCTCCAAGGGATTTTCAAAAGTATTTTTTTCCGAAAATCGTAGCAAATTTGCTTTGCCCTGCTTTCAAAGCCGGTCCCTCTTGAGTCCATTTGGATGATCTCTAGTTTGCACGTTTGGCTGTTTGCTTGTCGTTTAGTCACGTGTACCACTTTTTCTGTCCATTACAGTTACGTCCGGAGGGTTGCTTGCACATGAGTAGCGTTCGAGCCTATGTGTCTTCCGGCCCCGCCTTTCGTGGGTTCTTTGGTCCTTTAGGGGKTAAGGTATTTTTGAGGATATATGTTTGAATTAGATGTGAGTATCGTAGAGCTCTTTGTAATGCAATTTTTTGAGGACCATCTTTACAACCATCTCCAATGTTGTTTTGGATAACCTCTAATTTCCCAAGGCTAAGTTTTTGGGTCAAAAACCATCCAAAAATTGTTGTTCTATATAAGCAAAAATATTTGAACATTTTTTTTTGCATATCCAACCATAGGATCTTGCATATTCTAGTATGAAAAGGTCTAGAAAATGAAAAGGTCTAGAATAAACTCTGAAACTTTGTTGTATCAATCACAAGATATAAATGTTTAAAGTGAAGAAAACAAGTTATTTTGCTCATAGCATGACTAAATTATAACGCTTTGAATTGTCTTAGCTTGAATTTTTTTTCTAGTGAAAAATTGAGTTGAAATTTTGGGCCCTCCACCTAATATTATTTCCTTAAAAATTGATAAGTAAAACTAGGTATAAGATAGAAGGAAAAAAAAATTTTAAAATTGAGTTAAAAATGAACCCTACAAATGATTTTCTCAAGAACTTACTAACATTGTCTACAAAAGCAAAAGCGTCATAACTTTTGCACACTACTTATCCAAATGCAATGAATAATCAAAATCTTTCAATGTAGGCAAAGATATAATCTTTAAGAAATATATGTTTTTTGAGTTATTTCAATTTTTTGGGTTTTCTTGGTTGCCGCCCTCACCTATTTTTGACTTATTGATGCATAACTTTTACTCCGAGCATTGATTAGAATAAATAAACTTATTCTTCCAAAACTAATTAATTTATCTATCTTCAACAAAATTTAAAAATCTTGACAAAAATTAGATTATAGGTACATGCCCAAGCCTTCAAGAGTCTTCTTAGGAGACTTTTGAGATGAAGGTTGCTATTATGTGAGCCCAAGATCATTAGCACATGAGCTAAGAGGACTATGCACTATGCACATGTGTTACATGTGTCTATATTATAGAAACCTTCCAAGAATACCAATACTATGAATACTTAAAGAATTTAGAAATTTTAAATTAAAAGAATCCATGTTTTTCACTTGAAAGGATTCTTCTTGTCAACCATTTTCATTGTTGAGGAAAAAATAATATTCAGGACTGTAAATGCAAAAACACTTTATGACACTTTGGGACATGCATCATGACATTTTTAAGCTTAGTTACAATCTTGAAAAGGAAAAAAGAAAACATTTCCAAGCTTTAATTTCAAACCCCTTTTAGCTGTGGTTGGAAATAGCTCCATCTTATAGGTTGGGTATGAGTCCCTGGTTGAAAATAGATGGTTGTACCTTATTTGATGTGGAGTACAAGTTATGAACCTTTCAATTTTAAG
Organism: Pleurozium schreberi; assembly: GCA_006891605.1. Taxonomy (NCBI): domain Eukaryota; kingdom Viridiplantae; phylum Streptophyta; class Bryopsida; order Hypnales; family Hylocomiaceae; genus Pleurozium; species Pleurozium schreberi. The sequence continues at coordinate 135,700 of VACF01001920.1, read as the reverse complement.
TACAAATCTTATAGGTTAAAAATACATGCGAGAGAGTATATAAGACCAACAAAACTTTAATGCTCAAGTTAAAAGGGTACAAGTTTGTGGCTCTTGCAAGATACAAGCTTAGAGCATCCCCACCCGCCTCGCAAAATGTGGGTGGGATTTGGCTTGCAAAATGGGAGGGCATCCATTTTGCAAGCTGGACGCCCCACCCATGGCTTGTTAAGAAGCCAAGGAAGACAATAGCAAGGACAATAGCAAACTATAATGGCGAATTTTCATAGGAGGCAATACCCACTCATGTTGACTTTTCATGCACTTTACTTTGTCTTATACGGTTTGCAAGCCGGTTTGCAAGCCAAGGTTTGGCTAGCAAAACCACCCATTTTGCAAGCCACTAGAGGTTTTGGAGCCGGCCTCTTAAGAAGTTCATCCATTTTGCAAGACGGGTGGGGCACTTTTGCAAGCCGCCTTTGACAAGTCATCCGTTTTGCAAGTCTGGTGGAGATGCTCTTATACTATTTTGGCCTTTTACATTGCAAATCTAAAACCTCTTAGAGCCAAAAGTGTTAACCAAGGTGGAATTACCCTGTATAGTTATTATAGTGCATATTTGTTGACTTTTTAAAAATCATTGGCCATTTAAAATATAATTTTTCTAATTTTTCACACTTTTAGTTTCCAAGGTTTTCAACTATCAATTGTCCAAAATTAAAAATCTAGTAGGCAACTTTGAGATCATTTTTACCATAAGCATATATTAATTGTATAATAAAAAATTAGATATAGCATAATTCATATTCTACATATGGATGAAAAAGGCTCCTTTTGTGTACATGAATTTCTACATATTCAAAAAAAATCTTCTATCATTCTTGAAATGATATCTTGTATTTGACAAATTTGGTGAATACTGATTTCCTATTAGATTAATTTAAGAGTTTAATAAATTTATAGATAAAACAATACAAATATACATTTTCTTGAAATTTTCATTTAGTTTTTTGCATACAATTTATAGAGGAAAAAATTGCCCTTAATTCTTGAAAATAAGTAATCTGAAGAGATCTACTATTCTACTTTAATATCTATAAACTATAATAACTATAAAAATTATAATACTACATGTCAAATATTGTAAAGCATGTGTTTATGGAAATGCCATATGTACAGTGATCTTAGGAAAAAATTTAGTATCATGTAATTATTGTGCCTTCAGAAGCATAATCTATTTTCATTAAACCCTAAATATCCATTGTTCCCATGGCAGAAAAAATGGATTTTAGGTAGGCCCCCGTGGTTTTAATATTTGTCATAAAATTCTAGAAATTTCTRAAGAAGATAGAAAAACATAGTAGTTTTTTGGGAGTAAATTTCTATTTCAAACAATGCTTGGGAGCAAAAGTTATGGCACAATAAGACCAAATTTTAGTTGAATGGGTAGAAAAAAAACTCACAAACACTTAAATTTTTTTTTCAACAGATTGTACTTTTATCTACATGGAAAATCATGGATTCAATTGTTGATAATGATGTAGTCATTTTGTGTTGACTCTTGTCATCATCCATCAAAGTCATCTATAAGATCATGTTCATATTTTGCACCTTTCATGGGTCTTTCAAGACAGATCTAAAAAAATATTCATATTTTGTATATTCTCATGCGTAAACCATGCTAGATGTGAACAATGTTAATCCAAATTATCAAGYCGAGAATCTAGATTAGTATGCTTGCAAAAGATATAGGTGACTTCATCTATATTTAAGCATCATATGATATATGGTACATGATATCTCACGTGTTTAGAGCTCAACAAACACATTATATTCCATATGAGATTCCATCATGTCCTATTGCACTAAAGTACTGACCCCAAAAGAAGAAAAGCAAGAAGATTTAAGAAAATCAAGAAGGTTTAAGAAAATCCTTCTTAGATGTTGCATCTTTTTTTATCTCTAAAATTTGTTATTTACAACTCATATAATCAGTTTGGTCAACGGTTGTGTTATTCTTTATACACTGAAATCAATCCTAGTAAAATACTAACATTCCAAAGTATACATGCAATCCAATATCAATTTTTCTTAAAAAGAATATGGTGCCTAGGTGGAGCACTCTATGCATTTTTGTCTAAAACACTTTCAAATGAATTTGATTCACAAATAGATGACTTGCAATCTTGAAAAAGCATCCCTTGCTTTCAATAGAACAAAGTACACGTACAATACTTTAACTTAACAAATATGATGACACTTTCCACAATAATAGATGGAATACCAACATTGATTAATTGAAGTTGTAATATTTGTAGCATCAACAATTAACCCCTAAAMGCCCCAAAGGACTAAAAGTGTCCTCATAGTCTAAAAGTYCAATTCAAAGTGCTRTAACTTTTGCATCCAAGTCCGAATTCAATAAAATTTCTTGGAAAATCTGTGAGATCTTTTTTTTCGTTTGTGTGCTAAAATTTTCAAGTCAATCTAAGATGTATAGGTGTTTTGGGAAAAATTAAAGTTCACAAGTTCAATTTGAGTTCACCAAACTGCATTAGATGACTGCAACTTTGGGGCCTTGTATCTTCCTCATCAAGCGTTTGTTTTTGATAAAAAAAAATTGTTGGATTATGTTATCCTTGAAGTCTAGTCATTGCGGTAAGATTTTTATGTCAATCCAAGTTGTTTTGAATGTTTGGGAGCAATTTGAAGTTCAAAATCTTGACTTTTTTGGATTACAGTGAACTTTGGAGGCTCAAATCTTCTTCACTCAATGTCCGTTTCCAATACTTTTTCTTGTAAAAGTTGTGCATACTAGTTTAGTTTGTATGGATAAAGTTTCATATCAATCCAAGGAAGTATAAGTAACTGAGAAGCATTTTAGTAGAAGGAGGTTCAACAATAGATGTATTTTTTGCATCTATTTTTTTGCATTTCAAATCCATTTTGCAAACATAATGAGGCAATCTAATGATATTTTCTTTCACAAATGTATTTTTATGCTAATTTTGAAGCACTTTATAGTTTGGAGTTTTTTCATTTGAGTAGAATTCGAAATCAAATTTGACCTCCAAATGAGTTTCTAGGAAAATTTTAGCATCCCTTTTCAACACTGAAAGATTATGATTTTGCAATCTGTGTGGACAAATGATTCCAAATTTGATTCACATCATTGACAACACGTACACTACAAGATTGTATGGTTGAGATTTCTATACCTTAGTGAAATTTAGACCTACAACACTTTAAAAGCAATGATGTTTTTAAACCTAAAAAAGCGTTGGGCCTTTAGGGGTTAAGGCTATAGAAGATTTTTTTATGTTACATAAAAGAAAACCGAGTTAGAAATTAGTCAAATTAGAAATTTACATTATAAAGGAAGTTTTGACTTGCAACGACCCTTTTAACTCAAAGGAGACAATTGGTCTTCAATTGGCCAAATGAGGATTTAGATCTAATTCTAGTAAATCAATTTGAACAAGTCTTTCAAAACGTTTGACACAAAATGTATACATTTGTTCATTTTTCAATTTTTTTCTCTGACTAATAAAAAAATTATACTCCCTCTCTAAAAAGGCACAAAAGAAAACTTTAGTCAACACATGCAAAGTTCCTTTTATAAATCAAAAGTTTAGCAAGTATGTAACTAACATGCTCAACAAAATAATGATATTGTAATAATTTACTTCCGGAGAAGGAAAAATGTGGATCCAATTAAGTTGGGTAGGTAAAAAAATCAAGTAACTTCAAATGTTGTAATCCTACAATTCATGATGTCAAAATTTAAAAAAAAATGCTACACATTACTATTGTAATCTAAAGATAGTTTGTAACACTGAATGTATGTTTATAAAATTCTTTTAAAAAAAAATTCAAAACATTAGAAAATGCCAATTTTAACAATCTATGCCTAAAATGTACTCTAGTATTTTCACTATTGTAATCTAAAGATAGTTTGTAACACTGAATGTATGTTTATAAAATTCTTTTAAAAAAAAATTCAAAACATTAGAAAATGCCAATTTTAACAATCTATGCCTAAAATGTACTCTAGTATTTTCAGAAGTGATCAAAGTGTGTAGCAAAGGTGAATTCTTTGCAACATGCTTTTTTGATACTCCAAAATGGATTTTTACTACAAAAGGTTATTGATCCATTTCAAAGTGCTAGATTTTATTTTAACTTTATTCTTATACTAATATAAAGGGCTATTAAATCCTATAATTGTATTAAACAATGATCTTTTGCACTTGAAGCATTGGCAATGCAATAATTCAAAATCTTGTTAAAATTTAAAACCAAAAATTAATGCTTGATGAAGTCCTCAAATTTTTTGTTTAAAAACAATCAATCAAAGCATCACTTCATTGCAAGGGATTTGATTCTTTATAGACACAATAAAAATGAAGTAGTTAATCATGTTGTTTGGAAAATGAAAATACCATTGTCAAGGTTTGGAGAACAATAGGGTTCATAATCATAGTGACAAAATTGCCACAATTTGACAATGAATTAATTAGCAATTACAATGTGCTTGTGAAATTCATGTCGTACCCCTATACTTCTATTTATTTGGAAGTTGTTGTTACTGCAATCAATATGGGGATATTGGCATTTTATCTCGTATCAGTATCTTTTTCTATATGTAATATATTTGTATGCATTTATATAACATGTACCATATATCCATATTTATATACCTATATGTATATTGTATATTATACATGATATATTGTATATCATATTCCTTAAGTATTGTATTTGAGATTGACAGTAGGATTCAATCACCATAATTTTTTTCTTGCAATTCAGATCGACAATATGGGAAGGGTTGTGAGCGTTTATTTACCCACCCTTGGTAAATTCACTAACACAATCAAGTTCTTTGTAGTTTGCGTTTTAATGCTAATGGGTGCCTAACGTCTGTCCATTATGCGTTCCAAGCAATGGATTTTTCTAAGCGTTTTCTAAGTGCAAAATACAACAAAAAATGTCAAGTAACTTTAAAAGCAATCTAAATTAGGGCAGACTAATGATTAATCAAGCATTCAATGCTTCCTAACCTAAAAATTCATAGGTGAGATGTTTTGATCCTAAGTCATAGAACAAGTCATCCCATATCCAAAATCCTAAAGATCATGAAAATCTAACAATTTTAGCAAAACATATGGACAAACAAAGTTTTACCTCCTAAACAACAACTCAAACTTCATCCATGGTTTTAGACTAGCTCCTCAAATCAAAATGACCTAAGATTTGTACTGGGATTTGAAAATAATATACATTATCTAATGTGTAAGTTTGGTTTTGGATGATTAGTTTTTGCGTAAATTCATCCAACTATCTTTCTAACTTTATCTATTCATATTTCCTAGGTATTTAAGTCTTTTTGAGCTTGTGAATTGATTCTGGACTCCTCTCACTTCCCTCTATGGATTTCTAAATTATAATTCCTAATTAGTTTTTGATAAAGTAAGCTTATTCTTTACATAATTCCATCTAAATGGATTGAACCATTCTTTTTTGTTGGCTATTTTTAGATAACTTTATATTTTTCTATTGAAGTTCCTAAAATTACCTATCCTGAATGGTAAAGCACTTAGAATTTGAAAATCCCTAGTGAAAGTTACAAGTGGATGAAGTTTAACCACTATTTGGTATTCTAAAATTTCATCTGTCAATTATTTCTACTTCCTAACTTGCATTTGACTTCCAAAAACACCTCTAGACTCTGGATTTTTGCTTTTTGTTAGATTTCTAATTTCATCCCCTTTTCACAACTTTCATCATTTCTCATCCATTTAGGTGCTAAACTTCATCCTTTCATATCTTGCTCATTTTAACTCTATTTTTTAAGTATCATATGTTTTTGGAAAGCCCTAAGCCTAATCTACAAGACTGTAATTTTAAACTTGCAAAAATATGAGTTTAGATGCTCTGAAGTAGACTTCCAGTTTGGTTAGTTGGTATACATTTGGATTTTCAAGGGTGGAAATAAAATAGGAGGGATTAGAATCTTACCTCGTTTTGGGGCTCATTGTGTAGTAGGTTTACCACTTCGTCCAATCCTCTTTCACTAGCCATGTTCCAAGGTTGTTGAGTAGTTTTTCTCATGGCTTAAAGAGTGTACAATAATACAAATATGCCAATTTCTAACTTCTTTTCTTTCTACTTCCTCTCTTTCCCTTCCACAATATTTTACCGCCATTATTGTATTCGAAGTTTGACCCTTGGTTGACTTTCCAACTATAATTGACTATTGTTATCTTCTAAGTCACTTATTATTTTATCTACAATGAATAGTGAAACTAGGTTGCCTTTCCAATTAGGTTGCCTTACCCCCAAGAAAGTTATTCTACAAGTCATTAAAGTCAATAAAAATTTCTACAAATACTTCTATTCATACACATGAAGGTTCCTGAGTTTCAACTACACCAATAACTAATTCAAAAGTAGTGCATTCTTATACAGTAATAATAAATATTTATATAGTGTGGAATGTCGAGAAATTAGTGAGAGGCAACCTAATTTCACTATTTAGTGTAGAATTTTGATGGATGTAAGTGTTTCTCTAAGATTTCCTTATAATCCTATCATTTCCTAATTCTCTCTTACAATTTGGTATAATACCTCTAAAGTTGGTTTTCTACTCCATTCTATACTTTCATTCTTGAGTTTTTGAGCTCTATTCTTCCTAAGAATGGTAGTTGTAGTGGATAGGTGAGAAAAAGAGTGGTGAGTTTTAGGGCACTATTTTGCTTTTCCATTTGCTAATCTCCACTATTCGGTGCTAATTGCTCTCCCTTTTTCCAATTCTTCCTTTAACTTGAACTTCTAATTCCTCTTATACTCAAGTTCTAAATTCTATTTTTTTTCTCTCTTTTTCTATTTCGTCCCTCTCTCCTCAAAATCACAATTGAGAACCAACCAAAAACCAAAATATATCAAGACGGAAACAAAATCAATTTTTTGGGAGGTGATGATCAATTACTCCGGATCCTTGCTGTTGCGGTGCTTAGCCTGCTGCGGCATCCAACTGTCGGCCTGGCTGCCTATTGCGGCTGTCGAACAAGCATAACATTCTTAACCTTCATTGTGGGGGAGGCCCTTTTGCTCCTCAAAATCTCCCCCCCAACAACCAATCATGATATCTCCAGTCTAACAGCCCACTCTCTTCCAACTAGTCCAGTCAATGAAATTGCTTCAATTATAACTAAAATCCTCCCTCAGGTATATATTAGAGGATTATACCTCCACCTACGGGGAGGATGTACACCTAGTTAAGAATGTTATGGAGGTGGCTGGCTGGACTGGGACTTCACCACTCGGTCCTGGCTTTGGCCGAGCAGTTGTACCTCGAGGTGGTTTTTCCTGGCTGGGGATTTAGCCTCCCTAATTGGGTTTTCCCACCAATCGTCAATTTTTGTTGGAAATTGATGAATACCGAGGCTGATTTCCTTCAAGGAGAATTTTGTCTCTCAACTGTTTGAAAATTTGAACACTGGAATTCAACTCTAAGAAGGAAGTTTGGCAAAATATTTATACACCCACTTGGACTCTACAACTAGTGTTGGTGGATGTTAAGTAGATGAGGTCTGTAAATACTATTTTAGAAGGGTTCAAGCTCCATCGTGATTCTTGGACAACTTCTAACTTCTACAAAAAGCCCTATCTTTCTAAGTTTGAAGCTTCGTTGTGCTTTGCTAAAAGACCTCAAGAACTATAGATACTTTCCTATCTAAAGTTAAAGCTCCGCCGTCTCTCGGGAAATCACTAGAAATGCTATAACCTTACACTAATCAAAGTCAAAGCTCCACCGCCTCATCTAGTACTACTATCGCTCCTTCCACTTCTACACCAAGTTTACTTCCACCAACACTCAATACCAACATGTTAGAATAGGAAAATTAATACAAACACAAAACTACAACATTTGTTAGTGTAAAAGTTAGTACAAGCTAGATGAACAATCAATTGTAAGAACAAGTATGGTAATATAAAACACTCAAAAATCAAACATTAGAGGCCCCCTAAGCGGCATCGCGAAGATACAAAGAGGGGTTTACTCTAGAATTAGTACAAGTCTCAACAACCACCAATAAAACATACAACAATTATAACAAGGCAAGTAGGAGCAACTTTGAAAGGAACCCAACATCTTTTAAAGGAAGCTTCAAAAATACCAACAACGGAGCTAAAATGCTCCAAAAAAACACATAATTTTGGAAACGTGGCCTAAAATGGCCAAAATCCAACTAAATAGACCCAAATGTGTAAAATGAGCCAAAATATGGCTACAAGGGGTGAAATGAGAGCGAAGTGAGCATCTACATATACATTTCCAAGGGCACCCACCTCCTCTCATTTCTAAATGGTAATCTTATCATTTCAGATTTTCACCCTAAGTTATCATTTTGACTTTCTACGTTGGACCAAAACTCAAAAGAGTGGTGAGTTTTAGGGCACTATTTTGCTTTTCCATTTGCTAATCTCCACTATTCGGTGCTAATTGCTCTCCCTTTTTCAAATTCTTCCTTTAATTTGAACTTCTGGTTCCTCCTATACTCAAGTTCTAAATTCTATTTTTTTTCTCTCTTTTTCTATTTCGTCCCTCTCTCCTCAAAATCACAATTGAGAACCAACCAAAAACCAAAATATATCAAGACGGAAACAAAATCAATTTTTTGGGAGGTGATGATCAATTACTCCGGATCCTTGCTGTTGCGGTGCTTAGCCTGCTGCGGCATCCAACTGTCGGCCTGGCTGCCTATTGCGGCTGTCGAACAAGCATAACATTCTTAACCTTCATTGTGGGGGAGGCCCTTTTGCTCCTCAAAATCTCCCCCCCAACAACCAATCATGATATCTCCAGTCTAACAGCCCACTCTCTTCCAACTAGTCCAGTCAATGAAATTGCTTCAATTATAACTAAAATCCTCCCTCAGGTATATATTAGAGGATTATACCTCCACCTACGGGGAGGATGTACACCTAGTTAAGAATGTTATGGAGGTGGCTGGCTGGACTGGGACTTCACCACTCGGTCCTGGCTTTGGCCGAGCAGTTGTACCTCGAGGTGGTTTTTCCTGGCTGGGGATTTAGCCTCCCTAATTGGGTTTTCCCACCAATCGTCAATTTTTGTTGGAAATTGATGAATACCGAGGCTGATTTCCTTCAAGGAGAATTTTGTCTCTCAACTGTTTGAAAATTTGAACACTGGAATTCAACTCTAAGAAGGAAGTTTGGCAAAATATTTATACACCCACTTGGACTCTACAACTAGTGTTGGTGGATGTTAAGTAGATGAGGTCTGTAAATACTATTTTAGAAGGGTTCAAGCTCCATCGTGATTCTTGGACAACTTCTAACTTCTACAAAAAGCCCTATCTTTCTAAGTTTGAAGCTTCGTTGTGCTTTGCTAAAAGACCTCAAGAACTATAGATACTTTCCTATCTAAAGTTAAAGCTCCGCCGTCTCTCGGGAAATCACTAGAAATGCTATAACCTTACACTAATCAAAGTCAAAGCTCCACCGCCTCATCTAGTACTACTATCGCTCCTTCCACTTCTACACCAAGTTTACTTCCACCAACACTCAATACCAACATGTTAGAATAGGAAAATTAATACAAACACAAAACTACAACATTTGTTAGTGTAAAAGTTAGTACAAGCTAGATGAACAATCAATTGTAAGAACAAGTATGGTAATATAAAACACTCAAAAATCAAACATTAGAGGCCCCCTAAGCGGCATCGCGAAGATACAAAGAGGGGTTTACTCTAGAATTAGTACAAGTCTCAACAACCACCAATAAAACATACAACAATTATAACAAGGCAAGTAGGAGCAACTTTGAAAGGAACCCAACATCTTTTAAAGGAAGCTTCAAAAATACCAACAACGGAGCTAAAATGCTCCAAAAAAACACATAATTTTGGAAACGTGGCCTAAAATGGCCAAAATCCAACTAAATAGACCCAAATGTGTAAAATGAGCCAAAATATGGCTACAAGGGGTGAAATGAGAGCGAAGTGAGCATCTACATATACATTTCCAAGGGCACCCACCTCCTCTCATTTCTAAATGGTAATCTTATCATTTCAGATTTTCACCCTAAGTTATCATTTTGACTTTCTACGTTGGACCAAAACTCTAACTTCTGGAGATCAACTCCAAATCACAAATAGATTGCGCCATTGACTTCATAAGGCCATTTCTAGTTCAAAGTCACCCGCCACCCCTTCATTTTACTCTAAAATTTCATCAAAACCTAGATCCAACTTAACACCAAAAATGGTCAAAAATCCAACTTCTGGAGCTTGAATTTTTCATGAAAAATAACTAGTCTAGGCTCTTTAGTAGGTATGAGGGAGTAAAAAAAGACCTAGCTTTCACCTCATTCCAATTTTGTATACTCCCGAAACGTAGGTCAAATTCCACAGTAGTTTTAATTTTGTCGGTTCTTGGAGGATCTTAAGAATTGGGATATTTTTGGCTATCGGAATGTCTTTAAACTTGTTGGAGCATCTTATTTACATAAAATAAGTTATCGTAATTTTTAGTGAGATTTTATCGCAACCTGAGGAATTTCTAAGAAATTTTCGTTGGAGATTAAGGTAGTTGACCATCCGCAAAGGCATCTTCTGAGTATCATAAAATTTCGAAATTTTTTGTGGAACTTCTCAAGGAATCCCACAAATGTTGTGTAAGCCCATCTTTAAACTAGAGCTACACGATTGTCAAAGGCGAATATAAATTCCGCGCCATCTTTTAATTATCGAATTCCAAGGGATCTTTCACATGAAGAGGAATTTTGGCAAAACAAATTTGAAATTGATTTCCTAGTGTGATTTTAGCCTTGAACATTGTCCTTTGGCTGTAGATTCCTTTCACTAGCCTACCGTGCATTTTTCCAACCTGCAAGCTAACAATTGGGGTTTGTACAAAAAATAGGAATTGAGTAGGAACTTGAAATCTATCTGTGGAAATGAGCTCTAGGGTTCTCACCAAGTTCTCTCAGACCAATTTTAGCCATTTATTGTCACATGCATGGTAAGTTAGTCCATTTCGGGCAATTCTACTAAAGGTTGGTAAATACCGTGATTTTGTGGTTTCTAACCTATTTATAGGCGATTTCGGGTCAATTTAGGTAAAAACACTCAAAATATGACCAAATACTATGATAGCATGTAACACACCTATTTTGGCTTTACACTCTTTGGGGGGCTTTTGTACTATTTTCCACACTTAATTTTGCAAAAAATAGAAAAAAAAATAACAGACAGTGAGACCCAAGTGACAAAATGGAAGCTCACAAGGGTTAGTGGATTTTTTACACATAGACAGTCCTAGATTTTTTGAGTTGGCAATAATATGCATGGGCGGTGTGTTGCATCTCTTGGGTGCATAGTTATAGTAAAGATGTGGGGGCTGTTTTTTGAGTGGATAGTGAAGGATTGGTGCATTTCAATTAATGCCCCTCCTCCATTCAGTCAAAAGACCCCCATTAAATTTTTTAAAATGATTTATTAGCCTCCCTCCCGTCTCATCTTACAATCTAAGTTATTTGAATCTGAATTGCAAACAATATGAGATATGACTATATCTCGTATCTTCATTGTATTGCATCTCTATCCATATCCCATGTGTAGTATATATATCTATATTGTATCATATTTGGCATGCCATATCCGTACTGTATCTGTATTATTTTTGATTTGATGTCTCTCATTTTTTTCTTGGAGGGTGGTGGTTTAATTTTCAAGGATGGCAAGTTAGCATCTTTTCAGTGGATAGGTATAGTAATACAAATGGGAGGCGGGTGAATGCATAAAAGACTATTTGGAATTGCGGAGTTGCCATTCACTATAACTTTTGAAGTATGAACTCAATTAACTTGAAATTTTAATTGGAGATGTCTTGTTTGATATCAATTAAATTATTTATTTTTCGTGAATTTTAAAAAATCATTTTATATTTAATTTTCAATTTCGCTAATTTATCACACTTTGCAGTTTAGGGGTTTTTAGTATTGGGGAGTACCTAAAATTAATCATCTAGAGCTGAAATTTTTGCGGCCTATTTCCACACTAGGAATGAATCCACCAAAGGGAATTTAAAAGAACATTATTTTATCTCCTCTACATGCTTGGTAACAAGGCTCCCTTGCGCGCTCACTTCTTAACATTCAAAATGGTTTTAAGATCATTCTTTTTGTGAATTCTCTTTATAATAAAGTTCTTCCAAATTGAAAAATTTTATTTTTAAAAAAAAATTGTTTTTCCTATTAATTACAAATTAAAACATCAAAGTGTCTATTTTCTTCAAAAATTGTGTCTCTCTATTTTGTGAATAACTTTTGACCTAGATTTTTTTGGGGTCTCAAATTTTGGTGACATGATACTTATAGTATTATGCTAATTATCCATATTTTTCCTTGTTTTTAAATATTTTTTTCCAAAAGGTCAGTAGTACTGGCTAATACTAGTGAACGCTACAAAAACCGGTCGGTCTTTCGTGCATTCACCCAGGCGCCGATTGGAACAACCTCTAGCGACAAGTGGAAGATAAATCACAAGAAAAGAGGACAATATTTTGGAAATTTTAGGCACTTCTTTCACCAAATCGAGAGACCTCTTTGAATAAAAGTGTAATTAGCCAACCCAATGTTGTCACTGTCCTAATTTTGTTATGTACAGGCCCCTTCCAATTGCGCCAGTCCTCTACCCATTTTTGTAGAGTATGTAAGCCATGTACTTTGAGCAAGTAATTGGGTTCTATTGTCAGATTACTTGAGGTCCACATTTATTTATAAATAGTTTCAGGTTGATAAGCATTTGGTTCCATTTATGTTGATTATGTGGACTTACTTATGAATAAATACTTGTCAAAATAAGTTGTAATCTCAGTCATTATAAAACTTAAGGTACTTTTAGAATGTTCAACTTGTGCTTTTAAAATATTCATCCAACAGGATTAGGATGGTAGGCCACTGATTTGGAACCTCTTTAATCCCTAAGTGTCCAGACTCATCTGTAGAACTGGTGATTTTGGAAAAATCATTATAAAATACTATTTGAAAGAATATTTTGGAATTGAGATGGAAATAAAAGTTATAGAGTTTGAGTTTTAGGTTCTATCCATATGGTTAGATTCATCAATGCTATCACCAATGTTTTTCTATAAATTTTGAAATAAAAAATGAAAAATTCCTTGTAAATTCATTTACAAGCAAAATGTTTTCATTTTTTGAGTAAATTTTGTTTGAAAAAATTTGAAATGAGGTTCTCTTGACACAGTGAATTTTGGAATTGTCATGTTCTTTGATTCTATAATCTCCTTTTTCAATTCCAAGTTTGAACTAGAGTTAAAGCAAGTCAACGTCTTGACAATCTTCCAAATTTGTAATTTTAGAAAAATATGTGCTCTAGTAACACCTCTAGTTGGATAAGACTACAACTTCATAAAGGATCTCCAAAAATTAGGATGACTTTCATCCAAGTTGTAATGCAAAAGAAATTTGGTTTCTAATCTGTACATCATCCAGAAAGTGGATGTGGGATCACTCCAGTACTCGACGCTTAAGATGGTCGTGACCCCCACCTACTAATGGTTTTATATATTTTGTTTGAAAATTCCTATCGATTCCAATTTTTACATATTAATGTAATTCCACTTGCATTTCGTTCAATTCAACTAATTCTTTTTCTGAAAAATATAGGTAATAATCAATATTTTGCATAACATACCTAGATTGCAAATTTGAGTGGTCATAAACTGTTCTACCTTACATCTTGTCACACATATTGTTCCCTAAGGAGTTTGTCAATCCCAAGGCAAATAATATATCTTCACCATCCGTGTTTACAAATAAACAACTTGGACGTTTGAAGCAAATTATCCTACCCAACTACCCAACTACCCGCTTGAAGACATTCCAAAATGACGCTATTCAATGGAAAACTTTAAAGGATGTAGAGTGGATTCTCTAGGCAAATTTTAAGGAAATTGCAGACTTTAGGAGAAATATGAGGCCTCCAAAAGGGTGTGAGTTCTAAAAGGCCGCAATGCTATTATGGGGTTTTTTTTTTTTGAAATCCTGCGTGGCACTACTAGTGCCACGTTAGATTCTCAATAAAAAAAAATATATATTTTTTTAAATTTTTAAAAAAATTTTAAAAAAATTCTGTAATGTCACACAGCCTTGCGGTTGATTCATTCTAACAGCTTTTTGGAGGGCTTATACTTCTCCTAATGGAATGAAGAGAACAATAGTTGCACACAATACTCTACGTCAACACCTCCTTTAGAAGTTGCCTCCAACAAAGACCTACGTAGGTAGTGACAATGTACCATTTGACCTTGATCCCTCACAAGGCCTAAATAAAAGGACGCAATGTGTCATTCTAAAATTTCAATAACAAATTTTTAGTAAGGTGAAACAAATATCAATATTTTGTAAAGAAATATCTTATAGAGTAACAAGTTCACTAACTTGCTACATTTTCCGATTTTCAAAATTTCAATGAAAAAAAGTGTTTCAAAATTTATTCAACAAATGTAGTCTCTTAGAAAAGGGAGCACAGATGTTTTTATTTCAATGAAAGAAATAGTAGGGATGAAAAAAAAACAATTTCTTAGACATTTCTAGTCCTTATCTTGTGCAAATAAACAGAATGTCAAATTTACATTTTTGCACATTAAAAAATACAAGGTTCAATTTTGTGTGATCAAATACACAAAATAATTAGAATGATTTCAGATTTTTTAAAGATGTTCCAAATAATATGCAAATTGGAGAATTAAAAAAATTAACGCATGTGTAAATTTTAAATATTTTTGTAGGATCCAATCTGGACAGTTTGGCCTTTTCTTCTCCTCTTATTAGAAAATGCTTACAATTTGAGAGAGATTTTTATTTTTTATTTTTTATTTAAAAAAGTTAAAAATAGTAAATTTGCCTTAAGCCAATACAAAGCTTTTGAGGGAAAATGGGGTAAAAGAATTACTCATATTCTTATAATTTTTCTTCCTCCAAAGCTCCTTATTTGCCTAACTAGTTAATCTTCCAAAATAGTCATAATCTCAAAATCCAACAATTAATATTTTCCATGATTATGATTATGTATACTAGACCAAGTACTCTTTGAAATGGTTAAAAGTAAAAATTTCAAGCACGTCCATGTGCAAAATAATATCAAAGTGGGACATTTCATTGAATATGTCCATTATAAAAGAGTGGTTTAACCTTGAGGGGTTAAGTTATCCCTCACCCTTAAACAACAATAGAAATATTTTTCAAAGTAAACATCTTTATTGTGAGGAAGTGTCCTATGAGTAGATTTGTAAACAATTGTAGAAATGAAGAATGCACCTATTCATCCAATAATCTGATTTTCGGGGCTAACTATCTTGATGACAAGGTTACATCTTTCAGAGCTAATTTTTTTTTGGTCTTGACCATTTTAGGACCTCTAAATTCTAAAATGCAACTACAAGTGTAGGCTTTGTAGATGTGCAATGCAAAAAACTTGCCCCTATTTTGAGGTTGTCTAGACCTTTAACCCCCTAAAGGACGAAGGCCCTTTTTTAATCAAAAATCACTCAAACTGCCATTTTTATTGTGTCCATCCTAGAAGACAACGTTTTTCAAGAATCTAACCATAGGATCTTGTACTTTACTTGTCTAAAGTCATGTAGTAAAACTTCCATGAAGTTTGACCATATAGGTTGCAAAATATGAGCATTTGAAGTTGCAAGCAATTTTTTGAATTCTGTCCATGGAAAATTCATGAATTGTCTTCCAGGCTTCAATTGAAACCAAAAATATATTTTCTCGAAGCTAATCAATTTCTCTATCTTATGAAAAAACTTCAAAAAGCTTCACCAAAATTTGAGGTCATAGGAACCTACATCAAATCTCTTTTGTCCCTCATGGAGACAATTAGGTGTTTGTTTTCTAGTTTGTCTAGATTTAGTGTTGAGAGTGGGAGTGTGAGTTGCAACCTCAAGTCTATTGCGTATTTTTTTTGTTGTGTGATGAATGAGTGAATGATATGGTGTTATGGAGTTTGTGATAGAAGCTAGTAGGAAGTAAAAATGCTAATGGATGTGAAATTTGATGATGAGGTGCGGAGTAGAATGCTAGTTGGATGATGAACTGGTTAAATGTCCAAGTTGGAAGTTGATGAACCAATAGAGATTTTAATGAAGAAATTTGTAACGGTAATATGCTCACCAATTTGGTTGATATGATTTCATTTCAAGCTGAGTTGGTTGTGTATGTGTCTATGCTGATTTGAAATGCATGCAAGATTGGTTTGTAAGTGAGGCAACCCATTTCCGATCCCCCATTTCCAATCTATGGATTCATGTCTTCCCATGAAGTTATGGCACAATCTCAAGAGTAGTTGTGGCTCATTATGATTGGTTGCAAGGCTCTCGATATTGCAATCACCCTTTAGTGGATTTTGCAATTAGCCTATGGTCAGAAATATAAAAGTCTATATCACCATTATAGGTCAAAGAGAATTTTTCACTAAAAAATTCATATTAATTTCGTTTTATGTAATAAAATGTTGAAAAAATATGCAATCCTTCCAAACTCTATTGTTGTACATGGGAAAAATTTCACATTCAAAAAACTTGTGCTCCAAACATGCATAATTACTTATTTGATCAAAAATGGGTTGCCTCGCTTAGTTAAAGTGTAAGTAGGAATTAATTTATAGTTTGGGTGAAATACATGGGTTTGTACAAGTGCAAAACTTTGTTGGAATTTCAACGTGTGTCTTGAAGGATGGATAGTATTTTGAGAAGTGCGTTTTTCTTGCATGTGTTACCAATTTGGGTGTTTAAGTTGAGTGATGTTTGCGGAGTTGGTTTCAATTAAAGTTTGCTGTGTCATTGTATTACATTCTGGATTATTGAGTTTTAAGTCATGGTATTAAGGATAGTCACACCTTCTTCAGAGTCCAAAACTTTTGTGGAGAATGGAGACGTGTCATTTTGGGGTTGGCTTCTGGAAGACCCTGGGAGGAAGGATATTCTTGTTTGGTAAAGTCTTCCCCACGTCTGTTTTGTTGCTCCGGAGGTCAAGCCTGGGTGTGCGCAAGATTTATTAGTGTACTAAAAATATTCCTTCATGCTCTTTAGATTCACCTTTCCACTACAAGTTCATTAGCTTATTGGCTCCATGAACCAAGGTAATTACCTTATTTCATTATTCACTATTGACACATGTTGTAGCGGTGACACACCTTCTCACCTACTCCGGCCTCCCATTGGCTCCTCCATACCCTCACTAATTTCTCTGTCTTTCAGAGGGGGATCAAACCTTCTACCTACTCGGCCTGCCATTGGCTCCTCCATACCCTTACTAGCTTCCCTATTTATCAGGGGGTGTCCCACCTTCTCACCTACCTTGGCCTCCCATTGGCTCCTCCAAACCAACTCACCAACTTCTGTATCCAAATGGTAGCAATTTATGACAAGTAAATTATAAAATGTGAATGTTGTCTGTCAATTTTTTCCAAATGGAGTTCAGGGGAGAGTATGTCGTATGCCAATTTGGAGAATATTTTGAGTGTGTACGCATTAAGAGTTTAATCTTGAGTCAAGAAGAGTGATGTATGAGCAATGAAAAATGTTGAATATAAAAAGGGTATTTTCAAGTTGGATAGAAGGAAATGCAAATCTTGTATTTGTAAAAGTTATGTGAAACAAGTTAACTTTGTGGAGAGGAAGACAAACAAATCAAGTTGGTGAATAAAGATGCCATGGTTCCCATTGATGGAGACAAGAATTCAAGTGCAAAATGATCTAGCCCTATTTGGAAGTTCAAGAGCTGTGGTTGGGCAGTAAAAGTTGATTGAGAGTGTTCCTAATTGGAGCCTCAAGTAGTCAAAAGACAAAATGATTAATGGGGAGATACTACATCCTTGTGGCCCTTAAGAAGGGAGAGAAATATCTTGCAATTGGGATTAGGTGTGAGGAAGAACTCATGATCTGAAGTCAAGGAACATTTTCTTTATTATTTTTGTTTGCGATGGCCAATTAGGATTTGTGTGAAGCATCCCTATTGAACTACTTCTCTAGATTGAATTCAATTCTATTAGATTGATTGTTCAATTTGGATTTACGCTTATGTAAAAAGTATACGGCCAATCACACCCCCTACTCACTTAGGCGCACCCTTGCAACCCGCACCCGCAAAAGACAACCCGCATTCAAATAGGCCAAATTGAATCATCAAATTATAGAGAAGATTTATTTATATATAAATATAGATTGAATTTCACCACTTATTTTTTTGTAATAATTTCCATACTAAACCAAAAATTTCAAGTACCAAAATTCGTTCCCCTATTTTTAATTCCAAATCGACGTTTTATGGATTTTTTCACCTTTTTTCTACCTATTAATGCACTCAAATTGCAACCAATTTTTTTCCTCAATTCCACCCGCTAACAATGTCCGGGAATCCCGGGATGGATTGGCCCCCTCGCTCAGCCACTCCAAGTAATTCCAGGGGTGCAAGTAAAATAAATAGGCCCTTATTTTGAGCCCAATTAATTTACCTCGTACATCCCTCCTCACTAATTTTGGGCCTCTGATTGTAAATATGAATTCAGAACTTGTAAATTCTATCATGCGTGGAAAATGTAAAATTTCAAGGTTTTATCGAGTGGTCGCCCGGGGGGGTCAATTCACCCTAGCCCTGATAATGAACTAAGGTAGACTACTTTTAAAGCGACCATTTAAGAGTTGATTGCAATTTCGGGAAAGCTAACCTCCTTGGAACAATTTTCAGTAAATTTGCATAGGAAGGAAAAAAGAATTGGTATCTAACCTAAATCATTTATTATTTTTTGAACCATCCAGGAATTAGTTAAAAGAATTTGTAGTTATAATGCAGTGGTCACTAAAAGTGACCACCTCCTGAAATGTATACTTCTTGTACATTGAAGAAAGAAAATCATAACTCTACATCATGATCGCTTTTAGAGCATGGGCGCTTGAATAGCAGTCTACCTAAACCCCTTAACGCCCAAGGTCCAACTATGCTTGAAAGCATCCTTCATTTGTTAAAAGTCTGACTTTTAGCCAGTTATGAAGATCTCAACCATATAATATTGTAGATTTGTAGTGTGCATGTTGTAGATGTTGTGAAAAATAATTTGGGTCATTTGACCATATAGATTGACAGATTATAATGTTTTAGTGTTGGAAAAAGGTGCTGAAATTTTCTTGAAAACACATTTGGAGGTGAAATTTGATTTCTAAACCGACTGAAATGAAAAAACTTTGAGCTACAAAGTGATTCAAAACCAAAATATAAACACTTTGGTGGAAAGAAATATCATAAAAATGACTCATTGTGTTTGCAAAATGGATTTGAAATGTCAAAAAACAGTGAAAAAAGTAGCAAAAAAATCAAATCTATGGCTAAACCTCCTCCTYCTAAAGTGCCTCTTTGTCACTCATAACGTCTTGGATGGGTATGAAACTTTAAGCACACAAACCAGATTAGTAAGCGCAACTTTTTCAACAAAAATTATTGAAAATTGATCATATGCGAAGAAGTTATGAGCCGTTGAAGTTCACTGAAATGCAAACATTTCTGAATTTTGAACTTTGAATTGCTCCCAAACATTCAAAACAACTTGGATTGGCATGAAACTTTTACCACAATAACTAGACCTTTATGGGAACAAAACCCACTAGATTTTATTGAAAACAAACATTTGCTGAAAAGGATACAATCCCATGAAGTTGAAGTCATCACGCAATGCAGTGTGTTGAACCTAAATTGAACGTGAGAACTTCGAATGACTTTCACAAACTCAATACGTCTTGGATTGATCTCAAAATTTGACCACTGAAACTAGACTAGTATGCGCAACTTTTCCAACAAGTTTGATTGAAATCAGACATTGGATGCAATGTCAGAGCGCTTCAAAGTAGACTGCTGAACTGTGTGAGGACACTTTTCGTCCCCTTGTGCGTTGAGGGGTTAACCGACAATCCTCCCCAGACATTGGCGTGCCTTAACTTAAGCTTTAGAGCTGGGGCCACTCCCCGGCCATGGTGATGGCAGCAACCGCTTTCATCTCCTCAGGAAACCGTCAATGAGTCAGGCCYCTGCAAGTTGACTTGCTTTTCCGTCCCCACCATAAGTAAGTGAACCCACAGGGGCTGCACTGTACAGTACTGGCCGATGGCCATTGTCTTTGTCTWTGGGCTTTTTTATATTTAGCAGGATCCTTGGAAGATCACTATTCCATGATTCCATCCTTCCAAGTTCCGAGGGGGGCTCAATACACAGCCTTGGTTTGCCTTTTTTTTGGGCTATGGTGGCTCCAAGAATTTTGGTGGATTTACCAACTTTGGATGAGCATTTAAAAAAAAAAAACTACAGTAGAAAGAACATTTTTCAGTGTTATTTGGGTACCCCAGTGAGGGAATGCAATTACTGCAATTAGCATTTGAATAGATAGAGTACACTAATGATGGTAAATAGTGTTACCTACACTAATTGATTTAAAACAGCCTCAAGTTTTAACTCATAATGAATATTTTTACCAACTATAGGTACAAAGTTTTCCCAACTAACTATAGTACTATTAGGATCCATGCACTCTATAAAAATATTCATGAAGAGTAAAAACTTATAGCATTTTAAAAATAGTTAATATGGGTAACACTATTTACCATCATTAGTGTAGTGGAGTACCCCTCCCTTTAATTGAATTGAATAACTTGTGGATGAATGTGATCCAATTAATGTGAATTTTTGGATGATTAGATGAACGTAAACATAGTTATTTTGGTCCAAAATGGCCTTAACTATCCCGAGTAATGGCCAAGTGATAGAGACTTCTGCTGGGTTCAATTTTCCATGGTCTACTATAGATTGTATTGAATCTCTCTTTGCTACTATCTTTGAAGGCTATATGTGTAAAATAACATTCCTATTTGTTTTTATCTGAAACAATGAGAAACTTCATAATTGGGCACTCGATAGATTCACATAATTCTAAAATGAATGTGTTTTATTTCTAAGTGCACAAATTGAATCAGCTAGAGGGGATATACTACAATTTCTGATGATTTTTTAGAAGAATTTCTTGGGTAAAATTGCTGCTAAGTACCGGTCGTAGCTGATTTTTTTGGGAATATTCGTTGTGATGGTATTTTGACCAACTTTGTTATTTGTTAAAATCTGCTGATGTTTTACCGTACTGCAAAATAGAAAAGGCTGTCCCAAGCTGCGGAGCAGCCAACCAATGAGCCAACAGCAAAGCATGCTATAAACAAGTTTCAACTCCCCTTTTGCTAATCTCAGAATAAGTTAGGGCGATCTCTAGGGCCCCAATCACCGCTATTTGGGAACTTGGATGAACGACTTCCGGATGACAGAGGGATGAATTAGACGTTCTCGTTGATCGGGATCKGGGGCGGGTTCGCGAAGTTTCCAGGCGGAGTGAAGTTGCGCGATCACCGCTACAACGCTATTTGAGGATTGCGTGAACGATTTATGGATGAATAACGTGTTCCCATTCATCGGGATCGTGGGTTGGGTTTTGTTTGGAGTGAACCTCCGGAAGTGAGGGAATGGATGAATAATTGGTCCCTGTTCATCGGGATCGTGGTTTGGTTTCGTTGGGGACTTTGGGGGAGAGCCACGGAAGTGAGGGAATGGAGTTGCGGGAGAGGGGAGCTATGGTGATGGAGCTCGCTCGTGGTCGACTTGTGCTCATGTTTGGGCAGCGTAGTGCCCGTCTGTGGGACTCCGTTGCGATGCGGGACCATCGTCGCTTCTGCAGATGCTCCTTCTCTTTCCATCGATCCTAGACTTGCTGGATTCCGTGCGGAATTGAGAGAGCTAGGTGTGTTTTGCTCTGTCGCTGCTGCGGCCGGGCCGTCGGGCGCGTCGCATCAGGTTTTTGCTGGAGGTTTTTGATTTATTTATTTATTTTATTATTGAAAGGGGGAGTGGTACGGTTTAGGTATCGTGGCGCTATGGTGGAGGGAAAGTATCTTTCAGCAGGGAGAAGTTTATTCGTTGATAGCGATGGCTTGGAAATGGAGAGCGAGGGAGAAGGACGTTGAAGCAACAGACAGGTTTGATTAATCAAACAGTTCTAATGTCGTGCAWCAGGAGCGGAATTCCGACATGCGCCTCACTTATGTTGCGAAGTCGTTGGCCGCTCTCGTGGTAGTATATTCCCCTACTTATGCTACATCGCGACAGCCCTGAAGACCTACTATAAGAGAACTTGGAGAATTCCGCACTTCTGGAGTGTCCAGTGCTGTTGCATCCAGTGTTGTGATGAGTCTTGTGGCTGACGGGACTGAGTGGCGTATTTCTGATCGTGTTCTTGGAGCGTCTGTGCTGGATATGGTGAAAAATGATGCGATGAGGGCAATTGGAAGCTTCTTCTTTTTGGATTCGGTGCACGCAGTGTGGCGTATCTCTCAATTTTCCTGGTTTAGTCAAAGTTCCGAGTATCATGTTCTTGACACAAATCTTGTGTCTGTAGCTCAACCTGCTTAGGGTGTGAGAATTGCCGTAGCTTTTGATTACACCGGATCTTATTTTCGCCAATCGCAGTTGGATAAGTTTTTCCTCGTGGTTTTATATTTGGAGGCYGAAACCCCGAAGGTTGCGTTATAAATTTCCTCTTTAGGTCTTGTTTCGTGTCTTCGATAAGTAGTTGGCGGATAATGGATTGTAATGTAGGTCAGTTTGATTCCATTTTGCCTACAATCCAGTTCTTCCTTACCGACACAGTAGCGTTAACGCGATCACTTTCTCCACCCTCAGATCGTTTCACTTTCTAGCTGTGGCCATAATTCTATGGTGTAGTGGAGGTGTGCTAGAAGAACGAGTCTTTGATCGACGTTGTGTCGATCTCTAGATGGCACATACTCTGTTATTTTAGGTCTTGTTTTTTATTCGTGCTGAATTAGGTCATTTGTCCTAAGCTTGCGATCGTAAAATTTTCGTGAATACGTTCACAGACATAGGTTCGTGCCTTTAAAGTTGGAGTGACTATCATCGCACAGCTGCTCAACTTCTGAAATGGTTTCGGGATGGCGGAGAAAAGCAAATTAGGAATGGAGGGAGGTTTTGTTTTCCAAAGTTTGTGCACATTGCACTTGGAGAATCGAGGAGGATTTGAAGTTTCTTGAGACGAGTTTATTGTTCATTTTGCTAGAATCATCATCGCAGAGAAAACATTGCGAATTTATATGAGCGAGGACTATGTAGAGGTTTTACCAGGGTTTGGTGGAGGAAAGAGTCTGCTTTGACCTTAGACTTGCTGCTCACTTCTTCGAATTTGGCATCATGGATCGGCAAAGAAATTCAGATTCTCAAGAGGTAGTATTTTATCCTGTTCCGCAGTCCCATTGGTTCCCTCGTCCGATTGCTTTCAGAGCTTACAAGCCCTGGGGAGGAAAGCCTCAGCATGATGTTGGGCGAACAGGAGGAAGAAAACTTCACATTCGTGTCTCACGCCCTGTACGTCTTTTCCTTACCTTGACGTTACATYGTTGCTTAATTACCGCAATGAAAGGACTCTACAAGGTGATAATAACAGAGAGGGGACTGCGTTT
Organism: Pleurozium schreberi; assembly: GCA_006891605.1. Lineage (NCBI taxonomy): Eukaryota > Viridiplantae > Streptophyta > Bryopsida > Hypnales > Hylocomiaceae > Pleurozium > Pleurozium schreberi. The sequence goes on along the minus strand of VACF01001920.1, from coordinate 112,096 downwards.
GAGATGGTTGGGAAGTGTCAGAAATCGTCTTGGCCACCCATCTGAGAAATGTAAATACGTTTCATTTAACTGCTCCTTGATAGTAGATTGAGACATTAGTGCCATGCTGTCTTACCAACTTTTACCTGGTGTTTGCAGATACCGGTCAAGTTGACCAAGGAGATTACGGACACATTCTTGGTCTGTAATCCCAGCTTTGAGTACTCGAAAAGCTGCAACCCTAAGAGATTCTTAACCATCCCTTCTACTGGGGTGTCTAACAATGGTGCAGATAATGAGAATCACGATCTCATCCTGTACTTTGGACGTGTCTTGGCTAACGAAGATAAGACGCGCAGGTGAACTTCTTCCTCGAAAGTATTTTTTAGATACTCAGAAACCCATGGATAGGTTGTTGTATCGTTCTCTCATCATCTTTAAGTGTGTTGATCATTCAATTCATTTGTGGACGAAGTCTAYTACACCTACGCCCTGATATAAATCCGATGAGAAGCGAATCCTCGCCACTMACGATCGCACCTTCTAGCATACTTCTTGTTGCAAAGAGGTTGTGTTGTTTATAATGCAAGTTCTCTGTTGGTTGCAGATATGTTGTTAAGGATATCGTAGGGTGCGGTACTTTTGGGCAGGTGGCTAAGTGCTTTGTGCAGGAGACTAATGACTTTGTGGCTGTAAAAATCATAAAAAACCAGAGGGCCTATTCCACTCAAGCCAGGGTAGAAATCGGCATCCTTCACAGGGTACGTACCATGCATCACCTCCAATAGCCTAAGTGATTGTGCTACTAAATGAGAATCTCTAGAATATATCTAAGTCTGGTTGTGAACTATGGATTCYTTTTTTTCATTACAGGACTTTCAGCAGCATGCTGATCRGTTTTATTAGCTGATGCCTGCTTATTAACATGGAGATTGACTGTGCAAACCTTTGCTGTGGTTCCGCAAGCACGTTTGTCTGTTAGTTTTTATTTCTTGACAGAAGATATATATTAGGGAGACAATTTGAATTTTGTTTGAACATATTGAGGTGCTGTCTTGATGAGACTAAAGCTACTGCAGTTTCTGGAAGGATTTGCTTGATGTTGCTAGTGTTATTCGGAATGATCAATGAAATTTGGGAGAGCCTCAACAGAACTTGGGGAATTTTTGTAATTGAACACAAGTATAGCGTTGGTCAGCTACTGCAGCTTCAACTCTGTAACGATATTCTGACGGATAGATGCATAATCGACTGTAGATATTTCTTGTCGTGACTGGAGGTTGCGAGTTTGGCACATCTTATTGAGAAATGAAAATCTGATTAAGCAATTATTTTTGTAGTTGAACAATATACGTGACTGGAGAAACGAGCATCATGTTGTGAGAAGCTTCGACCATTTCAGCTGCGAAGGACACCTCTGCATTGTCTTCGAACTTCTTGGAGTCAACTTGTAAGTATTTGTGGATRTGGTGTAGTCTTTTATTTAACATCCTCTACATTTTCTTTAGGCTCTAACTGCCTTTCTATTGTGCGTATTGATTGGAGGACGAAATACCATCAAGTAATTTGGACAACAAAGCATGCAGTCTATGACGGACTAGATAGCGTCAGAATACCTCACAGATTGCTAGTCGTTTGATCATGACATCACTAAATGAGTTCCTTGCGTTTCTAGKTTTGAGCTTCTGAAGACGAACGGTTGGAAAGGTATCTCCTTACAGCTAGTACGGATCTTCACTGGTCAGGTACTATTTTCTTTCATATTCCAGTGCTAATGCTTGCTCGTTCAATCAGATTCATTGACTGTCCTTGAGACTTTTATCTTTTTATATATCAGGGCACTTTCCTGTGATTTACTCGTTCATCGATCTGTTTGTATCCTTTTCCGACATTATACGACGATGACAATTGTACTGGTGGATTTGGCGATCTGTCTCTGGTGCCTCATATGCATTTTCTTCATGATCTTAGTTATGTATATCTAATCTTTCGAGCGTCYTTTTGACAGTTGCTGGATGCGCTGAGTTTATTATATGATGCACATGTTATACACTGCGACCTCAAGCCAGAGAACATTCTGGTATCTAGGTAATTTCTGGATGGTGTTTATTTATTGTGCATTTGAAGATGACTATCTCGTTTTATTTAGTGATTCTATGCGGTCTTGGATGATTATTGGAGGCATAGTATGTGAAGAATGTAGTTGACATCTTTGCGATGCGGTTAGAGTGCTTTCAGCAGTCGTGACAATGTACTCTTGGTTCCATCTTTTTGTCATGCGGTCGTTATTACTCTAACTCTATGTTTGTCGAATTGTAGTTTGCGTGCTGCAGAGATAAAGCTGATCGACTTTGGGTCAGCATGCATGGAGGAGCAGACAGTTTATTCGTACATTCAGGTAAGTGGACTTGCAATGATCTAAGCAAGCGATGCCCTGTTTTAGCGACTGAAGTGGCTCTGAATTTTGTTTTATTTCCTTGAGGGKGGTRACTCAGATTTCTTATCCTAATYGTAATTTTTTGTCCTTTCAACTGATGATGATATCCTGACCTTATGGTGTGATGTTTGCTTCCTGCAGAGCCGTTTTTATCGATCACCAGAAGTTGTCCTTGGGCATCCGTACTCAACAGCAATTGATATGTGGTCATTGGGATGTGTGGCAGCTGAGCTGTTCCTTGGTTTGCCATTGTTCCCTGGGCAATGTCCCTATGATCTCCTCCTTTTCATAATTGAAAAACTGGGGTATACCCTACTACCATCGGACTCTCTTTAATTGCTTCTAACCCCAATTGCCATCTTTAGAACATTTTTTGCAGTTAAACGTCGTTCAATTACTGAAAAGAAGGACGATGGTAAACCTTAGTTGGTTTCCTTCGAATGATTTCAGGGTTGAATTATTTCTTGCAATCGGAAAATTGTTCAAATACTTTACCTCGCTGTAGACCAGTTCTCTTGTTAGCAGATTTTTTCCATGCTTTCTGTTATTTTTGGATATGACACTATTAACTTGGCTACTGTTTGTCTTGCAGAAAACAACCTCCTGACTACATTTTACAGAATGCAAGAAATACAAWTAAGTATTTCAAAGTGACAAGTGCAGCTCCACAAGCAGAAAATGGCACAAATGGTCATGCATCAGTCTATCAGTTTCTCACTCCAGAAGAGAACGAAGCTGTGAGTATTTCGATCTTTAAGACTTGATTTAATTGTTTTTTCTTTTAGGTGTTCGAATTTTTTTKCTTTTTAGTATTGTAGCCAAGAGATGTCAATTAACGTTTTGAGTATGTTGATTTGTGCAGAGGGAGCAAAAAAAACCTGTTATTGGAAAGCGTTACATATCTGGAACCTTAGAACATATGATTCTGACTTATCCAACAAAACCATCTGGAAAAGAAGAAATGGAAAAAGGTATTGGGCTACAAATATCAAACGGCTAATGTCCTTGACTATAATGCAATGTTCTGCTGATATGTTGGTCAAGAGTGAACTGTCAAGTGTTACATGTTCTAGWTTTGTTAGGATTGTAGATATTTGATTCGGTATAAATGCACATTTTGAGTTTCAATTGTGTTTATGACTAAGTCATCATCTGTACTTAATCTGAGGTTCTTGTAAWGCAGAAATGTTTAGCCGGAAAGTGTTCATTGATTTCTTGAGGGGGCTTATTGAGGTAGATCCTTTGAAGAGGTGGACACCTCATGAGGTGCGGGTCTTCCCTCTTAGTATCAGTTAGTTATGATTCTTCTTAATGCATCAGATTGTTCTTTGCTGATTTCCGGGTGGTCTTGCTGAACTTATTGATTATTTGTTTCGTCATGGTATACCCGTATTTCGTCTTCCCTCCAGGTGCTCTCATGAGTTCATCTGCTAACAATTTTTGATAATAAAAGCACCTCTTTCTTACGCTAGCACTCATGTGTAACAGGCTGCCCAGCATCCGTTTCTCACCGAGGGACCTTTCACGGGTCCTTTTAGGCCAAGGAAAGAAGGAACRCACCGTGCTGTAAGTTCTATTTTGTTTTTGTTTCTTGCGATCTATTGCAATTACATCTTGTGATGGGTGTGTGCTGTACCAGTCGTTGTGTTTACTACAGAGATAKCATAGGTGCTGTTATCTTTTGTAGTTCCTGAAGGTTAATTACGGAATTCTGAGTTCTTTGAGTCCTTTGCATGCTTCAAAATCCGTAGTGAGGATATCTTCTTCGTCAAAAGAGCTCGTATTTTCAGAAACTGTGAAGTGGTGACTAATGATTTGTTAACTTGTTGTGCAGCCTGCTGGTGTGGCACAAATGATGGAGCACAAAGCGAGCTCCGGGCACTGGTGTGGGGGAGGCCTCTCTCCTCATGTAAGTCATCAGGCCTATAGTTTATAGAGCATAGCCTTTGTGTGCTATTTCAGGAACTTTTACCGACTTTGTTTCAGAATTTGTGGATGGATTCAAACTTTCTTTCCCATTGAACTTCTTCRAACTTGTTTTTTGAGTAGTGTCAGGGTGCCACTCGATCTTTGTGAAGATATCTTATTTTAGAGAGCTACAAGACTTTGTGTTTTTTCGCAGCAGATGCTTTCTGGATGACTGAATATAATATGCCCTCTCTGTAGGTTGGAAAGATGAGTTTAACCACACAACTCAATGGAGGCCAACAGTTTCAGCCCTTACCCTTAAGCAGTCCAGCGAGTTTTGGAAGCTTTGCGGACAGTGGTGCTTTGGGCAGCAGTTTTGGGAGTATGGGGGAGGTTGCAGGTCCATCCATGAGCATGCTACCTGGTATGAATGGGCATAACTCTTTAGGTGCTGGATCTCCTGATGCKAGATGGCATCATATGCAACCTATTCAAAGCGCCGGTCATACTCAACTTGGAATGAGTCCATCAGCAAGTGGAATGCGTCCTTTGTCATTGGGAATTAGCCCKTCCCATCAGTTTCATGTGTTGGGGTCTCACTTTCAGGCCTCTCCTGGCTCTCAGCATATATCTTCTCCAGGGTCCCAATATATGGCCTCACCAGGTATTAWGAGTTGYATTATGCACTTGTTCGTCTCCCGAAGGCTTTCTTTTGTGGCACTCGTGCTGTTGGCTACGAGCTGCATTGGACTAAAGACCAACTGTATTCCACAGCTCATGTTGTTTCTTGTCATAATATTTCAGGTTTTCTCCTTTTTAGTATTTTTGCCTCCTTTGTCTACTTCTCCTTTTAAGTTCTGGAGAGATCAGTCACAATTAATTAGTTTACTTTACTTAGTTGTCGCTACTGAAAGACTTTTGGTTCTGACTAGTATCTGGTCATTTATCATTTTGAAGCCCGATATTGTTCCTGTGCAGGTATTTTGTACCAGGGATCTCCGGGATCAACATTCCAGTCATCTCCAGGATCAAGCGCCCGCGGTCCAGGGTCGCCCTCCCAGGGTTCACCAAGACATGGCCCTACTTCACCAGCGTATGCTCCAAGGGACTTTAATAAGCGACGTAATCCTGGACTAGCACCTGCTCTTCCTCCGAATGGGTCTGGAATAGTTCCTTATGACGCCCCTTTCTTGGCGAGGCTTCATCAAAACGATGCTGCTGGAAAAACGGATGCTGGTATTAACAATKTTGGCCACATGCAAGGCGGCCCTCACATGGGCCATCAATGGCGACCATCAAGGGCTGTTGGTAATGCAGGGGTGTTCGACCAACATCAATTAAATAATCCTTTCCTGACAGGAACGCTGGGGTCTCAGCTACTTGCATCGGAGACTACCACTGAAGCCGGTGATGAGGAACTAGCTGGTTCCGGAGATTGTGATGGTGATTTTAGGTGAGCAGCAGTCATTGACTTCATGTTGTCCTTTATATTTCTTGCCATCTTTAACGGCAGTGTCCTCGCTGATGGTCCGATTCTTATTTCTTCAATTCTATGGAGCCTTCCTCGATTTTTTTATTTTTTGGTTCTTTATTGATTTGTCGTATTGAGGATTTCTTTTGAATTGAAATGCAGGGAGGAACTTCTTTTTGAGCATGATCTTATTCCTGAATCAACTGCATTTCCCATGCCATCGGGGATTGGACCTTCAGATGGGATTATGGGATGCGGTGGAGCAAGGTTAGGTCCAGGTCCAGGTCCAGGTTGTGCATCACATGGTCAAGGCTCTAATCCCACGAAAGGTTCTATCCAGGGTTCGTATGGAGGGCATGGTCGAGTCCAAGTATCTAAGCAGGGCTCAGCCTCGTCTAGTCGACTTGGTCACAAACAACATCACAAGCAAACACACGCTCAAAACTATAACAATTTTCCTATTTCACCCCAACATTCTTTAACTTCTGGATCGCACTCTGGAAATAGCTCTGGGCCGCCAAGTCGGAGGTTCCCTTCCGGAGAGYCTAGTAGTCATAGCTCCCCAGCTGGCGTTCTACACTTCCAGCAAAGACAGTACCAGCAGCATTCAACTCATCATTCCCTTGACCATCAAAATTTGTCAGGTTCACCGCTTTTCCGCGCTGGAATGACTGCGGATTCGGGAAAACCACCCTCGGATGGGCTTTTGCCGTTACCACAGATGGACTCGAGAGCTTTGTATGCCGCCGATTCAACKAAGGGACATTTTATGGGACAGGGGAATGCCGGGTACACTGGAGCTGGGATCATTCCTGATGGACGTGGACAGCCTATGGTTGCTGGGTTTGGTCAGCAACATCATTTTGGAGCTGGTGCACCGGCGTGGTCTGCACAGAACCCTATATTCCCTCCTGGCCAACTTTATGCTACTGGTCAACTCTTTGCAGGTGAAGACAAGTTTTTTGAAGTGATGTCTGTCTGATTTCTCTAGTTATTATCTTTAAAAATGGATTGACCTGATGTGAAATGTGTACTATTCACTGTTCTGTTACATGACTTTGTGACGTTTCTATTTTGTCTTATTTCTTCAATGCTCTGATCTTGTCAGGTTGTGTTCGGTCACAACAGAATACTAATCACTATTATACACTCATTTTTTACTCATTTTTTCAGGTCGTAAGGTTGGTCCTGCTCTGATGGGATTGAACAAACCACCGCAAACCGGCAAGGGCGCTTATCGATCTCAGAAGTAGCATATTCTACGAATTAAGTATTTCAGCGAATCAGCTATGAAGCGAAACCGGTGGTTGTTGTCTGATGTCTGCAATTGGAATATTCCAGCGATCGCATTTTATTGGATAGATGAGAGTGCATGATGATGGGAAATATGGCCTTACTTCTTTACAGTGCATTTAGAATCTAGAGGGCCCTTGCAATGGAGGTATTCAGGAACAGACCTTTCTGTGGACTTGGAAGCATGGGCTTTTGTCTCTTGCTAGACCCGATCGGTTTGTTTACTGGATGCTTGGAACTGCGAAGTTGGAAGGAGCTATCCCCTGTTTGATCAGGTCAGCCCTGTTATGCTCGTATCTTTTGATGTGCTGATTTGAGTTGTGACTTGAGATAAGTTTGGGTACTTCACATTTAGCATTCTATTGGTGCGGATTTCAATTGCATGTTATGTTACAGTATTACTTGATGATGGACCTGAGGTCCACAATTTTTGGATCCGAATYGTGTAATRTTTTTCACATATCCATGTGTGAACATGTTGTCCATTGAATGGRTCTTAAAATACCTTGATGGTAGTGGTCTGTTTATTTTTGGACCTCTCAGTTCGGACTGCTTATCTTCAATATAAGTGGATCTGGCATTTGTGGGTATTGKCAACGACTCTTTGTTGTTAGAGGAGTTGTTGCCTTGTTCAGAGCTTGTGACTGGATTATTGAAGTGKGCAGTTGGTTTGATTTTGTTCAAATTGATCTGAATTTTCTATTATCATTCAATCATCAACTATTTACTGTCTTAAGGTCATTGCAKCTTTTTTTCGTTTCTACCATGATCTGTTTCTGAATCATCTGCGTTTTACTAACATTAAGGTTGGAATTGGAACTTTCAGGATCGCTCTGAAGTCAGTGTTCGTTGTCAAAGTGCTTTTGTTAGGTTACTCAAAGTTGTAAGTGAATGCCCACTTCAAGACCAMGATATTCACTGCTGACAATCTTAACTTTCTTTGTAAAAGTTGCTTCCCTCTTTTCACTTGCAACAATTATTGTTCCTTAACACGGGTGCCGTTTTTTTCATGAATTGTCCTTYGGACATGAACAGGACTGCGGTGATCGATTCAAAAAGAGTGATGTGCCTCTTGGAGTCGCTTCAGCTCATCTTGGCAGAGGTAGAAACAATACCTGAACAAGAGTTTGCGAATTCTGCACTTTTCTTTYGGAAATTGCTCTAGGAAAACAACGTGGAGTTGTTATTTTCCACCCGCTTTAGTTAATTGCTCAAATATTTGGCATTCTTTTTTCTTGACACAAGTTCATCTCTTATGCTTAGGAGTATCACTATTCCATCTTCGATGGAGTGTCCTCTGTCTACTAGGATTCGGCCACGATGTTGAGGTGACTAAGCCTGGAAAGACCTGCTCCTGTTACAGTATTTGGAGGTGGCACCTATTCTCAACCGTAGCAGTCTTTTATAACCCGGGAAGGCCGCGGCCTCCTATGACTAAGCTACTCACCAAAATACTCCGATTATTACTCTAATAGTCCCGTTCTTTGTTTAGGTCATCCATCGGACCTTTTATTAGGTCCGCAGCGTCCTTCCAAGCAAGTGAGCAGGGAATTTAGTCATCACCAAGCAACAGACAATGCACTTACTGTAGGGTATCTTCATTTATTTACTCCCCCATGTTTGCAACCATGGTTGTCATCAGGATTTTGGGGCAGATATTATGATATATGATCAAAAAGAACTTCGGCTTTTTGTTGAGGAGTGTTCATTTGCGACCCACACGAAACTCGAAAGGACTGGAATGGAATATAAGTATCTCAATTTATGAGGGAATACTGCTAAGTGATTCAATTGTGATCACCCAGGATAGAGCCTTTGACCATTTAGTCAAATTCAATATCTTGAGGACAAAGCCTGTGACCATGTTGTTGATCTTCAAAAGCCTTCAATCCTTATGTATGGCCCATTTTACACCTAAATTTGAATGAATTTTTTTTTTAAATCTGTAAGATAAAATCACATGTTTTTGTGCGATTTCAAAATTATCATGAATTCTTGAAAAAAAGTTGGAAAGTGAAAATTTCACAGTCGATATGTATAAAACCATAACATTGTTCACCAGGTGGAGGGTTTGTGAAAGGTTGAAGAGCACTACGAAATTAGGTTTATTCACACTAATTTCTTGACATTTGACACTATATAAATATTCTCAATTATTGTACAACAATGCACTACTTTTGAATTAAGGTAGAACCACCCATTCCCTGTCGGGGTCCAATAACTAACCTATAGACTAACGTATTTTCGACCAAGGCCAGAATGTTTTTTTTTCTACTTTTCAAAGTTGGACTAAAAGTTCGTGACACATGTTCCAACTTAGTGTGCAAGAAAGTAGGAAGTAGTGAGTAGAAAAGTAGTTTTTGAGTGATCACAATTGGAAGAATTTAGAGATTGGCAATGGGTCTGGCTCACTTTTTGCCTTTGAAATTATTTTGTAATTTCAATTCATGAGATAAAATTACCAAAGTTTTTGCAATCCCCATCATTTTTATCAATACACTTTTGAAAATATTTACCTTGCATTGCATTGCTCTAGATTAGTCCAAATTCCTTGTTCGGTCGGTTATGGGTGGGTGTTTTTGTAATTGTAAGATCACTAAGGGCAAGCTTCCATTTGCAATTAGTTGTGGTGAAGCCCATCAATGATTAGTCAAATGGGAGTTCGACCAATCATTGGTGAGCATCGTCGCCAATTGCCTATGCAAAGAGGCCCTAAATATTATGGTTGTTTTATTGATAGTTGCTTTTACTTTTTGTGGTCTAGTGAGAGTTTTTTGTGTTCTTCTGAAGTTATACCAAGAGCTTAACCCCAAAATGACAAAGGGGACAGAAAGTGTCCTCACACAGTTTCAAGCCTAATTCAAAGTGCTGTAACTTTTGCATCCGAACCCCCAAAATTGAATGTCACTTTGGGGTTAAGAGGTAGTAGGCAAACTTGAAAGGGAGTTAAGTTTTACTATATCTTTTAGGCACCAAGGATTGAGTTCCAAGATTGAGGTTGTGAAAGAAAATTTGTTAAGCAATATCAATATTCACAAGCATCTACCACCGCCGAGAGCCCAATGCTTTTTTGGACCGACCACAAACTTCACAACATTTTTGTTGAACCTGACATGAAAAAATGGAAATATTTTTAGAAATATTTGTTGACTTGATGATTTGCAAAGTAACTTTCTTGATGCAAAGCAGCCTATTACGGAAGCCTAATTTCATAATTTTTTATAAATATCCTTTTTTCCACCAAATTTTTTTTATCCTACAACAACTATATCAAAGAAAGTATGTTTTTTCTAAAGATGATATGGTCTAAGTTTTGTGAGTCACACCGAAAGATATTCAATCTCCTATATATTTGAGTTATCAATAGTGTTTTCAAGACCAATACTACTTGGTGAAAACCAAAATTTAGGTTTGTAAACACTTGATAGAGTATAATTTTAGACTAGAAGTTCAAATGGTGGTGAAACAATTCAAGTTTTGGAAATTTTGGAAATTTTACATTGTAGCAAAAAATAAATTTAGTAAGATTCATTTCATTACAAATTTACAATAGTTGAGATCAAATTCAAAAAATATGTTTTTCATTGCTATAATAGAGGTTAAATTTAGATCAAGAATTGGGAGTATAATTTGCCAAATACACTAGAAAGAAAGTTTGATTAAATTTTGATAAATTTTGATGAAAGAGTATATTTGTACCAAGATGTAGTAATAATATGTAATATTCAAAAATTATTGGGTTACTAACTTTGTAAGGACGCACCCCATGACTAAGGTAGTCACCAAAATTCTTTGATTATTTGATGAATAAGTGTATTCTCTTTTCCTATAGTTATTAGTGAAGTCATCCATTGGACCACTATGGTCCGCAGTGTTCATACAGGTTAATTAGTAAGGTGCCAAGGCTTTTTTCACACAATAAAACTCTCGAAATCAAGTAGTTACAAGATTGAACAAAAAACTAAACATTTTATATCTCTAAGATGGATTTGATATGCAATAAGTCAACAATGAGATTGTTCAAGCAAGCAAATTTAACCTAGTCAAATAGTCTTTTTTTAAAACTCAAGAAAATTGCATTCAAAAATGGATTTTATAAGTTATTTTTCCTAGAGGATCATTAGATTGCCTAACAAATAAGATTATTCATAACTTTTTCATTACTAGTCCAAAGAAAATGAATTAAAGCTTCACATGCAGATGAAAATATAATCTTTGAGAAGAAAATTAATAATTGAAATATTCAATTCTTTTTTTTATCAAATAACAACTTGGGCCATGACTTTTTCCTCCTAGACACCAACTAAAGTATATATTATTTTCTAGAGAATTAATGTGCTCTTTCTTCAAAAAAGAGGTTACAAAATCATTTCAGAAATTGAGGTCAATTTTTCCTAAAACCTAGAGGGGACTTTGCAACTTTAGAGTWAAAGGGCAAAATTACATACAACTTTCATTATTATAATTTTCTAATGACATGAGAATAAGTATTGTCTATAGAGAGAGAAAAAAATATCAATTATTTTTTTTTAAAGAATATTATTTTTATGATTTTGTAAAAAAAATTAAAAAATAGTTAAATATTACAAAAATAAATTAAAATTCTAATGACGACCTTCGGAACTAGTTTAGCCATTTTTCCAATAATAAAGAGCTCGGACTTCACTACTCTTAGCGCTACTAGTGATGACCTACTAAAGGTTCCTATATTTTATTGTTAAAAAATGAAATTATGGTTCAAAGCTACGATATTTTTATTTTTAAATTCCTATGTTTTGTGAATTTTTAGAAAAAATATTAGCTAGTTGTAGATGGTAATTGAGGTTGACACAAGCAAGGATTGAATGGACAACGTGGACATTGATGAACTGCATATAGAAGCTCACAAATGTGTGGCACGTGGCAAAACTGTACCAATACACCTTATAGTCCTACCTCTACAATTCATTGTCATACAATAGTATTTTGAATGTTGTGTCTTAGTGCTAGGAAGTGAGCCACCAAGCCCACCATCCATACTTCATCAAATCTTGCTTGTCTTGTTGGGAGATAACCAAACCCTTTCTTTTATGCAATGTGCCATTATTGTGAAATAGAGTAGTCAGTCAATTCCTCGCCAAGTGACTTGTCATTTTGTTTGCTTTGTGAAATACAAAATCAAAATTTTATGTTCAATGGAATTTTTTTATGGCATTGATATGCATGTGAAAATATTTGTATATGATTTTTTCACGATTGTGATTGTGCAATAATTGTGTGTTAATAATAAGTTTGATGTTGTATGTATTTAAACATTGAATTGTAGGAGCACCAATTTTGTATTAAATTGATTATGCCTTGTGTTCTTTGAACTAAATCCTTGAGGAAAATAAATTTGAACCTACTAAAAAAAAATACGCACAGTAGGGCTCTACTACTCTTTGCACTACCTATGATGTTCAACCTAAATTTTGGGGCCTATCTTTGGGTTGAGAGACCTTGGCAAGCAAAAACATTCCATGGTTATTGGAGCTTGGACAGCATTAGATCTCTACAAAGATTGAGTTTATAATTGATATTCTTTGGCTATGCATATATTTGTATTTCTACTTAAAATATTGAAATTTTTGAAAAGTTGATTGACAATTGGAAAAATACAATTTCAAGCATGGAGTGTTGTTTTTCTAATTTTAGAATGTCATGGCAAAAAAATTACACCTTAATGTTCTACACTATAAAACAAACATGTAGAGAGATTTTTAAAAATTTTGAGCATATATTGCATTTAATATGAGTTGTTTACTATTTATTCACAAGTCATGATAATTTCAACTCAAATTTCCACAAAAAATGTGACATGTTTACATCTAATAGAAGCCATGTAATCTTATCTCTGAACAATAAATACAAAACATTTTATTCATAGATAGTTGCAAAATAAAGTTTGAAAAAGAACATATATTAGCTTGTCATGTCAAGGCTATAAGTTTATTGATATGGAAGTCTTACTACTTGTGAACTTGCTGTTCATATCTTTGGAGGTATGTGTTGACCAATAGCTAGCATTTTCAATATAAAACCCAAAGATCTAGACCCCATAGTTGCAAAGTAGACCTACGGTCCACTTGTTTTTCTACATCCTGTTGTAGTGGTATGAATTGTAGTTTTCAAAACCTTTCATCTCTCATGTATTCTTTTTCAAATTTTTATGGCCTTTTTTCTCGAGATTAATTGAATTCCAAAGCGAGCCCTAAAAGTTCCCGTTAATATCCTCAAAAAAAAATTTAGGTTTAGATATTGTTCCATAGTTAAAAACATTTTAAAATCCAACATTTTATAATTCCAAAATTGTTAGTCAATCATCATTAGTAGCACAATATGAAAGCATAGGAAGAGTATAGATACTCTTGCTATTTTAGGAAAAGAGGTAGACAACCGTCTTTGCCGCACTGCATCTTCGTGTGTAGCGTTAAGTAACCTTTATGTCCACTGCCTTTCTTTCATGCACCGTGCTCATCACATTGGGTCTTTGGTTGTGTACTTAGCTATTGATGAAGTATTGTGGATGTGGAATATTTCACACCATCCATTGCAGTGCAAGGTAGTGATAGTGCATGCTACTTAACTCCTAAAGTCCCATAGTCTCCATAGGGGACAAAATGGATTTCAGCTAGGTCCCTATGGTCTCAATATATGTTCTAATCTTCTGGATTTTTGAGAGAAGATAGAAAAATATGTTAGCTTTACAAAAATATAATTTTTTTTATTTCAATTGGATTTTGGTAGCAAAAGTTATGGCAAAAAAAGCCCTTTTTTTAGTTTGGCGGGCAGAAATTAATTTTTGAGAAAACTTCAAATAAAAAAAATTAAATTATTTTTTTCAAATAATCTGTATTTTTGCCTACATAGAAAGCTTTGATTCATTCCATTTGGATTTATTATGCAAAAGTTATGGACAATCTTAGATTTCAAGCAATTAGAGCATATTCTTGAAAAATAACTTGTAGGATTCATTTCTGACCTCAATTTTCACAATTTTTCAAAAAAAAATCTTCACAAGGTTAAGATCTCTTGCTAAAACAATCTCACTCTGAAGATTAGTGTATTTCAATTCCATCTTAGAGCTATTAACAATTTAAATTTTCCTTCAATCTTGAACCTACTTCTTTAGCCTCTAAAGGACGTGATCCATTGTAAAGTGGTCAAACATCATATTTAAGCTAAATTCACCCTTGGAAAATGTGTTCAAACAATAATCTTATATTTTTTTGCTTGAAATTCTAAATTCCATATTATTGTGAGAAATTTCATTTTATTTTGTGAAGAATTGTAATTGTTATCATTTTTGTTGCAAAAATTGAACATAAATGAGCAAAAAAAAAAAAAAAAAAAAATTGAAATTGTTTCACAAGGTGCATGTAGCAGTGGACATTAGTGTGAAAAATTTTCAATTGCTCATTTTTTTTTACACCCAAAACAACCACAAAGAAAACTTTGAAGTCAAATTCAACTATCAAACCATCAAACCAAATTTATCCTTTTATTTAATTGATATATAAAAAATTTATATTTTTTTGTTATTGTAAAAATTCATTATCTATTCATTTTCTATTTTTCCAATAATTTTGATGGAAAAATCAAATTATTCTGAATTTTTAAGGTTATAGGTGGAAATAAAATTATATATATTATAATATATTTTAGAATAATCTGTAATATTTACCATAAATGAATAGCACAATGAGAAACATAATTTCATAATTTAAACCTAAAATTCATTTCAAGAAAAAAAATATATGAATGAAAAACTCACCATATTATGTTATTTGGATTCTAACACATGGAGCTTTCGATTCCAATAGCTCTTTCAATTTTTGATGTTTCTCAAAATTTTAAAATGGAGTAGAAACAAAACTCTTCAAGCTTTGTTTTTTAGTCTTCATCAAATTTCAAAAACAGTTATTTTGAAAATCGCAATCAACTTTGACCAAGGCACATCCACTTTTTGGTTGCCCGGACCTTAACCCCTCTGGGATGTGGCGACCATGCCTTGGGCCTTGGTTTCAAATATCACACATTTTTGTGATGGTTCCTTTATGTATTGGGAAAAACTTGAAATTGTTAACACCTTGGCAAAGTTGTGGAGCAATTTATGAGCTTAAAAAATAATATAAAAAAATAAAGGGGTAAAAACTATGCCTAGGCAAAGAGCACATTCTACGTATTCTAAGTGAATACACCAATTTTTTCTTTATACTTCACTAATGTGTAAATATCTTAAAAAAATTACGTAGCAAGCTATGCATATACCTCAATCCCATCTAATTTTCTAGCCCTAGCAAACCAATTTTTCATGCCCAAAATCTAG
Source organism: Pleurozium schreberi (assembly GCA_006891605.1). Classification (NCBI taxonomy): domain Eukaryota; kingdom Viridiplantae; phylum Streptophyta; class Bryopsida; order Hypnales; family Hylocomiaceae; genus Pleurozium; species Pleurozium schreberi. The sequence continues at coordinate 96,661 of VACF01001920.1, read as the reverse complement.
ATTGTATTGAATACCTGTAACGTATCCACATCGTATTTTGCTGGCCAACATCCTAAGAGGACCCCCCTCACCAATAGTTGATGTCCAATTTAAATTTGGCATTTTAGGATATGAATATGAATACGAATCCATATAGAAAATATGGTTATTGGATATATGGATCTATTGATCCATACAAATCTATACGGATACAAACACAAATGGTTTCTGATTCATACGGATTATATAGATACATACGGATTCTTATGGATACATACAAGATATATAAATGATAGATTATCCCATATTATTTGCATGTTAAACTTACATGGCAGAAATAAAAATATGGGGTGGAGTAAAGTATGTTCCAAGCTTAACCTTTACATGACCAAAAAGCCCTTTGCAACCATATAGTATATTATGAATTTGGTGGTATTTGATCAGAAAATCATTGACCAAATACTTTTCAATACAAAATAATTAAACTCCATAAACTCCATAAATTCAAACCCACATGGGTATTTTAGTATGTAAAAGTTGTGATCCACCTTCGTATCTATCATGTTATACATCACATCTAATGAGGTCAATAGGGACAAGTACACAATATTTAAAAATTTATTTATCCTCGTATTTATATTTTATAAAATAATAATAAAATCAAATATTGAAAATTTAAAGTACTATGAATTCAAAAATTTTGAGTTTCTAATTTTTTTGTCTTTATGGAAACACATATCACAAATTTCAGAACTATAAGATTTTTAATTGAAGTTTATAAAATTTTAAATTTAATACAATAAAATATTCATTATGAAAGAAAATCAGTTTGGACTGTTAGCAATTGGTGTCCTTTCATTTCTAAGAAATAATGTAGCTCACTATTGAAATGAGTTTTTTTTATATATTTCATTAATAATAATTGGAACTTAGATATTTGGGCTGACAGTTTCATATAATATCTTTGCAATAGGTGTAAAGATTTGGAATTACTATGACATCCAAATATAGAGAAAACATAAAAAGATTAGAAAAACCTCTATACTATCATTGATAATACTTATTTCCTTGCAAGAATAGAATTCATATGAACAAACTATGAAATGAAGTAGATTTATCATTTGAAACTATAATGATTTTGAGCATGATTTTGAGAAGATAGTTGGACAATTTTAGGATAAATGCTTATTCAAAGTTGCAAAAATAAAACATTTGAATCCTACAAATCAAGCCCATGATAGTAAGAGAAGTGTAAATCAAATCATCTTTAAAGTTGTTTTTTAAACACAATTCATCACAATGTCTGCATCCACTAAAACTGCAATGAAGGAGACAAAGCAAGAACGAGAATCTCGWGAACAAGAAGAAAAAGAAGGCACTCCTCCACCTGCTATGCTTCCTGTTGGAGCARGCCAATTAGAAAAGGCTTTACCAGCCACTCGTTTACTTGAAAAGAGGCGCCTTTTGCATTTGGTGCATGAAGAATTACAAYGCCAAAAAATAGACTTTGTSAAGTACGATAAATTCAACTATAATAAATGTCTAAATTTGTAAATTTAAAAAGTTTTCCATTTCTACAAACAATTCTACTAGTTTCAGWTATTAGCTAGAATTTTTCTAGTTGTTAAATTTGATTTATCATATCAAATTTTGTCAAAAAGAATTATGTATGAAAGAATCACATATTAAATGTTAAATGCTTGAATAGTATGAGACAGGGTATTGGGTGTTGGGACTTAAGAAAGAAAGGAAGAAGTTCTACAAAAACAAGAAGATGCATTGCGGGATAAAGATCTTGCAATGCAAGAGTCTCTTATTGGTTTTTCAAGATTCCTTCAAGTTCGTTCAAGTTTTTTCTAAATTGAAAGTTATGTCATGTAATGAAATTTTATCGTTAATCAAACTATAACATTTTGTTTTGATATTTCATCATAGGAAAATGCAATCAAGAAAAAAAGAGCCGAAAAGAAATCAAGTGACGAAATTCGAATGCGTTTGGAAAAGGTAAGTCTTTGCAATACAAATAGTTTAATTTTCTAAAATATGCATGATGTTAGTATGAAATTGAATTATTACCTTATATATTTCTAATTATGACTATTGAAATATTGTATATTAGGAGCAAGAAATTATCCAAGTAGAAGATGCTTTAGAAAAGTTGAAAGAAAAACGAAGTGTAACTCTAGTACAACTAGAACGGATGGTGATGTACCAAAAATATTTAGAGTCGGTGGTTGAGAAAGCTCCTCAATTTCATGAAATCAACGACCTCATGTTGAGGTTTGATTTCAATACCAACTAATTGATATTTAAATTCAAATTTTTTATTAAAAATTTAATTCTTAAGAGATTGAAATCTAAATTGGAGTAGTTTAGTAGTTTATTTTTATAGTAGAATTAATGATCGATGTGGTGTGCTATCATTACATACAATAAACCAATATAAGACATATTGTAATTCTATAGCTAAAGTGATTTGTATATATTTCTTACTAATAAAATGTAATTACCATAAAATAACATCATAGCAATTTTTTGAAATTTATAACAATCACAAAGCAATATTCTTTTATTAAAAATAACTTTACTTTGCAAGATTATATTTGAAAGGATAAAACTCAAAATGACAATGAAAATGATCACTAGAAAACCACTCTATCTTTGGCTTTGTTTTGTCTTAATCCTTAAAGGCTAAGAAGCTCAATTTGGGTTGCAACATATATTTGACATATAAAGTCTACAAATTGATGTATATAATAGTTACAAAAGTTTTTATTCATGATGAGTCAGATGAAATGGTACATGGCACTTCCATTTTAGATCATTATTGAAATCATATATGCCCTGAAAGTTGCAAAATGGCCATAGATTGTTCATATATAGTGCCATCTTTGAACATGATAAGGTTTAGATATTAAAATGACCTCCAAATGGTAGATGTTAGTTGTGTAATGTTCAATTTGATGGTGTATGTATTGCCACATTTTATTACATACTTCATAAATTAAGTGTAAACTATAAGACTATATATAGAGTTCCMTCCAAATCTTAAGGAATACCTACCTTCTACTATTTTTAAAATAAACCTCAATATATTATTGGTTTTCCTATAACCTTAAATCCTTATATAACAATTGATTTATCTTTATATTTTTACACTACATTGCAACAAATATTGCCTTATCATCATGAATTGAAAAATGATTCTTTAAAAATAAATATTGGTCTTTTTAATTTCATTTGTACGTATATTTGTATATTGAAAATATGCAAATTTTATGGATTTGATAGGCATGCTACATTGGCTGCAAGTCATGAAGAACTAAAGGGACATATTGCTAATTGTGAGGGAGAGATTGACATTATTAGATCAGAACTGCAAGATTATATGAAGAACTCAGCTAATACTATTCTTACCTTAAATAATGATATTAGTGTTACTAGACTAAAAGTTGAAGGGAAGAGACAAGAAACAACTGATTTGCAATTAAACATTGATTCCATGCTCCAAATGGCTGCTGCTAAGACTCTTGCACGAAGTCAGGTACATACATACATATGATAAAAAATTAAATATTAACCCCTTTAGGACTAGATGTTCACATTTTGAACAATAAATAAATGCAAATAGTTTCATGAATACATAAATTGATTCTTTCATCCATCAAAGCAATCACAGATTCTTTTGCCCATTTTCTAACATTTGTACAAGAGAATTCCAATACTCTCTTTTACATGTATTCTCTAGATAAAATATCACAAGTATATTTCACCTCAAAAATTCCCTTATCCAATTTGAAAATCTTTGAACTTCAAATTGATTCTTGAAAATAAAAAAGCTAAAATTCAAAAAAATCCCATGATTGATACTCAACATCTTTTACCAAGAAGAAGAAAATGTTGTACAAACCATCCATATTCAACCCATAGTTTATTTAATACAATGTTTTCAAATTTTGGTTGTATATATATTGATAAGTATTTATCAAAGTAATCATAGATCCAACTATAGTGATGAGAGCTATGGGTCATTGTTTACGATCCTTGTTTCAAATTCTTCATTAAATTATTATTTTAATTCTTTTGACTTCTTAAAACAATGGCTTGCTAGTTTATTTATTTTTAAATAATTAAATAATGATCTCCAGAGTTTCACTTTATAACTCATTTTTAGATTTTTTAAAGTATTGGGCTATTTCTTAGTTCTTAAAGGTATATTCTTACCAATGGGTCATACATTAACTCTAATACGAATAAATTAACATCCTATACGATAGACGATTGAGATTGGTGGCAATATAGTCAAGTTGTTTTCACCTCTTCATCTTTAATCATGTTATCTTGTCCCTCCACAAGGCTAAGATATTCCTCTTTGGCATGAATGTTCCTTAATCTTTAAACAATGCAACGGATGTTCATTGATCAATGGATGACAAAGGACCCTTCTACGTAAGGCAGAAGTGTAGATGTTTATCCTTGGAATTTTGTGTGGAAAGGGGAGGTCTTGCACAATAGTTTCACCTACAAAAAATGCTCTTGGATTTTCTTAAGCAAAAGATTGGCATGATACCTCCAAAAGATGATTTCTATGGTGACCAACTTGACCTTGGAGGATTAATTCTAAGAAGATGAGCGTGGTCACTGTAAAAATCATCTTTTTGGAGTACCATGTCTAGCATTTGCCTCAGAAAATCCAAGAGCATTCATTGGAGGTCTAATTACTGCACAAGACCTCTCCTTTCCACACAAAATTCCAAGGATAAACATCTACACTTTTATCTTACATAAAAAAATTCTTGTGTCATCCATTGGGCACGAAATCACTTATTCATTTCTTGGAAAGATTCTGCTGCACAATCATGCGCTAATTATGCGGGCAAACCTGCGTAATCGAGCATTACGGATTCTTCATCCAATTTTGTTATTTCATCTTGCGTGTTTCATCCAACTTTGATTTCCCTAATGGTGATTTACGTCGGGCAATGTCCCTCCTTACCGAGCTCCGCCCTCCTTGTTGGCCCTTTATATCGCAAAATGCCCTCCTCCTTGGGGATTTCCCCATACAAAATGAGGTGATTAATTCATTTAAATTGGTTATTTCATTTTGGGTGTAATAAACTAGAATACCATGGGCAATTTAACAATTATAAATATTGAATATTGCAGATATGTATGGCTGCAGAAAATCTATTTTATCGCATTGACAAAGGTTCAGTTATTGCAAGGCCTGTGCAAGATAACCCTTTAAAAAACCTTGATATGGTTGCAGACTTCATTACAGATCTAAGCTTCATTCACAGAGCATACAAGGGTTTTTTAGCTAAATCAACTCCTAAATGAAGATATAAACATTGTAACCCAAATGTCTACAAAAATATTAGTTTTGTACATAATTATTTTTTGAATTATACAAGATCATCAATTAATTATTTTGTAGCTAGAGGTCATTGTAATGAAAGAAAAGTACATATAATTAATTACAAAATTCATATTTTGAGTTAGAGATGTAATCTAAATTTGCATATTTTTTACCCTCAAATAAAAGGACCGAGGCCTTTATTCATCAAAAAACATTTAAAAATGTCATTTCTATTGAATGTTTTTTTGCAAATCTAATTTATAAAATTTTGCACTAATGTATCAGGTCCATTAACCAATCTTTTAAACCCTAGTACCGTTGTCCCTACGGGAGACAAAATGGATTTTAGGTAGGTTCCTATTAGTTCAATTTTTGGCGAAACTTTTTGAAACTTTGTCATAACCTAGAAAAACTTATTAGCTTTTTGGAAATATAATTTTTATTTCAATTAGTGCCTGGAACAAAAGTTATGCCACAATAACCTCAAGAGGTGAGACCACGCAACAAAAAAAAACCACAAAAAAATGAAAAAAAAGATTCAATATTCAATATTTTTTTTTGTAGATTATTTTTTTGTTTGAATGAGAAGCTTTGTTTTATTCCATTTGGATTAGTGATGTGAAAGTTATGGAGCTTCTTATTTTGCGGGTAACTAGAGCATCTTCATGATTTTTTATTTATTTTGCCACTTTGCATGTTAATATCTTTCAATCGGTACACTCAAACATCAAAATTTTTTTACCACATGATCTAATTTAGACTGGTGTAATACAAGATCCTATGGTTAGATTCTAAAAAAAGCATTTTTCTTGTTTCTTGGAATGAAATGGCCTCGGGACTTTAAGGGTTAAATTCTATAAGTTTTTAGATTTTTTATTTATGCGTCAATTTTGGAACATCTTAAAAAAATTGAAATCGTTCTAATTATTTTTTGTTCTTAATCCCTAACGTTCTCTTATTATATTTTCAACCCCCAAATTGCTATTTTTAGTACAAGTACCAAATTTAGGAAAAAGAACATTTTTGGACAAGTGTATCTGTACTTCTCTAGGATCTTGTAAAAAGATAGTTTGAGAAGTTTTCGGAAAAAATTTCAAAAATTTCCATTGTAGATTGCAAGATATTATTGTTTGAATATCCTTTTTTTGGCCTTGCAAGAAGCACGGCAGTTGCACTTCACAAGGCTACATTCGTATGAAAATATCCATGTTGGTGGTGCTTCTTTGGCTTCATTCTTCAAGGCAAATTGGCTACATGCTTTAAAAATGCTGGATCATTTGGATTTGTACAACATATAGGAAAAAATAGTAAGTAGAAAGAAGTAGAGAATGATTCAAAATACTATATCGTTAAAAAGTTGTGGAATTGAAAAATGCCAATCTCAATGTTTCTAATGTTGTGATAAACAATCTACATCCTATGATTTTATTTTTTCAAAAAATATTGAAAATTTAGTTAAATAAATGACTTCAAAGTGTAGAATAGAGAATCTTAATTGCCTACAAATTAATACTCTTCATAACTTTCATTTCATTATTCAAAACGGAATAATTAAAAGCTTTCCATGTATATATAAATGTGTTGAATACAAATATTGAAATTTTTTCTTTTGAAAAAAGTTAGTTTTCTCATTTGCCCAGACTGGCTGGTCAAACAAGAAAACTATAAGTCCCATACAATAGCTTTTTAACCATGTAGGCAAAGGTTATGAAAAATTTCGAAGGGCAATGGAAGCAGAGAGGACTAGAAGCCGGAAGCCCAAAAAACAATTTATCCTTCAAAACACACAATCATTCCTCTCTAACACCATTGCCTTGAGGAGACAAATGGGCTTCTAATGCACTCTATCAGTGTTCAAAACTTAAAATGTGTCCAAGCAGATGTGGACACAACATGACAGATTATGAGGATACGCAATTACAGACAATTACAGAGTGTCGTTACAGAGGGTTGTGTACAAATGAACCTCACTGGAAAAGATCTCAAGAGTAAAATGAGGTAAGAGTAACCTTCTCCTGAAGTCCAAGAGACCCCCTCTTTGCAAATGTCTCAGTCCAGTACCGAGCAGTACCCTGAAAAGTTGCATAGTCTCGCAGATACTGCAAAATTCAGGGAAATTCCAGTCACTGTTTAGAAGGTGATAGATTTCGGAAGACGAAATTCAAGCATATTYGTCTTGCAACATCATTTGAAATGACGAGATCGAATATGCCCAACCGATATTCAATTTGTCCTGACGAGAGAGGAAACTGCCAAATTGTTCACTCGACTCAATTCATTTTGATTGAGACAAATTATAACCTGCTGTGCGACAACTGCATCTTGAGGATCATCAGGCTCCGGGGTTGACAAAAGTGCTTGAAGAGAAAGAAGGGCCGTTTTCAGAGTTAGAGCTGGACTCCACTGGTCTTTCAAAATGTCCAAACAGATGGCACCATTCTGGCTGCTCACGTTTGGGTGCCTGTAAGCAACAATTCGTGAATTCAGAAAAGCACACAGTTCTCAATACCTGCCAGCCGTAAACTCCAGGCTATTCACCAAGCTCTTCCTGGCCAAGGAGCACCATTGTTTGAGGACTTAATAATCAAAGAAATTCTTGAAAAAATGACGTCAGCAAATACTTCAAAACGAAGCTAATCGAACCTATCCACTTCAAGGCTTGATGAATGACAAAACCAATCCATTGCAAGGAGCTCGTTGACCAAAACAAAAACAAATATCAGATCAAGTTAACGTACCAGACTTTTGTAACGAACTGCATCTTCGGTGGCTCAAAAGGATAGGCAGCTGTTCCAATGCATTCAACAAGTCTGATCATTAGCACAAGGAGAATGTACAATGTAATGTAACAGTGCACCTCAACAGTTWACGCCTGAAGGRCCAATACGATTGATAATGMTGTATTAACAAAATCAGTACAGAACATGTGAGTTAAATAAAATATGAGGCTGAATTCCGGCTTCTCGGCTTTTGAGATTAGTGTCCTAAATATTTTCTCTATGGTCCGTACGAATCAAATCACTAAAGAAACATACGACTCAGAGAGACATAATGCACGATGAAACCTTCCAAACTACAAACCCTAGCTCCTCCCCAGCAAGGCCAAGCGCMAAAAAGAAATGAAAGCCTCCAACTCACTCACATGGCAATTGAATGTCGACGATGAAGATGCCACCTTCGTAAGGCGTCCCGACAGGTCCATTGATGGTGCCGCGCATCCGCGTCAAGTCTCCCTCCGAGATCTCAATGCTCACTCCTGATAATTTCTTATCACGTTCGATCTCCACGAGCTCTTTCTGAACTCTCGATACATCCAGCATTGCAAGCGATGAATCCCCTCCTCTTCTGAAAATCGAAGAGCYACTCCCGGACGCCACTTTCTTATTCTCAAAATAAACACTGCAGCGAAATAAAACTTCCGCATCGTCAGACCTAATCGATAAAAATTCAGGTGCACACAATTTCAACTAGCTCACAGCTCTCAGATCGTGCAAGTTGATCGAAATTCTCCAGGACCACCTTCACACAAAATTCACGCGTACAACAATGACTCACATCTACTTCCAAAACCTACCATTGCTCCAATTACCAGCACCAATTAGGGTTTAAATCCTGGGGATCGAACCTTGAGGACTTCCTTCAATGCCGAAGTCCGTTCTTCAACCTCCAATTGTGCTCAAGCATGCTCACAATGCCAATGCCAATGCCAATTGCCAATTGCCAATTGCCAATGGCGACCCCCCCGAACTAGCTACATGAACCACAGATTACTCCATGGCCTTCGCCAAAACCCTTAAACCCAACCCTCGGGCGCTTCGTTTCTCATCAAGCTCTGCAAACGCGCACACACTCACCAGCCTACTATCCAAACCTAAAAAGAAAAAGAAGACCAACCGTATCCTGTTCCGTAACGAACGAGAGCACCATAGCCAGTCAAAAAAAAACCCAGAACGCCAAAAGCAAAATGCTGCTCCAGCAGCAGCAGCATTTCAGAGATTGAAAAGGGCGCGAGTGACACAGAGCGAAAGGGCCCAAGGGAAGGAGGGTCCAAGGACCAAGTGGGACGGTCGGTGCCACTAGGCATTGAATGGGACTTGATGTTTTGAGTGCGAACTTGATGTTTTGAGTGCGAACTTGATGTTTTGAGTGCAAACTTGATGTTTTGAGTGCAAACTTGATGTTTCGAGTGAGTGTTTCTTGAACTCTATCCAATATCATTCTTAAAATTTAGGTTTTAATACCTAAATTCTTATGAATAAAGTTCAAAACATGAAGGATTTTGTAATTCATTGGGCTCGATTCTATTTTCAATGGAACCCGGGCACTTCTATAGGTTAGACACTTGTAGAGAAAAAAATCAAGTCAAGTGGTGATTCTTGTAAAGTCGTGGGCACAATAGCTGTTAGATTGACATAATGCACTCCATAGATCCAAGTGATAAGTTATCTTTCCCATTATGAATATGTCTCACAACACCACTTGGAAATTGATCCCAAAATGTTCTCAATTGTGGAAAGTGGGGTTTGGTACAAATATGTGGCGCTTGGAAACATGGAAAGCCTCCGATGCTCCATCCAAGGTGACACGATTCACAATTGTACGAAAAGCAGCTTCAAGACAAGTATCCTAATAGTAGCCTCACAACAACTACATTCGTGGGTGAGCCTATGGTGAGAATAAAACTAATGCCCCCAAAGCATCCCTTGAAGCAACCCAATCATTGCAGTTACGTCACTTCTTTATCCAAAATTCCAAATTGGCACTTTGAGACTACTTGAAGAGCCCCCAAAGCATCCTTAGCAACCCAATAATTGCCCCAATAATTGCAGTTACGTCGCTTCCTTATCCAAAATTCCGAATTGGCACTTTCAGACTACTTGAAGAGCCCCCAAAGCATCCCTTGAAGCAACCCAATAATTGCGGTTACGTGGCATCCTTATCCAAATTGGCACTTTGAGACTACTTAAAGAGCCTGCAACGGTCCTTGGGTGAAGTGTAAATCATTGACCATGGATGCAAAGAGTGACTAAGTAATAAAAAATATAAGAGTTTTTGTTTGGGACTTGTGGGTGATAAAAAAGGAGATTTTTAATTCTCTCAAAAAGTTTTGGATTTGTGGGTGGTCAACACAATTACTGGCACTTTTTGGTATGTACATTCATTGTGATACCAATGTATCAAAAAGTTTTAGATTGGATTATTTTTCAAAACCCCTCCAATTTTATTGGGGGGAGGAAGTATGAAAAATAATTCAATATGAAAACAACCTGAAACTCAGTACCCTCCACTCTTATATTTCAAAACAAACTTGTTTGATAATCGATATGGGTTAATTGGTTTTTGTATTTATTTTTGTATCCGTGTATATATATACCGTATCCCAGTATTTGTATCCTAATATTCGTATCAAGATCAACGGCATGGAGGGGGGGTAAATTTTAAGAAAAAAATCAATGGCCTGTGATTTTTTGGAGAGAGGGGGGGCTAATGCAAACCAGGAGGTGGGACACCTCTTTTTGGCTCATTGTCATTGTCATTGTGAGCAAGTAAATTGATTTGAAAGTGGTGAAAAAAAACATAATTGACCCTAATCTCTTATGAATGGAGGCTATACATTTTAGGCAAAAATTTGAAGGGATTGTTTGTAGAAATATGTTACAATTAAGTGAATTACTTTATGGCAAGGGTGGGTGGGTGCAATAAATTTCATCATGGGAAAAAGTCTTYGACTTGTTATTTACATMTAGATGATCAAAMTTGAATAATTTCAATTGAATTTCTTATTCTTAGATTCCAAATCAATTAAAAACTACAAATAAACTTAAAATTAACCAACCATAATATAGTTGGAGGCAAGTTTTTAAATATATCCAACAAGGTGAAAAAAATGGAGTCAAATCCAATCCTAGCAATAAATGCTAAGGTGCAAGATAAGATTTATGTGAAGATGCAATTAGTGGCCTGATCAATTTTCAATCCACATCAATTTGCAGAATGATCATCCTTCATCGATTTTTCAACATGTATTTGTTCTCATTGAATTCCTTTCTTTTTGCTTAAGCCTCGTCATGTACATTTACACCATTGATTCAATGATGAAAAGGTGGGGTTATTACTTTTAACCATGTGACAATAAATAGAGTCTAAAGCATGCTCCGTCCATTTCAAAAGAATTGTCTATAATTTTATTAAGCCAATTTCATTGATCATATTGTGAGAAACATAATTAAGAAAGGTTCCAAATTTAATATCACTTGAATCAATGAAGAACATTGCATGTGTTCATTGCAACCCCAAAAAAATTAACTACAAGTATTTTTTTACCTACTCAAAACAACCTTAAAGAAAAACATGACAATGAAAGTGGACAATCAGTTTGGGATGAAGGGAGTAATAGTCATATAAACATGAATATTCCGTCTGAGGTTGAGAGTTTGTTCACTCAAAGAATAGACATAACTTTCAATAGGAGTGACTAAAGGATAAAGCTCCCACCCTTTAATATATAATTGCCCTAATTCCTTCCAAACATCTTATTATTTTAAAGATAAGATAAAATACAATTTTATGAGAATTAAGATACATTTCATTGATTTATGACCTATACTACACTAAATTTGGATGACGATTTGCCCTTTCATCATGAACACTTAAGTTGAGTTTGAAACCTTGACTTTTAGAGTCACATATTCTTGTCTTTGATTTAAAAAAAATTTTACTAGTAACCATACACATCCATGGTGGTGGGGTGTGCTCTTGCACAAGATGTGGCATCTAGGATTAACCCTAAAGCGGGACCATTGTTCCCTTGGGAAACAAAGTGGATTTTGGGCAAGTTATTATTACCTCAATTTTTGGTGAAAGTTTTTGAAAATTTCTCATAAGGTAGAAAAAATGATTGGCTTTGTGGAAATATGATTTTTATTTCAATTTGGTGCCTATGAGCAAAAGTTATACCACCGAAAGTCCAAAATTGAATTTGGCAGGCACCATAACAAATTCAAAATTAAGTTAAATTTTTAAGCAATGCAATGCAAGATAAATATTTTCAGAGGTGTGTTGATAAAATTAATGGATATTGCAAAAAAATTAGTAATTTTATTGCATGAATTGAAATTACTATGAATTTTCAAAGGCAAAAACTACACCGGACCCATTGCCAATCTCTAGACTCTTTCAATTCCGATCACTCAAAAAACTACCTTTCCACTCACTTGCTTCCTACTTTTTTGCACACTAAATTTGGACATGTGTCATGAACTTTTATGGTAGAGGGACCCGTAACCGATCAAATAAGCAATTATGGACATGGTCTAGGGTAGTGTTATGCAAAGCAAATATTTTCAGAGGTGCATTAACTGAAATGATGGAAATTGAAAAAACTTTGGTAATTTTATCTCTTACAATGAAATTACTATGAATTTTGAAAGGCCAAAGTTGGGCTTGACCCATGATGAACATCTAGAGTCATCCATTTCCGATCATTCAAGAACTACTTTCCCGCTCTTTGCTTCCTACTTTTGTGCTTACTTATGTGTCATGAATTTATTGGTCCCAACCCTGAAAAAATCAAAAACACGCATTCCAAGGAGAAAATGGAAATCTCTTCCATCCTTGGTCGGAAATACAACACCCTATTGATTGGTGATGGGGTGCCGGTTAGTAATGGGTCCCTCTACCATAGTCCCAACTTCAAAAAAAAAAAAAAAAAATCATTTTGGCCTTGGTTGGAAATACGTTAGTCCATAGGTTGGTTATTGGACCCTGATTGGGAATGGGTGGTTCTACCTTACCAAATAATTCCAATAAGGAACTAGCTTCAAGAAATGTCTCATACAAAGCCTTTACTTCAACAATTATGACTTGCACATACAATAATTTCTTCAAAATGTGAATGGTTCATCCAACTTTTGCAAAGGCTAAAACAAATGGCCCAAAATATCAAACTTTGCCTAGATTAATCAATTTGTATCCAAGTTGAAGAAAAAGGTGGTTGGGCGTGTTAAGCGTGGCATGGGTCAAGGTTAGTGAAGTCTAACTCATCTTGAATAAATAATATTGGATAGCATTTTCCTTGATTTGAAGCCATGTTTCCCTTTCCCTTGCTTTTAAAGATTTTCTCTATAAACTATAATGCTAGTTTTAGGATATTTGGCACTAAATTTTTAAGCACTCAAAATATTTGGGAACCGGCATCTTCCATAGCTTCTAAATCCACTTGTCTTGTGTGCACTGAGATGAGAATAGAAGCTCTTTATACAATTGGGGTCATTACATGAGATTTGAGGCCTCCAAGAGACTATAAGAACGCAAAAAAATGCGCCACATCAACTCTATGATGTGCCACATCATTTTTATTTTTTTATTTTTTATTTTTGAAGCTTCTTTTTTTATTTTAGACAAAAATAAAATAAAATAAAGTATTTTTTAAATTTCTTTATTTAGTAATTAAAACCCTTACAACAATCAACCGCTCCCTTACTACATTGGGAACAATGAGGGAACATGGCTAAAACGGCCCTCTATTGCCCTTACATCTCATGCAATGGGTAGGAATTGAAACAATTCATGTAGGATATGTAAATTAGAACTATTAGCAGCTCAACCACTCATTATGCTTTGGTTAAGTGAAAAATAGGAATTGCATTCAAATTAGAATACATGCCAAAATTTGGCATAGTGGAATAATGTTTTCTTAAGAACTTTGAATTAAATTTTTTTTGGTAAATTAGGCTAACTTTCATCTCCAATAAATAATATTTGAAATTTTGAGTTTCCAATCAAAAGTTATGGACAAATTTTAGAGAGGGGATGGAAGGGATATTTTTTTTGACATTTGCCAACATCCTCTCTAAATTTTGTCAATAAATTTTTTTCGGAGGCTCAAAATCACAAATGGTTTTTTGGAGATGAAATTTATTTTCATTTACCAAGTTTTTTTATATAAATTTTTTTTGAAAAAAGTTATTGTACTATGCCAAAATGAGTTCTAAAATTCTACTTTGAAAATAATTCCTATGTTCTCACAATGAGCGTTCAAGCTCTCCTCTTCAAATTACACTTCGAGGATTCAAGACAAATGATTCAGTGATTTGATTATAAAAACAACCTCTTCATCTTTCATTCCTACAAATTTCAATGAAACAATTGTATCACTTATCCATCAAAAATTGTTTGGATGGTAGTTTGTCAAATCACAAATTTGGTAATTGAATCAATGGATTTTTTGGGCTTTTTTATTTCTTTATTTTAAAATGTGGTAGTTATGAATAACCGCCCCGTTAGGCCAAAGAAAACTATAGATCARTTGCCTCCCTGCTACCACCTCCTTGTACTGTACATAGTGACAAATTTATAAGTCCAAAATGTCAGAAAAGCCACCTGGTTTGTACTCTGGTCATACTGCCATCCACTATCCATAAAAACAACAATTTTTCCATAACGCCTCATGGGCACATCCAAAAAATTTGGTGGAGAGGTAATGTCCTCCTTATTTCCACTACCATAAAAAGATTTTAAAAATGAAGTGACCTTTTTGTTTGTAGTGAGCTGTCTAAAATTGCTATGTTACCAAAAAAAACATTCCTTGTTCCTTTAGGGGTTTAATTAACACTATGACTGTGAGGCTTGATTAACCCCTAAAGTCCCAAGGGTATTTTTTTGCCCCAATCCACTCAAAACTGACATTTTATCTATGTTCATCCAAGGAAGCAAAAAAATATTTTTCTTCAAATCTAACCATAAGATCTTGTACTTTGCTTGTTTGAGATCACAAGTTAAAAATTTCATGAAGCTTGACCATACGGATTGGAAGATATTAGCATTCAAAGTTGAAGAAAAAAGTTTCTTTAAACACTATTTTGCAATTTTAGATGACTTTGACTGCCATTTGTGAAATGTTTTTGCACTACAGACTTTGAATTTAAAATTTTTTATGTTGAAAAATTGAGTTGGAAGTCTAGGAAAAAAATTTCAAAAAGAAATACTTGATTTTTATTCTTTAAAAAATCGTTCAATAGAAGTAGGTCTTAGATTGAACAAATAACTAATTTGTAAATAGCTCTAAGATAGAATTTAAAAACAATAATCCAACGGTGATATTGTTCTAGCAAGCATACTTATCCTTGTCACACAATTGTTTTTGAAAAATTGTGAAAATTGCATTCAAAAATGAATCCTACAAGTTATTTTTCTAGGAAATTGCTTACATTGCCCAAAAAACAAGATTGTTCATAATTTCTCCTTCCTAATCCAAATAGAATGAATCAAAGCTTCACAATTACAAAAAATGTAATATTTTAGGAAAAAAATTTGAAAAAAATTATTTTGACTTTATGTGATTTTTGTATTTTTTTTATGAGATTTGTATTTTTTTCTTTGAAAATTTATTTTTGGCATTCACTTGTTTTGATTTTGATTGATGGTCGGACCAACAATTGTATTTACACAATGCATTGTTTATGTGTKACATTTGTGATTATATAACATTATACAAGAAAAGTAATTTGGTTATTACTATCATTAAAGTAGATAAATTTCTTTAATTTTTTATGTTCATTGGATGATTGCAAAAAACACTTATACTATTTGTTGCGCTTTTGATTTTTAGTCTTTTAGTACTTCTTGTCATTAGATGGAATTGAGCTAGTCTAAAAGGTTGTGAGTTTGCCCAAGTTCTCAGATTTTGGGAACTTGGCCACAACCACCACGTGGCAAAGCAACTACCATGTTAGATAGTATTAAAAATTTAATTTTAAAATATTTTTTTGGAAAAAATCAATTGTATAATTTTTTTAAATTAATTCATTGATTTTTAATAATTTTAAATCCTGGCCAATAGTCGTTGGTTGCTACTATGAAAAACCAACTTGAAACAGCCTTCCAATGAAGCTGAAAAACATGTAATGCACGTGAGTCACCTTCAGTACTATTGGAGGCATGGAACATGAAATGTAGACCGTTGATTGAATTTCAAATCTACTATTCTAAAAACACATCATGATCTTCATCATTGAATAGCAAGGATGGATGGCAAAACTTAATTTGCCATAAAAACACTCTACATTGGCAAATTGAAGGTGTTGAAGACTCCACAAGTACTATTGAGTCTTTCTACATATCCTAAAATACTATTTTGAGCTAGAATTTGCAAATTATGCTAAAAAATGAGACTTTCACATTTCTATTTTGAAAAATTAGAAAACGCACTTGAAAAATTTCTTATAATTGTGGACATTGTTGCCATCTAAGAGCAAGGAAGGAAGATCAAAGCTAGAATTTAAAAACAATATTTAATTCATTATAAATTGAACTTGAATATAACACAATTTAGGCCAATACAAAACATATTAGGAACATTTTTTTTCTCTTCTTTTGAGAAGGTGTATTTCTATTTAAAAATCTAGCCTACCAAATCTGACAAAAGAAATCTCCAAAAAGGATACATGATGGTACTAAAAAGACCCAAACCATATATTTGAAATTCAATCTCGTCTATTGACTTTTTATTTTAAAAATTGAAATAATTCATATATATACATCTTTTATTTCTATAGGAAGCTTACCACTGAATTTCATGTTCATTCAATCTTTTTTGCAATACTTATGACAAAAAAGAACTTCTCCATTAAATGTGTGATGGCAATAGGACATGTGTTTCTTGCAATCGCTCTATTGTAGAATTTGATTAGTTTGTTACCTTTTCATATACTGTAGTTTTTGTTTTTGTTACAAATTTCTTTACTTCTTTCTGTAAAAATTACAACATGCTACGGGTGAATGCAAGAAAGACTAGTACTATTTTGCGTCACAATTCGAATTGCGGAGTTTCTATCCACTATAGCTTTTGAAGTATGAGACCAATTAACTTGAGAATTTTATTGGAGATGTCTTGCTTTGATAGCAATCAGATTCCTTATTTTTTAGAAATTTTAAAAAATCATTTTATATTTAAATTTCAATTTAGCTAATTTGTCACGTTTTGTAGTTTAGAGGTTTTTAGTACTGGGGAGTGCCCAAAATTAATGATCTAGAGCTRAAATTTTTGTGGTCTATTCCCAYACTAGGYGGACATGCATTTGCCAAAGGGAATCTAAAAAAACATTATTTTATGTCATGTACATGCGTGCTAACAGGGCTCTCTTGCGCGCGCACTTCTGAACATTCAAGATGGTTTTAAGATCATTATTTTGGTGAAATATCTTTATCATAAAGTTGTCCCAAATTTCCAGTTTTTAGTTTTTTTTAAATTACATTTCCTATTTTCTACAAATTAAAACATCAAAACACCTATTTCCATGAAAGTTTGCACTTTTCTAGTTCTCCTACTTGGAGAATTTTCCTACGCTTTTCCTTCATAGGGTACCTTCTTCTTACAAGTGCATACATCAAGTATATTTTTCACATTTTTTTAAAATTGTTTTTTTAATTTTACAGTACTCTCAAAAAAAACATGAGTACTATGCCAAACGCTACAAAAACAGGGGGGGTCTTTCTTGCAATCACCCCTACTTGAGTTCTACAAACTTGGGAAAAAATTGCCTAGCACAAAACTAAAATTGAACTACAAACCCTTTTTTAACATACCTCAATGCTTTAATCAATATTAGTTCCTTCTCCACTCTTGTCTCCACTACAAAGTCCTATTCTCTATTTACTAATAATTGCAATTTTAATAAAGTGGCTTCAAGTGATTTTTTAGTCAGTTGATATGTACGTATCAAAAGTCATCATAGGGGCACTAGGTATAAAACTGGGATTCCAAACTTGCAAAGAGTATTTAGAAGAGGATGGAGTAATACATATATTCTAATATTATTATTCAATTTTAAAATATTTTGAAAAATATTCAAATAACACGCGATGTGTGTTATTGAAATATTCTCTCAACAATGTTTTTGAGAAATACAATAGAATTATCCATCTTTGTAGGTAGTTCATGTTTTTAATCTCATATTGCATTATATGGTAATTACCCTTTTTCTACTCACACAATTTTAAAGACTTTTGCACTATGCATCCCTACARAGAGTCACTTTACATCACCATTGTAATTACATCATWTTAGAATACATGGATATTGAATCATATTTTTGCACTAATACGAAATCAATTTCATTATAAGAGTGCTTGATTGTTAAAATTGTATGAATAAAATGCGAATAAAATGATATAATTACAATAGTGTGACTATCTCTTGTGATGATGCGAATGTCTTACTATGGCCCGCCTCCCCCTTTCGGATTGAAAAAACTCAAGCCGTTGATTGCTTTGGGGGGAATAAAACAAAACGAAAACTTCTTCAATCGTCAATTAAATGTGTGGGATCTATGGCATCTCAACTATCGGGTGCTTTTAGGGTTTTTTGTTTCTTCTCTTTGCTTGGCTAGGATTAGAAGCTGACATTTTCTACTTGACTTGTTGTTGCGCCAAACCATGTTGGGTTTGCACCACATCACACCAGGTACGCCATACGTCTTCATCTTTTCTTGCTCATTTCTGGTTGAGCTTGTGATGCTCGTTCTCAAATTTGGTTGATGTTCCATTGAGTTCATTTCTTGTTGAGGCTTTCATGCTTGTCTCTTTTCATCATCCCTTGTTTGTTTCTTGCTATCAATTCTTCCATAATTTGACGTTCTTGTTGGGCTTTCTTTCTAGTGCACTGAGCTCTGCACTACATTGTGCTCCAAAGTTACATATTCTTGATTTCAATTTCGAAGTTTCATGTCTTCATTTCATTGTTGTTGTGCAAGTGTGCATGACGATTGTGGATAATTTCGGCTCTTCTCTAGGGTTAGCTTGAGGTCCACTACTATAGCAAATTCTTGAAGAAGAAGACATGTAGTTCATCAGGGTTAGCTTTAGGGTTGAATTGTTGTAGGGTGCTCTATTGCATGCAAGAAGACTAGAACAATGTGGGTTTTTTTTTTTCATATTTGGTATTGCTTCAATACTACCACTAATGTAGTGAATGCTTGAAGAAGAAGATATGATTGTCACAATCTTAATAGTTTTCTACTCTAGTTATGATCATTTGAACACAATTTGTGTGTTCCGCTCTATGTTGGAACAACTATGAGCTTTCTCCCTACACTTCTTTTTCAACTCACAAATTTGAAATGTAAAACCCCCTTGGGTTTAGGTGGGGTGAAATGAAGATTAAACAAAATGATTACCTTCTGAGTGACAGGTTACATATCACTACATATCACTGACTTACAATAGTGTGAATTCCATGTTATTCTAGTATTGAAAGAATAATTAATCAATTTGCAATGATCAATTAACTAAAGTAACATTCAATAATCAAGATGGATATCTAAAGACTTCTGAGACGACTATGAGATGTATAACAAAGAAGCCCCCTACAGCTCAACCTTGTCAGAAGTTGTGAAGACCCTAAGGTAGTATGCTCTAAAAGCAACCGTCTCCTTGAAACAGTCCCTATAAATAGCTCGAGAATGGATATGAGGTGATCCTTAAATGGACCATATTCACCATTGAGTGAATCAAGAAAAAATTTCTTTTTTATTGCAAGAACCAATCATTGTCTTTCATTTCCTCCCATCTCTTTACAAGTTGCAAGTGGATAGATTTTGGAAGACCCATGGTCACAAATAGGTGCCTATGCCCCAAATATTTG
This sequence comes from Pleurozium schreberi, assembly GCA_006891605.1. Lineage (NCBI taxonomy): Eukaryota > Viridiplantae > Streptophyta > Bryopsida > Hypnales > Hylocomiaceae > Pleurozium > Pleurozium schreberi. Next base: position 76,682 of record VACF01001920.1, on the reverse strand, counting down.
AAAATTCATATGTAATTGAAAAATGCTTGGAAAAATATGAAACCACTTGAGCTAAGTTCCACATCCTTTTTTCTTTCTCTGAAAAATAAGCTAAAAATATTTCTGTCCAAGGAAACCTATGAAAAAAGTGGACCAGCCCTTAAATGGTCGCTTTAAGAGCAGTCTACCTTAGTCTCTATTTTAAAGGCATGCATTTCTTACACTCCAATAGAAGTCCTATTCAKCTTTTAAATTCATTTTTTTGCATGTCAATCAGTCTCAATGGTGCAATGGATTTGGATTAAATTTTTACTTGTATAAAGCCATGATCTCAGTTTTGAAACCCTGTGAGTACACTACAGGTTGTAAATCAATCCATGTTCAACGTTTTTATATAATTTAATATGACTGCAGTGACATACTAACGTTTGTTTGTTTGCAACTTCATGCACTCATTTTCACTTTGGTACAACTCTTCAAATACAAATACTCATAATTGAAACTCAAACCCAGTTTTGAGAATGATTGTACCCTCACAACCTATGACACTGATAGTTTGAGATCTTCCTCATTCGTGTTAAACAAAGAGCATTCTAGATACTGACTAAATTAGCTGCATCACAGTTTCTGAAACAGGATTAAAGGAAACATAAATAGCTGGCTTTGTATTATCATACAACTCATCAAGCCATCTCAAGTGAGGCACACAATAAATTGACAAAATATTAAGTTACTCTATTCTCTGCAAAAGCTGAAAACTCCATACCTCCATACCATAGTTTTAGATGTACTTGATCTAACAAGTGTCCGATTCCGTGGACCTTTGTTACAGACCCTGCATCTTCCGTGTGCAGAAATTCTTGTTCCATGGATACATGGACATGTTGAGTCAGTACTTAATGAGCAGATTTTTGTAGCCAGAGGCATTCCTAGCAATGACCCTGTCGTATGGGTCACTGCTTCCATTCTCACCCTCTCGTACATGCCTGCAGCACATCCAGAAGATAGCAACTAAGTTAAAACCGTTGGGACCTGCTCACATCTACAATACCGACTCCTGTTATCAACAACTCATCTATTCATTCAACACTTAGTTGCCCTTCACTTAGCAAGGTGGTTATAAGCATGACTTGCGTATACGTATATAGCCTCTGCTCTTTGAATAAAAATGGGKCTGTCTAAAGTCATTTATAGTGAACTACAATTTTAAAACTTTGAAATTGCATAAGAAATTCATAATAATGAGAAAAATTGATCTCAAGGGAGTGTCTTTTAGCCCAAAGTGATCTCTCCATAGCTCTATCTTCACAGTGATCTACAAACGAAAGCATAATCCCACATGTGCTGTAGGCATGTATGAGTGTGAGCAAATAGTATTATCTACCTTACGATAGATTCTTTGCAATAAAAATTCCCAACTTATCCATGTCCGAAATCCAGCTTCGTAGCTTCCAGACCTAATTAGGAAAATTTGGGATACAATCGACCCTATCTCATTGCACATCTTCTAATTGCACATTCCCTGTATATCTTGAGRATGTAGTTGCGCAACTTCCACGTCTCAAATTGTGAACACATGTTAAGAACTTAGGACAGGGAAATTACAGAAGGATTAGTGTTTTGCAAGCCCTAAAATGGAGCTCCCAAATTTAGGGCTTCCCGAACGCCGGAGAAACGGCCAACACAACGGGCGTTTCTCAACCAAATTACGAGCTTAGGTTTTGGAGATAAACAAGAAGAGAAGCAGATATCAAGAAGGGGTTGAAACCATACCCTAACTTACGCTTCGTACTCCTCTTGCTGTCACCGCTCCATAGTCTGGAATTTCCACCATGTCTTTGGAAAACTAATACACTCGGTTACGATCGAAACCTTGACGATAGAATAGAGGCATACCAATCCTCTAGCTGCATTCTCAGAATCCTCGWGAAGAGGAAACACACGATGATGCACAAACTGCTCATTGGAACCCCGCTGCTCAAACCCTGTATTTATTCAATCCCACCGCCTTCACATACCTACAGTACACTCGTCAACCTCAATTACTTTTCTAACAAGTAGAAAAATACAAACACGAACCCCAAGTGAACAGTATTGCAAACAATCTAAATGGCCACAAGCTCCGGTCAATAATAGAAGCTCCCAATCAATGCAGAAAGAACTGAAATCGATATCTGCGACAACTACCAACATGCAGAAGCGCAATTGCACTGAAATTGTCCAAATTGCGAAACTGGGGGGTGATCTCCGATGAGCTGGAGAGCTCAATTTTGGAAGAAAAGAGCAAATGCGAGCATCGGGGAGAAAAAACATGTACGAGATGGTATGGGCTGKCAATCATCTGCAGAAAAGCRGGGGTCTGGTACTACTACCTCAGCATGACGTCAATTCGTAGATTTCAGGCCACATATACAAAAATCGTAGATTTCAGGTAGCCTAGATTTCAGATGCCGTTCAACTTTTAGGGTAGAACCACCCATAACCGATCAAATAAATAAGCAATTATGGACATGATTTAGACTAGTGCAAGGCAAAGCAAATATTTCCAAAGGTGCAATGGCAGAGATGATAATGGCAGAGATGATGGGGATCGCAAAAACTTTGGTAATTTTATCGCCTGAATTGAAATTACTACAAATTCTAAAAGGCAAAAAGTACCCCAGAACCAATGTGTAGATTCTTCCAATTTCAATCATTAAAGAATTACTTTCTTGCTCATTACTTCCTACTTTCTTGCTCAATACTATGGGACATGTGTCATGAATTTGTTAGTCCTAACTTTGAAGAAGGACAAAAATGCGCATTTCAAGCTTTGGTTGTAAATTTGTTCCAGCCTTGATTGGAAATAAGTGGAGTCAATAGGTTGGATTTGGGGCAGTGGTCAGTTATAGGTGGTTCTACCTTAGTGTTTTCAACATTGGAATGGAAGAACCAAAAAGGTAGACAAGACTATTACCACCCTCATTTGCAATTCGAATCTCTTTGGGTCAACTCCAAGAGAGATATATATTTTTTAAGACATGTATGTTTGTTTCACAAATTAGGATTAAGTGAAATTATGATTTTACAACTAAAATTGTAATTTCTAAAAATTTCTGAAGTGTGCTACTGAAATTACAAGATCAATTATGGAGTGGAGTCATAAATGTCCTATCAACAACCTAGAATCGCCTTTCTATATGTCTATTAGCACTTAACCCCTATATGTCTAAAAATAATGCATTTTTTTGGCAACATAGCAATTTTGGGTAGCTCATTACAATTGGAGTTTTGATTTTTCTTTTTTCTTTGAAATTTTCACATAGCATGTACCCAAGGAGTAGCTTTAACCCATTAAGGACTGGTCGACCATTTTGTGGTCAATTTGGGTCCTTTTTGGTTTGTAGAGAGAGCATGTCAACGAATTTGATGATGTGGCAAAGGGGACGGGTATGGAGAATTGGGAAGTGAAGAGTTTAGGACAATAACTAGGCCAATCTCAAGTGGCATGTGGCCAAAGGGTTGAAAAAACCAAGACAACAGGGGCTGAAATTACACCAAGATTTGCTAAAAATTCCTACTTCACAATGCACCTTCACCAAAAAAATTAATGCTAAACCCTATATCATGTGCAACACTTCCATCCGTACGGTTAGATCTCCGATAGGCACTTGCATTCAAAAGTTTTAAAATTGCTCCCAATTGGCCATACAAAGGATTGCCCACCCCCCAAATCAACCACGGTCTTTAATGGGTTAAGGCAAGGCAAATTTCATAACTTTTGACTATGTGGTTAAAAAGTTACTATATGATATGTGATTTTCATTGCTTGGCGGGCAACCCAAGAAGAAAAAAATTAATCATTTTTTTAAAACAATCAAAATTTGGAATTTTTTTCTAGATTTATATATCTCTAGAAAGCTTTGAATCATTTTGTTTCCAAAGTTATGAGGAGTTTTTGTTTGCAAGGCAGTCATAGATTCTACACTCTAAAGTAAACTTTAAAGTCCTTTATTTATTTCAATTTTCAATATTTTTAAATAAAAAAAAAACATTGGATGTAGACTGTTTTATACATTTACCATAGGGATTTGCATTTTTCAATTTCATAATAAATTCTTAACAATATAGTATTTTGAACCATTCTCTACTTCTTTCTAATTACTATATTTTTCCTATACGTTGTACAATTCCAAATGATGTGAAATAATTTAAGCGTGTAGCCGACTTGACTTGAAGAATGAACCCAAAGAGTTACCACATTTTGGATATTTTCTCATACAAATGTGACTTTGTGAAGTGTTGCTGCCCAAATTTTTATAAAGCCAAAAAATGGATTCATGTCAATTCAAACGCTATAATCTTCCAATCTACATGGTGGAAATTTCTTGAAATATTTTCCACGTCTTCTCAAACTAGCTTACCTCAAGATCCTATTGTTACATGTGTCTAAAAATTGGTGCTTCTACTAGAAATGGCAATTTTGGAGCCTTTTTGGTGTCAACAGTCAAAAACCTTCATGAGTTAAGTAGGAGGAAAGTGTCTCATGTTTAAAAATTCAAGAATTTTATGCATAGGTCTTGGCTATTAGAAGTATAAAGATGCCTCTTCAATCATAGAGTTGAAAGATGAATTTTGGTAATGGTAGAAATCATATATTACTTTTGAGATTTGTAAYAATTTCTAATGTGGAAAGAGTCATTGAAGAATGTAACTTTGTCWTGTGGAAAGTTCWATTCAGCAATAAGAACCTTCCATGATGGAGGTAGCTACTTTGACCTCACTATTGATACCAAAGAGATGAGCACAYTTAAAACCSTAATGATTTKACTCAACTTACTACATTGTGACTTTTTTTGGAGCTTCTTGATTTCARCTTTTGACATTATTTCAAATATAAAACAATCCATAGATTATTGAGTATGTACTAAATCCAATGGTGTTAGTTCCACMTTGTGTTGATCTTGAATTTGAAGTGTGATGTGAAGTTCAATGACTCATAGTTTCTTACGCAATTTAGGTAGAGGCAAACTTCATGATAAGAGAGATTTGAGATTAAGAGAGGTGCACGTTGGAGTGCAAGTTTGAGTCCTTTCACATGTACTATAGAGTTGTCATGCTCCTATTGATTACCATGTAAATAATTGGCCAACATGTAGGCAATGCTAGTCTGTGAGCTTGGGAGTGCAAGCTCTTGAGAGCGCAAGCTCGGGAGCTTGAGAGCATGGAAACTTCCAATTTTTTGAGTTATTTTTTTTGGTATTTTTGGTTGAAAAACCCATAATTGTGGTTTAGGAAATTTTAGAATTTACAGATAAGGAACACAAAATAGGTCATTGAGATACACAAACTTTGTGAACGCCTCAAAAAAATTAAATTAAATACTCATCTCCTTGACTAAAAGACCCCATTCTTGGGATAATGAGGAATTCATGAAATTCTCCACCAAGTCCACGTTTTGGATTGATAGGTTGAGACAATTGTCGTGAGTAACATGCAATTGGAGGACACAAAGATATAGTGCATCATTTTTCACAGTCATAGGTACCATACTTTTGATCCCATTAGGTCTCTCTCATACATTCATGTTTGAGCAATTCACTTTAAAACTTTAAAACTTCTTTAATTTAGTCATTTAGGTTATCTTCCAAGGTTGTAGATACCTACATTTTCCATAGTCATAGGTACCATATTCTTCTAAACATGAAAATAAACATCTAAAAAAGTCCATCACTTCTCAAAAATTTTAAATCTAATTTCTAAAATTTTATTCTTTTGTTTTCAAACTTTAGGCTCACCAAACCTAGGCTCAAGGCCTACAGGCTCACATTTCTAGGCTCACATGGTATCGTTATTGGGCTTGCATGTAAGAATTTATTTTGTTCATGAACGATTTAATTCTCTTTCTTCAAAGTAAATAAAATGAATTGGTGAAGTAAAAACTCACCAAATCCCAAATTTATCAATAGTTCTAATTTGTGACAAACTTCATTAAATTTAGTGAATTAGGCCATGTTAATACCAACTTTAGGTCATTTGGTGTGGTGCTAAATTCATGGGTGATCTCCATTTGTACAATAGATGTCATTCATTTTYATAAAGTGTGTAACTCATTTTCTTTGACCAAGCAATTGAATGGGTACAATTGTCAGTGAAAATGGTATGAGGTTCTATCAATATATGCATTGGCAATTTGAGACTAATAAAGATGTGGTTAATTAAATCATTTATGTTGGTTCACGTGGRCTTAAGGTAGACAAGTTCATTTCCATTTGTTGCCTAATTCCATCATTGATATCCAACTTTTGGACCTAGTGTTGTTCCAAAAATCATCCAAATCCATTCATTTTCCAAAAAAATCACTTCAATCACTAGCTGACTTGAATAGGGCAGTGACAAAACGCTTTTACACTTGCAAAAGGGTGCTAATAAAGATTTAGGTGGCGGTCTAGATGCACTAGATAGTTGGAGCTAATGACAACGCTACATTTTGACAGATATAGAAAAGGTGCGTTTTGGAATTGGAATCATTTGCCTCCTTTTATTTGGAGGATAATGTGTGGCACTATTGGATACATTGATGAGAGGTTATGAATTGTTTATAGGATGATTAGAACTCCACTCTATGAATGGTTTTGTAATTTTAGGACAAACCACTTCAAAATTTCATAGAAATTATAATTTTTATCAAGAAATTATAATTCCATTTGGTTTGATTTGTGAAATAAGTGGTCTCTTGTGAAAAATATGTGCCCCTCTTGGAGTTAGACCTAAGGTATAATGAAATTGCTAGTTTGAATGGTAACAAGCTTGCCTACCTTTGTTCACTTGTGAATAAATGTTAGTTAGAACATGTTAGTTAGAACAACTTCAGGCAATAAATGAGGCACTTTCATAATGTTAAACTTGTGCTTCCAAAATAATAACTAAACTGGATTAGGGTGGCAAGTCACTACTCTTGAACCTTTTAAAAGATGGTCATGAACCCCACCTATTGACAATTTTATATTTTGCTACAAACGTGTTGGGAAATTCATATCAATTTATGTGATTCCACTTGTATTTGAGACCACTGAACTAGTTTTTTCTCTAAGAAAAATAGGCAACAATAAGTTAATATACAAGATACCCAAATTGCAAATCTAGGTGGTAATAGGCTAGCCAACCTTAACTCAAGCTTTAATCCTTAAAGAAAGGGTTGGTAACCTTTTAGTACCATGTGAATCATTGCTTTAAAAAAAATAATCCAAAAGCACTCATTGGAAGTCAAATTATTATACAAACCCTCCTCTTTTCACACAACATTCCAAACATAAATAGTTGCATTAGGCTTTTGTCCTATATAAAAGGAAACTTAATCATTCATTGGCCAAAAAGAACCCCACAACATCCTTTAATGGTTAAGCCCCCTCCCTCCATGCACCACTAATGGCCTAAACCACCATCTTCCCTCCATGTACTCATCTCCCGAATCAATTTTGCACCTAAGTAGGTGGAAGAAATTGTCGTAGAATCAAACTTTGTTTCTTTGTAACTTTTGCATACAATATCCAAATGTCACATTCTCTGATGCRTTGGGATCTCCTTTCCCTTGCCAACAAGAAAACCAATAAAAATCTGACTAGTCTATTAATAGTAACTAGGCACAATAGCGGCTTGGAGGGTACCCACCTTAACCTTTGAGCGCCCAATGCCTCAAATTTGCCCTCCCCAAATCAAAAGATTGCCATGTTTGACTATTACAATCTTTTTAATGATAGCGTTAAATTATTTGTCCATTTCTCTTGTAGCTTCCTACCTATCTCCACTATCGATTCATGTAGTCAATTTTTGTGAATCTTGTTTTGTTTTGGGTGACTAAAATAAGTTCAAAAAGGTCTGGATTTTGGTAAACATGTGCTAGGTGCCCTATGTTTAACGCCTAAATGTCCAAGGCATGTTTTCAGCTTGTAGAAATTTGCTCCAAGTTGAACAAAAACACAACATTTTGATATATTGTATCAATCTTTTTGCATTGTAACCGTACAAATTTAAACTAAACATGTTAGAGATTACATTAGAAAAGAAAACACAAGAATATCACTTATGAGTTGAAAGATTATAATGTTTAACCAAAAAAGTGTCAAAACTACAAAAAAAAAATTCAATCCACTTTTCGCATGGTGAATCTAAAATCTTCGTCAATCAAAATATATGAGGTTATAGGGCCCAACATGTACCACCCCAATCAATTTATAGCTTCTCAAAATCTACTCCAAATTTTTCTTAAATGAATTTCTTATGCAATTTGTCTCCAAAATCTAGTGCATTTGAGGCTCCTTTCCTAGAGCCCTCAACACTAGGAAAAGTCAAGATTACACAAGGTACCCTTGTACAAAATCTTGAGTAGAAAAACCATAGTCATTTATTTTCCAAATCGGATTTTTGACGCTAAAGCTAGACCATAATAGGCATCTACCAAAAATACAAACTACTAAAAATAACAACTTAGTTAGGTTTTCTTCAACTTCAAAGTTTTGTTGGCACCACATTTTGGGTCAGGGTGAACTGACCCCTCGCTCGGCCACTCGGTAAAACCCTGAAATTTTTTATTTTCCACGCATGATAAAATTTGCAGGTTCTAAATTGATTCATACTTGCAATCAAAGGCCCCAAATTAATCTGGAGAGATGTGCAAGGAAAATTGATCAGGCCCAAAATAGAGGGCTTTTTATTTTACTTGCACCCCTTCGTTACTAGGAGTGGCGGAGCGAGGGGGGCAGTTCAGCCCAGACACATTTTGGTGCCTTGGGTATTTAGGGGTTAAATGCTCCTGAATTTTAATTGCAACGAAGCCAGGGAAGAACTTACTGGAATCCTTATATCAACTTTTTCCTGTAGCATGCAGCACATGCCTGTTGATTGTTTGCTGCATGCAATTTAATGAAACGAAAATTTCTTTTAACATGAAAATCATGTCACAACTTGGGGACGATTTAGTCAAAGGGCCCATGAAAGGAGTTCATTTGTTCATTTGCTCATTCAAGGACAAAGTCAAAGTGACAAGCAAAGCAACACCAATCAAATGATCAGTACTCACCACGAAGTTACAGTTCATGTCAATTTTTTTTTTCTTTTTTTTTTCTTTTCCCTTAACACACTTCATGTTAATATTTGGGTCACCAGCGAGCCTCCTTCATTTTAAAAAGGTGCATCTGTTCCCTTGGTTCTTTGTATAGTTTCCTCTTTTCGATGGAAATGGTCCATGCATGTGTTCAAGAAAAAAAAAAAAAAAAAAAAGGTGCGTCCGGCTTTTCCTTATGTACAGTACTGTACCATATATTTGGAAGTGGCCACTGAGGGAGGTCGTACCGGCCATGAATTATTGGGTGCAGGCAAGTGAGCAACCATGGGGAAAGTGGAGAAAAGGATAACTTATTAGAGCAACCCCACCAGTGAGTTCAGTATCCCTAAATTTTTAGGGAGAGGACCTCAAGTACTGATAGGGATACGGAACTTTCACCGCACCAAGCTTTTCCGCGTTCTATATCCCCAAATTTTACAAAAGTCTCCAAAAGTTGCGCCCCAGTTCTGTATCCGGAGCCTCGTTTGTAGGATTCGCGAGGTCTCATCTGTATACGAGGTCTCGAAATAAAGTAGGGAAAGGGATACGGAAGACCTGGTGGGGATGCTCTTACATTTGTGTACTGTACTTTACGTACCCTTGGAGCCTAAAAAAAAAGAAGTTATTGTCTTCAGGCGACGACTCAGCACAGCATTGCAAAATCTTTTTAAAAAAAAAATTGTCTTAATAGTGAGGGTGCAAAATTAGTGTCAGCAACAAGATGATTCAGTACATCATCAATAATTGTAAATCTAGACTTTTCTAATTTGTCTTATTATTAGTGAAGGTGTGAAATTAGTGTGGCTTACAAGATGGAAAATGTTGTTGTATTGAGTCTTTGAAAACCATATCTACCCACAAATTGAAACTCTTCATAACTTTCATCTCATTGATCAAAATGGAATGATTAAAAGCTTCCCATGTTTATATAATTCTAGAGAATCAATTTCAAATTTTTATATTTCTGAGAAGTGATTTTTAAAGAATTTTTTTGAGTTTCCCGGATTGCTTGCCGACCACTGAAATTCACATTGACATTCTACATTTGTCCATATTCAGCCACATTTGGAGCCTATACAAAAAACAAATTTTGCTTTAGTAACCTTCTAACCAAAGACTTCTGTAATTTCTAACTTTTTTCYTTGCCTTTGAAGTGGTTTTGAATTTTCTTGTTACCTACTCAAAGTGCTTTTGAATGCACTTCSAATGATACAAATTTCAAGTTCTAATTACATTCTATTCAAAAGTTAGAAATGCATTTAGACAATCAATACTCCACAAAGACCAATGTTGGTTTGGTATTAAGGTAGGAGCACCCAATGGCGTCAGTGTACCTATTGGCATCCAATTCTATGTAAGGCATTGATTTTAGAACATAATTGTAGGAAGACTATAGATAGCTTATCATTTAGGTCACATAAAATAAGGTATCTATGGTCTACCTACATTTAAGATCTGAAATAAATAGCATCTGTAGAAACTGACACCATTAGGTACACTGACGCCAATAGGTGCTCCTACCTTACGCAAAATCAAGCCCATTAGAGCATGTCRACTTCATGCATGGTCGTTTGATGTTYGTGCTGAGTACATATTGGAATTACCACTCCAACACTGGTTAGGACTTAGGACTGAGGATGCTCTTACGGAGATGCTCTTTACTTACGACTGCCCAACCTACAGCAAGGCGCTGTGACTTTTGAAAAAGCAAAAGCTAAAAGAGAGCAACAACAACAGGACGCCTTCCCCTACAGCAGTATCTTTACAGCCCTCCTCTCCTGCCAGCTCTTCCTCTCKTTCTCTTTTTCCTTGCTCCCCGGCTCTCCCCTGTATGCGCGTTCGTTGGAAGTGATACGTAAGCTTCCCCGTAGTCGCTGCTGCTACTGAAGATACTATGCCGTAACCCGAGGCAGTGGCAGTTCAAGCTCGGAGCGAGCTCATCCGAAGGAAGTTAGTGCAGAATTGAAGTCCTTCCCACTCCGACGGGCCAGGAAACAAATATTCCGGCTCGTTTTTAGGTGCATGTTTATTTTGAGAGTCTCCCGCTCTCTCTCTCTCTGTAATAAGGACTTCGGAGAAGTGCTTTCGCACAAGGTTTGCTTTCTGTAATTAGCAGGAGTGGGTGATCGATCGACAGGCATACCTGTTTTATTGAGAAACTCGTGGAACTGGTGAGGAGAGTGTGTCGTAGGGCGATGGTGTCTGTTCTTGATTGCGCCCCGGGATTTCGCTTTAAGTTATGGCGCAAAAAAGTGTGACAGAGGCGAACACGGCGTTTAGCACAAAATTAAATGAATTCGCCGAAGTAGTGAGGTAGTTGAGAAGTACTGCAGCGATCGGAGTGGAATTGACGAGGATTGACGTGCAGGGAGCGGTCTATTGATGAATTTGAGATGTACARAAATCGCGAGAGAGTTTTAAGAGAGAAATTCAGTTTTGAAACTTTCGTGTAAGTCGAGTTTGTTAAGCCTGGTGCGCTTTCGATTGGTGTGTATTGTTTGCTTCTGATTTTATTTTTTCGCCATTTGTTGGAGGTCTGTGTGTCAGTGTGAAATTAGTCTGGAAATTAAGTACCTCCACAAATTAATCAGTACTTCGACAAAATTGTGTCATCAGCGGTCCCGCTCCAGAAACTTTTTAATTGTCGTGCTGCTTCTTGAATGAGCATCTGGAGGCAACTACGAAATTCAAGCAAGGCAGGACTGTCTTTCTTTGAGAAAATATGGGTTATAGTCGGTCAACCAAGTGTGTTCCGCGTAGATGTCTTGTAACGCGACAAATGGCGTCGCAGAAGTCCTGTGGACATTTTTTTCTTAGTATGTCGCTGTAAGTAAGGCGTCTGAAGGCAACCACGAACTTRAGGGGTGCAAGAATTCTGGACTTCATTCTTTTGATGATCGTTTTCAATGCTTGGGCGTAAGATACTGAGATAGTGAGATTTAGATTGATTTTTGAAGAGGTTTAGCATAGGGGGCTTCCAAGCTGAGTTCTGGAATTCCATTCGTTGCTGCTTAGCTTGAAATTGCGGTTTTCATTAGGATTTTATTACCGACAGAAATTAGACCTAGAATGAATGATTGTGTAACAGAGKTAATTTAATTGCTGTCAAAAGAAATCAGTAATTGTTCTCCATGTTAAGTTTTAGTAGCCTACATTTCGGCACGGGAATTCCTTGTTYCAAGAACGTCAGAGGACGGTCAACAATCCAAGTGTCGATCGTGTTTCTCTGCGCGACAGCAAATTAGAGTCTCATCTCCTAACATACTTTACTTCACAAACTTTCTTGATGAGATGTTTCGCTTTCACTGACACGGTATTCTTGTCGACTTGTTTTGCAGGTCCTGAGCGCTTTCGTGAAATTCTTGGACTGTGRCTCTGGTTCGAGCTTACAATGAACCTTACTTTCTCACCAATCTACAATTTCCTCAATAGAAGTACGCACATTTTCCAAGGGATTTCAAATGTGACGATGGCTCATCACTCTCAAATGATGTTGGAATGATTGCACATCAACAACGGCGGCCTTCTTCACCTCGGTCACAGCATTAAGAGTACATGGTAAGGATTTTTCAGTTCTCCTATTAGCTTTTCTCCTTACGTACTCAATGCGGTGCGAGATTATGTGAAGACGTCGTATGCATTTCCTCAACGAATCATCCCAGACAATATTTTAGTCGTCCATGGAAACTCATGAGCAGGATTGTGAAACCTTTTACCACCGAAAAATTTGATGCCATAGTTGTCGGACGACTTATCATGTTGTCATTTCTATGGTTAACCCATCGTGTTCTATGAAATATATCGTGACTAAACTCTTATGACTGTAATATTGAAGGTGCTTGCCAAAGGCAAGGGAACCTCGATGCTGGCAGAGGTTCAAAATGGAAGGCTATGTGCATTTCGTTCTGGAACAACGTGTAGATATAATTGTTTTTCAGCCTGAAATCTCAAACTATTATATCTCGTACTAATATCTCCACAAGTCTTGTCTGCGTTAAGAATTTTYTTAAGGGAAWGTTTGTTTCYTTCAAAGCTTTCAATCAAGAAYRTGTGCGGGGTGACGCTAATAGAAAATTGTGGCTGATTTGTGTCCATGACCACAGGAGTAGGTCTACAAGCTCACCAATCAGCAACCCACGCCAYAAGCCATGGCCAAACTACGGCTTAGTGACGGACACGAAATGCTCTCGAGCGACCCTGTGAAAGAAGTGGCAACACCACAACCCGAAGATCAGACGACATGGACCAAAATGCTGGCCGCACAGGTCGGGGACGTCAAGGTTTTTGCCATAGCAATCGGCTACTGCTTATCCGCATCTCTMCTCTCCATCATCAACAAATGGGCAATCATGGAATTTCCATATCCCGGTTCCCTCACAGCCCTCCAATACTTCACGGCGGCTTTCGGGGTGCTCATTCTCGGCCGGCTCAACATCCTTGACCACGACCGTCTCGATCTACGAACAATGTGGAACTTCCTCCCAGCAGCAATTTGCTACTACATGAGCCTCTTCACCAACTCAGAGCTCCTCCTCCACGCCAACGTCGACACGTTCATCGTCTTCCGCTCCGCAGTCCCCATCTTCGTCGCCATAGGCGAAACCATATACCTCAAACAACCATGGCCATCCACGAAGACATGGTCCGCGCTCGCCACCATCCTGGGCGGCTCCATCCTCTACGTCCTCACCGATTCCCAGTTCACAATCAACGCTTACGTCTGGGCCTTCCTCTACGTCGCCAGCATGTCCATCGACTTCGTCTACGTGAAACACATCGTCATGACCATAGGGCTCAACACCTGGGGACTAGTCCTGTACAACAACCTCGAAGCGCTCCTCCTCTTCCCCATCGAACTCTTCGTCATGGGCGAAGGGGTTCAAATGAGGGCAGAAACCTCKGACTCCACCCTCGACTGGTTCTCGCTCAAGATGTGGTTGCCGGTTCTCCTCTCCTGCGCGTTTGGATTCTCCATCTCTTTCTTCGGCATGTCCTGCCGTCGCGCCATCTCCGCCACGGGCTTCACTGTCCTTGGGGTCGTCAACAAGCTTCTCACCGTGGTGATCAACCTCGTCATCTGGACGAAACACGCCTCGGCAGCGGGAACCCTAGGGTTGCTCATTTGCATAATGGGCGGGGTCTTCTACCAGCAGTCGACGACCAAGGCCAAGCCCAAGCCAGTCGCTGAACCTGCTCCAGCGGTCGCAGTCGACGGAGACGAAGAAGAGGGTCTCCTCTCCAATTCGACGGCAAAATCACCCCGCCTAGTATCTTGAGGGCTCCGAATGCTGGCAACTAAGTTAGTGAACACAAGGGTAACTAGGATGACTGACACGATCTTAATTTTTCTTGGTACTTGCTAATTGTTATAATTGATTGACAATTGCATTATTAGAATTGCATTATTAGGCATTGAGAAATAACTTCATTCATCCTTAGCCCCTAAATGCCCAAGGCATCAAATTTTGGTGTCAACAATACTTTGAAGTTAAATAAAAGCTAACCAAGTTGCTATATTTTTAGTAGTTCATGTTTTTTAAATTTTCTTTTTGATGTCTAGTTTGAGCATCAAACACGAGATTTTGAAAATGATTGAGTGAGATTTTTCTATTCAAGATTTTGCCCGTGGGTGTCCATTGCAATCTTGACTTTCCGTAGTGCTGAGGGCTCCTAGAAATGAGTCTCAAATACACTAGATCTTGGAGTGAAAATCACATTAGAAATTCATTTAAAAAAATTCTAGAGTAGATTTTGAGAAGCCATAAGTTGGCTTGGGTTATGCATGTTAGGACCTTTAACCCTTAAACGACGCCAAGGACGTTTTGCGTCCGATGAATGGCAAAGAATCTTTCCTTGTAGGATAGAAATGCAATCATTCACCCTAGGTATTAGGGGTGGAAAGGGGAGATCTTCTACAATACTTTGACTTCCAATGAGTATATTTAGCTTTTTCAAAGTAGATGATGTCACACGATATCAAAATGCATGATTTCCACGGCCACCGGTCCGTCCTTCAAGGGTTAATTTCATATTTTTTGGTGACCAATTTTTTAGATTTGACATGTATAAAGATCTTGGAGTGAAAATCTCATTAGAAATTCATTTAATAAAAATCTAGAGTAGATTTTGAGAAGCTATAAGTTGGCTCGGGTTATGCATGTTAGGACCTTTAAAGAGGATTGAAAGACTTCAAATCACTTTTGCAATTTTAACACCCTCATGATCATAGATTACAATCTTTCACTCCATGAGTGATATTCTTGTGTTTTCTTTTCCTATGTGATAACTAACATGTCTAGTTTGAATTTGTATGGTTACAATTCAAAAAATTGATACCACTTACCAAAATGGTGATTTTTTGTTCACTTTAGAACAAATTTCTAGAAGCTCAAAAAAGGCTTGCAGTTGGGCATTTAGGGATTAGACAACAATTGTAGGAGCCTTTTGTATAAGTTAAATCTTGTGAAATAAGGATTTATTTTTTTGAATAATTTAATTTTTTTATGAGTTAACCCCTAAAGGACCATTGTGTTTAGAGGCATGAAACTGCTTCAAAATACTCATCGCCAAAGCAAGCCACGTCAAAATCTTTGCCAATATGAATTTTTTAATAAATTCAACCGTAGGTTAACTTGCTCAAGTACATTGTACCATAATTGTAGAATGAATTTCTTCACCAATTGCTAGTTCAATGTGCCTAAACTTCAAAAGGTGAAGTTTTGTCGTTCAACAGTTTTAGAAAAAAATTTGTATGTCCTATGACTTGTGCATTTAGTCAATATGTTGTAAAATGGGTTGAAAACATATGAAACAAAATTTATCTAAATTCTTTTTTATATTCATTTAAAAAAAATTGTAAAGTGGAAGGTGTTACTGAATGAAAGATAAAACTAATATGCTAATAAATTTTGGAAGAATTTGAGAATTATAAATTTCAACAATGAAAATGTTCTAGTAAGAAATTACTATTCTCTACAATCATTTTTTTTTGAAAATTTTCAAAAGTGCAAGCAAAAAATGGCTCCATATGTTTTTTCTACCTTCATTGCCCACAAGAATAAAACTCTTCATAACTTTTACCTCATTATTCATAATAGAATGGTTCGATTTTTTTGAGTAGGTATCGATCTACACAACTTAAATTTTTTTTTTCTTAGAAAATATTTATTGGTTCCTGGTTTGACATTGAAATTCAAAAAATCTTCTAACTTTTGCAATATTTATTGGAATGACATGAAACAAAGCTTCACACATAGATTATGATGAGTAGCATCCATCCTAAAAAAATTCATGCAAACATTCCAAATTATGAAGTCAATAGAGCTTGCCCAAGTTCTCCAGAAGCCCAACTAGAGGGTTCTTTGGCACTCCATTGTTTCATAGTCAAACATCATTGGCTAGATATTGCATTTGTATTATGTGCGAATGTAGATTTCAAATTTTATTACTTGAAACTATGTGTAATCTATCAATGAGAAAAATCTCTATTAGCTTTATAATAAATTTTTATTATTTTAATTAATATAGTAATAAGTAAAAAAAATATGTTAATATAATCCAAAAACTCTAATCAATTTGTATTTTATCATAGCAATTAAAAATAGCCATCTATTTTTGAAAATATTTGTTTTATTTTTTACATTCAATRCACCATTGATGTTGATTTGAAGTCAAGTTGCCATTGTGTTAACCCCTTTCGGATGTTGGCTTGCAAAATACGATGTGGATACGTTACAGGTTTTCAATACAATATAGATTTGAAGCATGAAAAATTGGTTTTGTAGGGTCAGAAAATTAGATGGAATTGAGGTATATGCATATCTTGCTCCATAATTTTTTAAATATACTTATACATTAATGAAGTAAAGAGGAAAAATCGGAGTATTCATTGAGAATACGTAGAACATGATATTTGCATAGGCATAGTTTTTACCCCTTTATATTATTTTATTTTATTTTTTAATCTCATAAATTTCTCCACGAATTTGTCAAGGTGTTTATAATTTCAAGTTTTGACTAATACGTAAAGGAACCATCTTGAAATTGTGAAATAGTGGAAACAGAGTCCCAGGCATGGTTACCACATCCTACAAGGGTTAAGTGAAATTTAGTTTACATGTATTTATAAAAATTTGATAATTTTCATGTATGGAATATGTTTTTAAGAAGCATGGATTTTTTCATAAGTTTTGTTTTGAAACAAATCCAACCTATTGTGATTTTCTAAAGTATATAGTGAGTACTTGCAATAATATGTAATATAATTAAAGAATTTGAAAAAATATGAAGCTTTGAATGAAAAACAACATATTATAGTTTGTGTTTTAAAATATATATTTAAAGATTAAAATTTGAATGTTAAGCATCAAATTTTTTAACCGGTATTAGATTCCCAAATTCCTAAAATTATAATCTCATTCTAGGATTGTGAAACTTTAAATTGATTCTTGTGTAAATTTTTTTTCTCAAAAATTGTGAAAATTGAGTTAAAAAATGAATCTAGTACATTATTTTCCCAATTACATACTATGACTGCTTGCTTAGAATCAAATGCTCCAAAACTTTGCAATCCTAATTCAAATGAATTGCATCATTGTCTCCATATATTTACAGAATATATTCTACAAGAAATAGATTTTAAAAATAAATGATTTCAATCTTTCTATTTTGTTGCCTAAGAGTGATTGCAAAAAACACCTCTTGACTTTCTTGCATTTTTACACTACTCATGCTTATTTATCATGAATATTTTAAAATTACAAAACAATTTTCAAATCTTAAATAAAATATAGCCAATATATAATCCTTTAAGAAGATTGTAACCTAGAACAATAAAACATAGAAAACTTTTTATTAGTAGGAGAATTGAAAAAGTGCAAAATCTCAAGAAAATAAATATATTGATGATTTAATTTGTAAGAAATAGGAAAAAAATTAAAAAATTAAAATATTAAAAAAATTGGTCATCTATAACAACTCTATGGAGATGGACATTCACTAAAAAACAAAATAATATGTTCACAGTTTTTGAAATGCAAACAAAAAAAAGCTTACTTTGTGGACTTCCATGCAACACAATTAACTAACTTAGGATTTCCTTTGGACAATAGCTGCAAGTCTACTCGAGCACTATGTTTTCAAGATCTGAATTCACACATGTTTTTTTGGGTACTTAATAGTACTAAACCCCCTTGAATCAGCAAGTGTGACAAAATTAGGGGCTATTTTTGGATAGGAAAATATTTTTGAAAAATGCAAAAAAAAATAGTCAACATATGTTATTGTCACAAATAACTTACCTATGAATCTTGAGTCATTTGGAGCTCGCAAAAGTTATTGACAAAAATAAATTAGCATTAAAGGCGTGATAAAAAAATACTACAACTATTTCTTGCAATCACCTCTAAGCTTGACTATTTTGATCTTTAAGTGGCATAACTTTTGCTCCTCGACATTGATTTTAATAAAAAACAATCATATGTTTAGAAATTTAATCTATTTTCCCACTTTTTAGAAAAATTTCAAAAAATTATGCCAAATATTAATATTATAGGAACTTGACAGAACCTTCAAGTATTTTCTAAAGGCGCATATAGGACTTTAGGGGTTATGTAGTTAATCAACTATAGAATGAATTCTTAACTAATTCAATTTTGAATGTTGTTGCTTAGAATTGTGAAGGAAATATTGCACGTAACTTAGAGTTTTATTGAAAATGCCTTTCATGTTGATTCTTCCTTCCGGAAATTGGTCAACATGGAGTAGTACAAAGTATTAGATAAACAAATAGCTATAAAAATACCTATCATACAAATGATATATTTTACATTTAAAAACCACTTTGAACATCCCGTCATGCAATCTCATTATAAAACCTTAAAGTTGCCTCTATGGCTAAGTTACAATCTCTCTTAAGAGTATAGTGGATGGCTTCAACCTGAAATGCACAAAATTGAATTTGAAGTATGTTTTTGCCATAATTGAGATCAAAGATTGTAGGCAAGCATGAAAAAGGTTTTACATTGGCAAGTGTTTATTGTTTTAAAGTAATGGATGTTTTCATATGTGATTTGCCAATAATTACTTAATGACTACTTAAGTCCTACTATGTGATAAATAAAAGAATAAAAAATAAAATTTAGTATGAGAAAATTTGAGCCTAAAATAACTCTTCACCTCTCAAAAGTAAAAATGATTTTTCTTATTATGCTATTACTAAAATATTGCAATTGTGGGATGTGGATGAAGGGACACGCAAATTTTATGAAGCTATAGCAGTGGCTACACTTTATTTCATGGTTGTTGTCCTCTAGCATCATGCATGATTCCATGGCTAAGTGATGGCTTCATTTTAATTGCAATTGACCTCATGCATGTCTAAGTGACTCTTCACACCTAGTCCGTATAAATATAACAATAAATTATATTTATTCACATTACCAAATGATGGACCCAATTTTGGCCTACAAATCTTTATTTTCATGGAATTAAGAAAATAAGAATACATAACAATATTGTGAAAAATAATATCACTTTTTAATATTATAAGATAAAAAAAATTTTAAGTTTTAAACTTTGTTTATAGAGGTCAAGTATTTTGGCCATTGAAATCTATTTCAAAACTTTCTTTTCATCTTCATGTCTCTTCATGATAATTAAATAATCTCTACACTTTTTTAATTATTCATTTGAAAACACCATTTCTTTAATAATTCAAAAATGATGAAGGCTTTGAATATTGAACTTCATTACCTAAATTTGTTTGAGTATTTTTATACTACATAAATTTCTAATTTGAAAATGTCATTTTGTAGTTGGCTTTATCACACTTATAACCAAAATTCATAAATTCAATAAACCAATACAAAAAGAAACATCGTTACTTTCTAGCGATGCAATTGATTAGAAAATTGAAAAGTTTTTTTTTGAGATATTAGTAGAAGAAGTACAACATCATAATTAATTCCCACTTGATAAGATTCAATGTAAATTTGAAAATACTCAAGTTGCAAGAAAATGGACGAGTATTTTTGAATATAAGGAAAACATGGAATTTGTTATTAAAACAATGCAAAGATTGTAGAAAGAACTATGGATACTTGCAAAATTTTATTGTCTTGCTTTCAATTTAATTTGAATTTACAAGGAATTTTATAATCTACTTTTATATGCAACTTTTACACTTGAATTCTCAAGAAAAATCTTGAGACCTCTTTATACACTAAGTTATACAAACTATATCTTTCAATCAAGTATTCTTTGCTTATTTGACCGTTCAATAAATTTCCATTTTTTGAAAAAATCTGAATAATTGGAAATCATCATATAAATCATTAAATTTTTGAATTCCATTGAATTTGATCAAAATGCCGCAATCTTTATTGTTATTGGAAGAACCATTTCGACTTGATTCCATACTAGAACCAGCTCCACCAAAAGCATTTCGGACACTTACCAAAATTGTGGGCACTTTAGGACCCACATCTAGATCAGTTGAAGTACTAGAAAAGCTCTTAAAAGCAGGAATGTCCGTTGCAAGATTTGACTTCACTTCAGGAGACGATGCATACCATCAAGAAACACTCGACAACCTTAAAACCGCCGTGAAAAACACAAGGCGTTTATGTGCCGTCATGCTTGATAGTATTGGCCCGGAGCTTTCTATCATAAATTCAAGCAATGCTTCGATTGAGCTCCAAGAAGGAAAAACGGTAACACTTACACCRGATAGAAGCAAAGCCACTTCAGCCGAATTTCTTCCTATTAACTATGCGGAGCTTTCTTATCATGTCAAAACTGGAGACGAGATTTTTGTCGGCCAATATTTGTATACAGGAAGTGAAACCACTTCTGTATGGCTTCAAGTTGTGGATACTAATGGCCTGAATGTCAATTGCTTAATAAAAAACACTGCAACATTAAGTGGAAATCTTTTTACTGCCGTTGCAGCCGCCGTACGCATTGGTCTTCCTACATTAAGTGAAGTTGATAAGACGGCTATTCAAACTTGGGGAGTACGAAACCAAATTGATTTTATTTCGTTATCTTATACACGTCATGCTAATGATGTACGTTTGACACGGAGTTTTAYAAGCAAGCTTGGAGATCTCAAACAAACCCACATCTAYGCCAAGATTGAGAATCGAGAAGGCTTGGAGCATTTTGATGAGATTTTGAAAGAAGCTGATGGAATTATCCTTTCTCGTGGAAATCTTGGGATTGACATTCCAGCGGAGCAAGTTTTCAGGTTTCAAAAAAATGCTATCAAACAATGTAATTACGAAGGAAAACCTATAATTATTACACGAGTTGTCGACTCGATGGTGGATAGTCCTCGACCGACGCGAGCTGAAGCCACAGATGTTGCCAACATGGTTCTTGATGGTGCTGATTGCATTATGTTTGGTGCGGAAACRTATCGTGGGACCTATCCAGTGGAGTCGGTCACCACAGTTCGTTTGATATGTGGAGAAGCTGAAAAAGTTTTTAATCAAGCCTTGTATTTTAGAAACACTTGTCAATTTGTTGGAGAACCCATGTCATATTTGGAATCCATTGCATCATCGGCAGTCAAAGCAGCCATTAAAGTGAAAGCYTCTGTCATTGTTGTATTTACATCATCTGGTAAAGTGGCTCGATTGGTGTCCAAATATAGACCCATTATGCCAGTGCTCACGGTTGTCATTCCGAGATTAACGACTGATAAAATGCGATGGACGTTTACGGGAGCTGCGCAAGCTCGACAATGTTTGATTACTCGTGGGCTTTTCCCCATGCTAGCTGATCCTCGWCATCCARCAGACACTTCAGCAAACACCACAAACGAATCTATTTTAAATGTAAGCTTCATAGAAYGTTAAAAACCATCCRCCAAATTGAATGAAAAGCWATGGCATCAARATTCACACTCATAACTATGCATATGTGAAGACTTAAAAAAATATGAATAGTAAGACATAAGTAMKAATACAYRTTYGATTATAATCATGTTTAATTTCAATCATATYATTGAAAAAARACACRAATGAATGAAATGTCATAATGAATAAATTTTAGAGTTTTTCTTTTGATAAATAAACAAATTACTGCTAAATCAATGGAATCATTGATATTGTAGATTGCTTTAGAGCATGGAAAAGCTGCGGGCATAATTAATCCTAAAGACCGAGTTGTTGTATGCCAAAAAATTGGAGACTCCTCAATGGTCAAAATTCTTGAATTGCAAGATTAAGTAAGTTTCTTTGGTATTTTAAACTGATGTGTGTTTTATTTTCACATTAGATATAAATCACAATATGAATACTTGATGCTAAAGGCTTTGGCTTCCAACTTTGGACTTTACATTGGGACATCTTGGAATTCAAAAGTAACCCTTTGTCTTACATTTTGTAGGGACAATAAAGTAAAATCAAATCCATGAAATTTTAAATTTGGTACTTCATTGGTGAAAGCATCCTTCACAACTTTAACAATCATGTTTTATAAGTTTGAGAACTAATCAACAATTTGTTGAGGTATTTAATCTTCATGATGTATGAATTCTATTGAAATGTCTAAATACTTTATAGGAAAATGAACATTTTAATGTGAATTCTTTGGAAAAAAATGAATACAAAAGTTTTATGTTGTTTATAACCAACCTCAAGGTCATAAACGTACCTTCAAGAAAACTAGTGTGCCCAGTGCCGTTGCCACAACCAAAACAAAAGTAAAAGTAATGTTCTAATTTTGTGATTCATTAAAACTTTGAAATTCAATAACTTTCATCCCATAGGTCGGAACGCCATAAAACGAAGCCCGTGCACCCCTCCTTGCCGAGAGCTTTCCAACAGTACCAAGCACGCCACCAGGGGACGCATGGTCCTGGAGATCTCAACGTAACAACCAAACCAAACCAAACAAACAAACAAACTGATTTAAAGTATAGACTAGTGTGCCGTTGCCACAAGCAAACTACAAGTAAAAGTATTTTTTAATTTTTTGGATCCATAAAAACTTTGAAAATCAATATCTTTCAACCCAGAGGTCGGAACGCCACGGAACCAAGCCCATGCCCCTCCTCGCCGAGGGCTTTCCGACAGTACCAAGCACCCCAAAGAGGACGCACGGTTTGGGAGATCTCAACATAACAAACAAACAAAACAAACAAACAAACAAACTGATTTAAAGTATAGATTAACGGTCTTGAGGTATGTCATGATTTATAAATTACATGGATGGTCAGGAGTGTTAGAACGACTCTTCATCATCGGCTCACGATCAAGACGAACTCTGCAAAAACATCACCTGTGGACACCTCAAATCGAATTATAGGATAACAAATATGGAATCCAAGATTTCGGTGAACAAATACAATATTTCGATACCTGATGACTAGAAAATTAACTACTGAAATTTGCTATAGTAGGGTCCTAATTAATCACGAGCCTAGACTACCCTTGAAGCAAGAATTTTCCATCCGTAAAGTATCTCACGGTGACACCTCTGAAGTCTGAAAAACTCCATACAGAGCTCAAAATCATAGTAACATCGAAGTCCATACAAAGACATTTTCGAAGTATTCATGATATTGATGTGACAGATAACGTAATTAGTGTCCATCCAGACACTGAACTGCAGAAACTTCAGGGGGTCTTCGAAACTATCATAAGAAACCTAAACGAAACCTTTTCTTCCTCCAATCCAGCACGGATCTTCATTAAAAAAGGAAGACCCTGACTCAGGAGTGCAAATACCATAAACCCTACAATAATCACTTCAAAAATGGCGCAATCAGTGTGTCCTACCTCTACCTCTTCTACTCTACATGGTCATGCCGGAGGGTTCGGGTGACCCAGCGCTCTTCTTCTGCAGCTTCTCCACCACGATGGCCTGCGTCGTCAGCACCATGCCCGCCACGGAGGCCGCGTTCTGCAGCGCACACCTCGTCACCTTGGCGGGGTCGATCACGCCGGCCTCCAACAAATTCTCGTACTTGTCCGTCATGGCGTTGTAGCCCATCTCCCACGCGCTCTCCAAGATCTTCTCCACCACCACCGCGCCTTCCACGCCCGCGTTGTGCGCGATCAGGGACGCAGGAGCATTGAGCGCCTGCACAAAAAAAAACCAAAGACAAGACACCCACAAGGCTCTCATCAACATCAAGAAATCAAGGAAGCTCCAGCGCATGCCTCTTCTTCTGCACCATGCACGGAAATTCAGGCAATGGAGAACGCACCCTTTGCACGATGTCGGCGCCCAGCTTCTCCTCGGGGTCGGATATCGTCTCCTTGATGGCGGGGACCATCGCAGACAAATGCACCAGCGCTGCGCCGCCGCCGGGGACGATGCCTTCCTCGATCGCAGCGAACGTCGCGTTCTTCGCGTCCTCGATTCTCAGCTTCCGGTCTTCCAGCTCGGTCTCCGTCGCGGCTCCCACCTGCCACCGACACAACATCGTCGTCAGGACACACTCAAAACATGCAGACCAAGAACATGGCCGAAAGCGAGAAAGTTGACATTCAACCATCTTGCATACTATATCGAAAGAGAAAGCTCACAGATCTCACATTCGCCGATGGCTACTGTACCTTGATCACGGCCACCCCTCCGGAGAGCTTGGCAATTCGCTCGGAAAGCTTCTCCGTGTCGTACACGGAATCCGTCTCCGTCAACTCCTTCTTGATCTGGGCGATGCGCGCCTGGATCTCGTCCTTGCTCGCGGAATCCGCGATGATGGTGGTGCTGCCACTCCTCACCGTGATCTTCCTGGCGGAACCCAGCTGCTCCACTTCCGTGGCTTCCACCTTCATGCCCAAGTCACCCGCGATGAACTCCGAACCTGGGACACCCCAAACCTCCAGCTTAGTTTACCCACCACACAAGCACAACACCTTCGCAATGGGAAACTGAACAGGGACCCCAAGGATACAGATAAGGTCACAACACCGGATGATCAAACCCAGGATTCAAGACCTCTCACAGCGGAAGGGAGTCCCGATCCCTCCGAAGACCGGAATCCTCAGCCGGAAAACTGCGTACCTGTCAGAATGGCGATGTCCTGAAGAAGAGCCTTGCGACGCTCCCCGAAACCAGGGGCCTTGATGGCCGCCACCTGGATGACGCCCCGCAGCTTGTTCACCACCAGCGTCGCAAGAGCCTCGCCGGAAATGTCCTCCGCCACGATCAGCAGCGGCACGTTCATTTGCGTCGTCTTCTCCAACACGGGAATGATCTCCTTGATGGTCGTGATCTTCTGGTCCGTCACCAGCACGCGAGCGTTCGCAAACTCCACCAAAAGCTTCTCTTGGTTGGTCACGAACTGCGGCGAGATGTAGCCCCGGTCGATCTGCACATCCAAGAGAAAACCACACTCAGACAGCTTACCCGCTTCCACGAGAACACTCCAGGTAGATAAGGCCCCATGTATCTTAACAAGATCCTATAGCCGTTGCTACCTTATCTGCTGGTATTACCCCCGTGGCCGCCGGCCTGGGGTTGGGTCCTGTCTCAAGAGTGTGACGTTCTGTTTGCAACTGTCGATGGAAAAGTGAGTGGGGCATGAAGTTTTCATTCGTTGGTTTGGTCTACAAAGTACAAGTGTGACCTATGCAGTTGGGACAACCAAAAAAACACGTATTTTGGTTTTTAATTTGTAAAAAGAAATCTCTAATATTCAATAACATTCACACCAAAGGTTCAAATGGCACAAAATTGGCACAATGAGAAACCCTTTGTCCAAAGGAGTGCAAAGGTTTTGTTTTGTGACACTTAGACTTGCGATGCAAAAGTTATGAATTTTTCAAAATAAAAGGTAGTTAACCCTTGAAGGACGGACCGGTGGCCGTGGAAATCATGCATTTTGATACCGTGTGACGTCTTCTTCTTTGAAAAAGCTAAATATATTCATTGGAAGTCAAAGTACTATAGAAGATCTCTCCTTTCCACCCCTAATACCGAGGATGAATGATTGCATTTCTGTCCTACAAGGAAAGATTCTTTGCCATTCATCAGATGCAAAACGTCCTCGGCGTCGTTTAAGGGTTAAATTCAATTTTCCAATTCATTAAAATCTATGAAATTCAATAAGTTTCACACATTGCGCCTAAACGCCACAAAACAAAGTGTGCACCCCCTCCTTACAAAGATCTTTGGAGTGATACCAAGTGCAGCAAGACACCTGATGGTTTCTTAGATCTTAACGTATCACACAATCAAACAAAACAAACATAAACAACCTATTTTAAAAGTATAGATGCTTATTATGTAATATTTTTTGCTTGATTTGCATTTGGATAATCTTTATAAGGGAATGCTTGAGGAAAAGGGGATTTTGTGATAAAAACATCAACAAGGAGATGTTTCTTTTCGTGAAATTCTAACAAGAAACATTTCTGGCATAAACCATGGGGGAAAATCCTCCATTAGGATGAACAAAATGGGATAAACCAAATGTGATTGGATGAAAATGAATAAAGTTAATTGCATAGGCAAATTTGCCTAATTGAGCAAAATAACCCTAATAATGGTACAAAATCCGCCGAAAAGAGGAATGGGGCATTTCTCACGAGTTCTTTATATATGAGGACAAACTAGGGAAGACAACCATTGGCAATGCTTTACTTGCAAAATATGCATGAGACATAAGCCTTATCTACAATAACTAAGTTAAAATAAAAACTTGCACTCATGCAAAACACATTGATGTATATTACCATTAATTGCTTTGAAGTTCATATTTTAGGTGATGTAAAGTGTATTTTTAAGGCAATATATATTTTGTTCAAAGAGTTTCTTATTCGTCCAAAATAATGCTTGGATGTTTAAATAAGAATTCTTATATGAAATCAATTTAATGAAATTCACACAAGTGACATAATTGTACAAGGTGAGGATACAAG
Source organism: Pleurozium schreberi (assembly GCA_006891605.1). Taxonomy (NCBI): domain Eukaryota; kingdom Viridiplantae; phylum Streptophyta; class Bryopsida; order Hypnales; family Hylocomiaceae; genus Pleurozium; species Pleurozium schreberi. Next base: position 49,742 of record VACF01001920.1, on the reverse strand, counting down.
GAAAAATGTGCAAATTCATTCAATTCAAGTATGGAATTGGTAGTATAGGTTAAAGAGTTGTGATGCACTTAGTATTTGGTTGTGCATCATTTAATTAAACAATAACAATATATTTGTTGTTCCAAAAAGGTATATATGGACAATGTGCTACAAAGGAAGAATCAATTTTGGAAGGGTGAGGCCCATGACAATGGATGTAAGTYAAAAATTGTCAAAACTTTGCAAAGATTTTTTAATTTGCATATATTTATACACACCATCAAGTGCATCAAATGTTGCTTTCTCCAATTGTAGGATCAAAGTCCCTAAAAAACGTGCATCCAACATGTGAGTACCTTGCTATATTTAACATAGAAAATGGTTGCCTTACATACCATACAAATACAATAAAAGAATGCTTATTAAAATATGTAATTCCAATCTCATTATTGTCAATATCTTCTATTGCAATGTACACTACTTGGCCCCTCAAAGTAGTTCCATATGATATAAGCTTTGGTACGTATTTTCCCTAATACATCATCAACTAATCATAGGCCACTATCTCAATCAAAAAAGCTTATGCACACAAGATATTATTATTACATTTTAATTATAGAAAGTTTCTACAATATAGACACCTATACTATAGATTTATAGTCTTCTAGGCTCATGGACTCACAATTCTAGGCTCACATATTAGCAACCTTCTAACAACATGCTAATTTAACCCCAAAAGGATAAAGGCACATTTTAGGCAAAAATTGTCAAAAATTACCATTTTTTAGGGTAGTAAGAAAAAAATGAAAAAACAGTTCTTTTTCAAATTCAACCATACAAATTTGTACTAGACTTTTATGGGAACTTGTGGAATTTTTTTTAGAAACTTTGACCATATGGATTGAAAGATTAGAACATTTGAAATTAGGTGAAAAGTTTTTTTTCAACCTTGTCCAATAGGGCTTGCAAACTTTGACTCTTTCCAAAATGAGGTTTCTATACTAAACATGATTATTTTTTTCACATTTGCATCATGTATCATGTAAGAGCAAGGCCACCGTTACATGCCTAACTTGGCACACTCAAACTTTCCATCTAATTTTGAAGGGCCTTCAATTTCCTTGTCCCTCTCGAATGCTCACCAAACACGGCTTCTAAATAGTAGAAAAAACACTCATCAAATAGAGTAAAGGATAAAGCAACTCAATTTAGGATGAATAGTGATTTCAAGGGCCATTTCTTGACACGCAAGGATTGAGTGTGAAGAGCATATTGTGAAGGTCCATTATTGCTTTTCATCCACATTTGAAGAGTGTCGGACCTTGAACGTGTTATGGCATGAATGCTCTGAGCTACGTGCCCGCCAAATTTCAAAATCATAGGAAGAGTTTTGCACATTTTGCCTAAAGCTACCCGAGCTATCTGTAGAGTTTAGGGCAACATAACTTTTGATCCGGGCATCCAATTGGAAGAAAAATTAGAGTTTTGAGAAGCGGGTACCTAGTTACATAGAGGGTCCAAATTTCATGAACATCCGACCAAAAATGACTTCCTAGGAATCTACAGAAGATTTCTTGCATACATTGAACAAATACTTGGTCATTTAGGGGGTAATGAGGCTCAAGTGCATGCACCTCTACAATATTTTGAATTTTGGCTACATTTTTTATTAAGTTTAATCCGAAGTTTTAAGACTTTATTTTGTTAGAAAAAACACTCAAAATGGTCATTTATATTGTATAAAACTTTTAAAAAAAAAAATTTGCGTCTGTAACCATAAGATCTTACACTAGACCAGTGTAAAAATGTATAGAAATTTTAAATTGCAAGATTGCAAGAAATGTGCATTTAATAACCTCTCAAGGTCCAAGGCCAATTTTTTGTCAAAAAACATTTAGAAATACCATTTCTATTGCATTCATCAAAGAAAAAGGCATTTACTTTAGAATTTTTGTTTAGGATCTTGTGTTTTATTTGTTTGAAATCAGGTAGTAAAAATTGCATGAAGGTTGACCATGGAGATTGGAAGATATTAGCATTTGAAGTTGGAAAAATTAGTTTTTTTGAATAGTAGTCTACAATTCAAATGACTTTAAAAGCCATTTGTGGAAAGAAAATTCCCTATGGACTTTGAATTGAATTTTTTCTTACAAATAAAAAATATCTGTGTTGAAAGTCTAGGAATTTTTAAAAAAAAACANGAAAAAACACTCATCAAATAGAGTAAAGGATAAAGCAACTCAATTTAGGATGAATAGTGATTTCAAGGGCCATTTCTTGACACGCAAGGATTGAGTGTGAAGAGCATATTGTGAAGGTCCATTATTGCTTTTCATCCACATTTGAAGAGTGTCGGACCTTGAACGTGTTATGGCATGAATGCTCTGAGCTACGTGCCCGCCAAATTTCAAAATCATAGGAAGAGTTTTGCACATTTTGCCTAAAGCTACCCGAGCTATCTGTAGAGTTTAGGGCAACATAACTTTTGATCCGGGCATCCAATTGGAAGAAAAATTAGAGTTTTGAGAAGCGGGTACCTAGTTACATAGAGGGTCCAAATTTCATGAACATCCGACCAAAAATGACTTCCTAGGAATCTACAGAAGATTTCTTGCATACATTGAACAAATACTTGGTCATTTAGGGGGTAATGAGGCTCAAGTGCATGCACCTCTACAATATTTTGAATTTTGGCTACATTTTTTATTAAGTTTAATCCGAAGTTTTAAGACTTTATTTTGTTAGAAAAAACACTCAAAATGGTCATTTATATTGTATAAAACTTTTAAAAAAAAAAATTTGCGTCTGTAACCATAAGATCTTACACTAGACCAGTGTAAAAATGTATAGAAATTTTAAATTGCAAGATTGCAAGAAATGTGCATTTAATAACCTCTCAAGGTCCAAGGCCAATTTTTTGTCAAAAAACATTTAGAAATACCATTTCTATTGCATTCATCAAAGAAAAAGGCATTTACTTTAGAATTTTTGTTTAGGATCTTGTGTTTTATTTGTTTGAAATCAGGTAGTAAAAATTGCATGAAGGTTGACCATGGAGATTGGAAGATATTAGCATTTGAAGTTGGAAAAATTAGTTTTTTTGAATAGTAGTCTACAATTCAAATGACTTTAAAAGCCATTTGTGGAAAGAAAATTCCCTATGGACTTTGAATTGAATTTTTTCTTACAAATAAAAAATATCTGTGTTGAAAGTCTAGGAATTTTTAAAAAAAAACAACACCTGATTTTTATTCTTTGAAAAATTGTTAAGTAGAAGTAGGTCCAAGATCAAAAGAAAAACTAAATCGATGATACATCTAAGATAAGATTGAAACACAATAATTTCAATTGTGAGATTGTTCGAGATAGAAAACTTAACCGGAAACTTAACCTTGTTAAAAACAAAGTTGAAAAATTGAGAAAATCGCATTTGAAAAATGAATCCTATAAGTTATTTTTTCAAGTAGATGCTTAGATTGCCTAAAAACCAAGATTGTTCATATTTTTCACATCACTAATTCAAAATGAGTGAATCAAAGCTTCACATGTAGACAAAATATAGAATATAATAAAAAATAAAAAATACAATTTCAAGTTTTTGTGGATTTATTTTTCTACCCAGTGAATTATAGCTTGGGCTTATTGTAGCATAACTTTTGCTCACGGGCATCGGTTGAAATCAAAATTATATTCTCACAAAGCTAATAAGTTTTTCTATTCCGTGAAAATGTTTTACAAAAAATTGAGGTCATATTAACTTGCCCAAAATTCATTTTGTCCCTTAAGAAAACAATGGTCTTTTAGGGGTGAAAGTGAAGAAAACAAGTTTTTTGCACATTGCTCGACTTGATTTATTGAAACTGAATCTTTTTAGCTTAAAGCATTTGCAATAATGATGTTAAGTTTTTCATGATGAAGAATTGAGATGAAAGTCTAAATTTTTTTTAATCACTTCATTATCATTTAGTAAAAAATTATTGAGTAGCAATAGGTTCAAAATTGAAGAGAAAATTAAACCACTAATAGCTCTAAGATGGAATTGAATCAAAATAATCTCAATAGTTATATTTTTCTAGCAATAGATTTTAACCTTGTAAAACGTTTTCTTAAAAAAAATGTAAAAATATAATTCAAAATAAATTTTTGAAGTTATTTCTTCAAGAAAATGCTCTATTTGCCCCAAAGTCAAGATTTCCTATAACATTTACAACAATAAGCTTCCTATGTAGATAAAAATACAACCTATGAGAAAAGAGTATTTTTTATTTTAAATTATTGTGGTGGAGTTGTCCACCAATCGAAACTAAAATTAGACTTATTGTGCCATCACTTTTGCTCCTAGGCATTGAGTGAAAAAATTATATTTCTAGAAAACTTTTATATACTTTTATCTTCAAAAAGAAGTTTTAGAAAATCACAAAAAATATTGAGATTTTAGAAGTTTGCCTAAAATCCAATTTGTTCCTCAAAAGGACAATGGAACTTTAGAGGTTAAGCACAAATCCATGATACAATAACAGACATGATAATTTTAAAATACAAGTACAAAGTCAAAGGAGATCTCATGAAAATTTATATAATACATGCACATATTCCCAATAGATCTTCAAGATATAATTTTTTGAATTTTTAAAAATACTCAATTTTTTTGATTTAGAAGACTAATGGGACCCTAGAGAGATTATAATAATTTAACATTTTAAGGATTGTTACACCATGGAAAATATGAAAAAAAATCATGAAAAATATCTGCAAATCCGTTTGTTTTTATGAAGCAATATGCAAGAGGTTGCAAAAATTTTGGAACGATCATAATTTAAAACATTCCTCCTAAAATTGAGTATAAACATTTTATTGGATTTTGCAATTGAAATTATATAGCCACATTTCCAAAAATAAAATAAAGTAAAAATTTATAGTACATAATTAATAATGTTTTCTACTATAGTACACATCTATGGTGAAAATTTCAAATTATAAACCTAATTTCTTGATAAATATGATTTTTCTTCARTCATGCTTCAAAATTCTTGAAGTTTTGAAATTTTCACCAAAAARTCTAAAATTTTRTATTTTATYAAGTACATGTGGTTTCACCTCTAAAAAACTGAGTTTKTTTTATTCATTCACATATATAKTGAGAAGAAAAAGAAGCACAATCTAAAAAGATTTTGGAGTTTGATTATATAATCAAAGGCGCTGTCCTTACAAATAATATTAAACTTTAAGAGGTTGCAAGAGCCAAAAATTGTTGATGATCAATTTCAAATCAACATTAGGAGATAAAATATAAGAAATTTACATCCAATTCTTTTTATAACTTTCTTGAATGAGTTTGAAACAAATGATTGTGGGAATTCCCTCATTGACATATAATTGATTATTTTGTTGAGAAAGAGGCTTAATCTACTAGTACAAATCACAAAAGCAGTTTCTTCTAGTCTATTTGGTAACTTTGAGTTCTTTGCTCTTGATCAAAATTTTATTGATGAATTGTTAAGATACATGGGGCCTTATCTACCTGGAGTGTTGTCGTGGAAGCGGGTAAGCTGTCTGAGTGTGTTTTTCTCTTGGATGTGCAGATCGACCGGGGCTACATCTCGCCGCAGTTCGTGACCAACCAAGAGAAGCTTTTGGTGGAGTTTGCGAACGCTCGCGTGCTGGTGACGGACCAGAAGATCACGACCATCAAGGAGATCATTCCCGTGTTGGAGAAGACGACGCAAATGAACGTGCCGCTGCTGATCGTGGCGGAGGACATTTCCGGCGAGGCTCTTGCGACGCTGGTGGTGAACAAGCTGCGGGGCGTCATCCAGGTGGCGGCCATCAAGGCCCCTGGTTTCGGGGAGCGTCGCAAGGCTCTTCTTCAGGACATCGCCATTCTGACAGGTACGCAGTTTTCCGGCTGAGGATTCCGGTCTTCGGAGGGATCGGGACTCCCTTCCGCTGTGAGAGGTCTTGAATCCTGGGTTTGATCATCCGGTGTTGTGACCTTATCTGTATCCTTGGGGTCCCTGTTCAGTTTCCCATTGCGAAGGTGTTGTGCTTGTGTGGTGGGTAAACTAAGCTGGAGGTTTGGGGTGTCCCAGGTTCGGAGTTCATCGCGGGTGACTTGGGCATGAAGGTGGAAGCCACGGAAGTGGAGCAGCTGGGTTCCGCCAGGAAGATCACGGTGAGGAGTGGCAGCACCACCATCATCGCGGATTCCGCGAGCAAGGACGAGATCCAGGCGCGCATCGCCCAGATCAAGAAGGAGTTGACGGAGACGGATTCCGTGTACGACACGGAGAAGCTTTCCGAGCGAATTGCCAAGCTCTCCGGAGGGGTGGCCGTGATCAAGGTACAGTAGCCATCGGCGAATGTGAGATCTGTGAGCTTTCTCTTTCGATATAGTATGCAAGATGGTTGAATGTCAACTTTCTCGCTTTCGGCCATGTTCTTGGTCTGCATGTTTTGAGTGTGTCCTGACGACGATGTTGTGTCGGTGGCAGGTGGGAGCCGCGACGGAGACCGAGCTGGAAGACCGGAAGCTGAGAATCGAGGACGCGAAGAACGCGACGTTCGCTGCGATCGAGGAAGGCATCGTCCCCGGCGGCGGCGCAGCGCTGGTGCATTTGTCTGCGATGGTCCCCGCCATCAAGGAGACGATATCCGACCCCGAGGAGAAGCTGGGCGCCGACATCGTGCAAAGGGTGCGTTCTCCATTGCCTGAATTTCCGTGCATGGTGCAGAAGAAGAGGCATGCGCTGGAGCTTCCTTGATTTCTTGATGTTGATGAGAGCCTTGTGGGTGTCTTGTCTTTGGTTTTTTTTTGTGCAGGCGCTCAATGCTCCTGCGTCCCTGATCGCGCACAACGCGGGCGTGGAAGGCGCGGTGGTGGTGGAGAAGATCTTGGAGAGCGCGTGGGAGATGGGCTACAACGCCATGACGGACAAGTACGAGAATTTGTTGGAGGCCGGCGTGATCGACCCCGCCAAGGTGACGAGGTGTGCGCTGCAGAACGCGGCCTCCGTGGCGGGCATGGTGCTGACGACGCAGGCCATCGTGGTGGAGAAGCTGCAGAAGAAGAGCGCTGGGTCACCCGAACCCTCCGGCATGACCATGTAGAGTAGAAGAGGTAGAGGTAGGACACACTGATTGCGCCATTTTTGAAGTGATTATTGTAGGGTTTATGGTATTTGCACTCCTGAGTCAGGGTCTTCCTTTTTTAATGAAGATCCGTGCTGGATTGGAGGAAGAAAAGGTTTCGTTTAGGTTTCTTATGATAGTTTCGAAGACCCCCTGAAGTTTCTGCAGTTCAGTGTCTGGATGGACACTAATTACGTTATCTGTCACATCAATATCATGAATACTTCGAAAATGCCGTTTTGTGGACTTCGATGTCACAACAGTTTGAAGTTCTGTTTGGAGGGTTCCAGGATTGCAATTCCATATTTGACATACTTGTAGTTTGTTTGTTTTCCTAGTGATTTTTTTGTGGTTGTTTTTTACTTTTTTGAGTTCCTCCAGCTGTTGGTAGAGGTTACTGGACCTGATTCCTGATGCTGAAAGGATGTGACCTATGACCAAGGTAGAGAGCCAAAAAATTTCAGGTGGATTCTTTTTTTTTGCAGTTTCTCTAGAAGTCATACATCTGCCGATCAGTCTATGTCAATGGTGATTGTTCAGGTGCTTCAGGGTTTAGCATAAGAGCCACAATTTTTCTCTTCATAAATTTGGTTGGACTTGTTAGCAAATCGTGTTGGCTTGCTGAGGCTGAATGCTTATGGCCGTGGTCTTTGAATGATTGGGGTTGTGTAAGGTAACTGCATCTGCATAAACCCATTTCTGAATCAAACCCCTGTGGACTCCTGCTTGAAATATATGTATTCAGCAATATGAAAATTCATAGGGTTTTCATTGAGTGTCCAATAAATGCATAAGAAGATAATCTAGAATACTCTTTTGATTTCTAATCATTTCAACCAAAAATTAGGCAATTTAATAATAGGAACAATGCTTAGTTGTTTATTTGGATGCATTTAGGTGTAGTTTTCTTAGTGTTACTTTTTGTAGCCTTCAAGCCCCTACTTGTGAATTGTGTGTAATGTTTTTACTGAAAGCAGTTTTTTTGATTCGAACACTCCAAATTTATCTCTTGTACTCAATGATCTTTTTGTGAGGTTTTATTGGCTAAATCCTAGGGGATGTAATTGTGTATCGAAAAGCTTGCCCTCATATTTTGAGAGATGAATGTTTGGATTCTTTGTAGAATAGTTAAAATTAGGACATAAATTTTAATTGTCTATTAATCTAGCTTCTTGCATTTGTAATTGTTTTCACATTATAGTCAAATGACACTCTTAGATTTCTCTTAAACTTAGTTTCATTTTTTCTATACTTCACTAAATTTAAAAAGTTTAAATGTCGTCTCAGAAAACAATCATGACTTTTAATTTGGTTTTTGATGACATTTCAACTTGGTTTTAGTTGATTTTATCTCATTTAATTCTTTGCATCTTTCAAGAAAGAAACTCTTGAATGATATAAAAGTGAGTTCTAAGTACTTGAATTAAGAATAGGAAAACATATATGGTATAAGTAGCATTTTTTCTTGGATGAGCATGATCATTATTACAGTTTGTGCCATTGGATGATTTTGGATAAGGGTATTTGTAAGGACTTGGATTAGGATGATTTTGATTATCCCTCTTTATGGTACTATGATTTATAGATTATTCATATGATCTTCAAAAAATGAATAAATAATTAATTTAAAAAGATACTTTGCTTTTCAATAAGATTCAACAAAATAGTAGGGTAAAAAATCATGTTGAGAGAAACAAATTATGCTTAACATTTGTGTTTTCTATAACTTGAAAATGTCAAATTCAATTTTCAAAATTTAAATTTAAATGTTGATTTTGACATTAAGGTAGAACCACCCATTACCAACCAGTATCCCATAGCCAACCGTAGATTGACTAATTTCCAAGCAAGGCTAGAATGTTTAGGACAGCACCGTGTGGACAGTAGTCGGTTCAACAGGGATATAGAGAGAAAGTGTTATGTTAACGGGAGAGGCCCTGGTGGACGACATATTCATTCTTATCGACTGTGTTCGGGCATCTAGATCGGATTTCAAGAGAGTCTGTTGCGAATTGCGTGCAGAATCGGGTTGTTCTAATAGCTAAGGTTGAGATTTGAGATCCGGAAAGGAGCAGCATCAACCTGGACAATAGCATTTGTCACCAGAGTTTGGTTCGAACAAGCTCATTGTTCGAAGCGTTGTAAACCACGTCGAGAATCCTTGACTTACTAGCCACTACTCCGCAACCTCACTTCAACTCTCACGGATCCTAATAATGCTCTTGATCTCACCAACTTCGACCACGACAAGCACAGAGCTTGCAGCAACTGCAACTGGATTGTTGTCGGCTTCAAAATTTGCTAGAGTTGTGACTAGTAAATCTGTAATTGCCTTGTTTCATGATCTGGAGCGGGTATCCAAAGTTCGACAAGGTAGTCCGCAGCATGAAGTGAACAGCAAAGAGTCGATGAGCCCGGACATACATGGTCCACCAAGCTAAGCGGGTGATGAATTCTGAAGCAGAAGTTGATAGCTCGCTTCACCTTCAGATGTCGAATCGTCACCAGGAGAGTGCTCCCTCTGTAACGGGTAGTGTCTATTCTCCTTTCGGAGGTTGGCTGCAGGCCATAGATTGAAAGCAATTCGAAGTTGCAGTTTGAAGGTGGGAGGATCTCATGTTACAGGCCTCCCAACGCCTAGGAGGTCCCAGTCGCGGCTACAGCCTGATGAACTCGCACTCCTCGCAGGACATGATTGACGTGAAGCTTAGAATCTAGTGAGCAGGGCTTCCTTCTATTGGAGGAGAGGTGGATCTTGCTGCAACGTCTGTTTGAGGCGTTGCGTGATCAATCGAGGAGATTTGCTGGTTTGAGGAATCATCAGAAGCTAGAATCAGAAGAAGCTGGATCGCCTAGATGGTGGCGGCAGCTGTGACCTGAGTAGCCGGTCCAAGCGGGAAAGTGATTGGCGATCACCGGTCATTTGGAATTTGGCGACCTATTCAGCCGGTCACCCACGTACGCGTTGCCTGTACATAGGGCGTTTTAGGGTTGGTTTTTTTGCTAAAAAAAAAAAAAAAAAAGACAACTTCTCCTTAAGCTTAGATTGTCTTAGATACCAAGTGAGTGTTGATTAGGGCCTAAGTGGCAAGAAAACTTGGCAAATGGGAGAAAATTGGCTTGTGTTTTGAAATTTCAGCACACTAATTAGGTTTGGAAAGTCCACTTGGAGGTTCCAAAATATAAATTTCATTTTCAAACTTGAACTCCATGGCTTAGGAGTATCTATAGGGTGATTTAGAAGATGTTTGGGTGATCTCATAGGGGATTTTAATTTAGGGTTTTTGAACCCTAAAGTCACTAGCAACCTAAGGTGATCACTAGATCACAAGAAAATGCTTGGAGTCATAATGATGTCAAGGCATTGGGATTGGTGGCTTACCGTCCTCAGTTAGAGAGGTGCAATGCATGATGGACAAGGGCAAGGGTGTGCCCAAGCCGTTTAGACTAGTTCCTATTAGAGAAGCTAATACGGAAGAGGTGCAGCTACACTTGACCAAAGAGGACCTCCAAGGGGTCCTTGAGTCATTCCAGAGCCTTCGTGTGGAGTCCAGTGGATCACCGTTACGACATCAGCTTCAACAAGAATCGCCTCAACCGTTTGTCCTTTCACCGGTGGCTCGTGATCGACTTGGAGTTCAATCCTTTACTCAGTCAGGCACTAAAGTGTTGGGTCCAAAAGCTATCAAGTTTTGGACTCAACAACGAGGAGTACACCTGATTAGGGATTTGAGAGCAAATCCCCATGTGATTGGAGCCCCATTGAGTCGGGCAAGGGGCCGAGTGGAGACGGTGGATTTGGTGATTCCAAAAGTGGCAGCGGTATTAAAGAACGAGGGGCGACGTCGAGAAGTGGTGAGACACATTTTTGAAGGGGCAGTTCAATTGCCAACATTTTCATTGATCTTCACCGAGTTTCGAGCGGAGGACTACTTGTTTCATTCTACCTGGCAGTGGGAGCAAGGTTGGTGGCTCGAGAGGGCATCCAGTGTTTGGGATGCACTAACGCTTGCCTTCCTTGATTACGAGGTACCTCGCACTATTTATTCCGACGCTATTGAGGGCAAGCACGAGGCTTGGCAATATTATTTGTAAATTCAAACTGGATTCACCTCGGCGTACGGGATATACTAGAAGTGGTGTGCCATTTGCGAGTGACACTACCTCAGAGCCATTGGGAATCCAAGGAGTTGTGCCAGTCCGACCAAGAAGCCAACGGCCATTCACTGGCTCACGAAGTTCTCACGAAATCACACAAGAGACTAGTGAGGCCCACACAGATTGGGTGGAAGAAACCACAAGTGATGATGGAAAATCTCAAATCACTGTGGTAAACTACGGGGTAAGGGCACCTTACATTGAGTCAATTTTCGCTTGAGACGAGATGGCTTCACCGTATGGAGGTACCGATCGTGAAGTGCGGCGGTTCTCAGGTGCTACAGGCACCATGGAGGTTAATGATTTTTGGAGGGAGTTCACCGTGTGGTGTGAGCTTCAAAAATCACGCAACACGAGTTTTAATCCATACATGGTGTGGAGAGCATTGTTTGGATGTCTTGAAGGAGCGCCATTATCAGATTATGCGGAGTTTGAGCTTGCTCACTCTACAGAGATTTTGGCATGGCGGGACTATTATGCACCTAACTATGTTGATGTATGGGGAGGAGGGCCAAACGTTGTGCCACAACCGAATAAGGGCAAGAAAGAGGAAGGGGGCGCAAGCACGGAAGGCTCAGAGGCCACCGTGACCATGACCACTACGCTAGTGGTTGACCCACCACCTTTCAACCCTACTGCACGATTTTTCATGCAGTTGCAACGGGATTATCATGGTCAACGGGCTGATAAGATGAAGTCACTTCGCATTTTTGCACGTGGAAGTAATGAATCATTGCGAGAGGCACATTCGAGACTGAGGCGGTTAATTTCCGCCATGCATGGGATAACTGAACAACAAGCTGTTCAACACTGGTACAATATTTTGGACAAGGAATTAAAAACTCTTGTCCGTGGTGAGGCTTTATGGTTAGGTGTACCACCAACCTCAAGGTATGTTTTCGAGATGTCTGAGAGAATTGAGATCAATCTCTTGGAAGAAAAGGCCGCCATGGGGTTCTTGCGAAAGGAAGAAAAAACGCCAGAGAAGACCAAGTCTGCAAAAGTTAGCATTCTAGCTAATGCAGGGGATGCAGATATTGTATGCTTCAATTGCGGTGGAATTGGTCATCGTCGACGGGATTGCAAGAAACCAGCGAAGAAAGAATCAATCAAGACAGGCGGATTCTATTCTGGTTGTGGTGTCAAAGGCCATGGAGAGGCGAGTTGCTGGAAAGTACATCCAGAACTCAAGCCCAAAGGTGTCAAGGATACTAAAGGAGGTGAAGCTAAGGATGCTAAAGCCACTGGAGGAGAGAAGAAGTCGTGGAAGGCGCGCTTCACCGAGTTGGAGGCTAAGATGGCGGCAATGAGTGCCACCACCGAGGCAAAAGCTTCCTCTTCGCAAAAGACCACAACGTCTTTTTATGCCGAAGAGGACGATTATATGTTATGTGGCATGGCGGATCCAAATGGAACGCCAATGGATGCTTTTGCAATGACACGGAGCAAAACCATGGTGCCGGATGTACCACGAGGGGCGAGTTCGGGGTTGGATCCACAACGAAGTGAGGCCAACCGCCAAGCACGACTACCAGAGTCTTTTACGTTAGAAGATGTCGTACCTACATCATCCATGGTACCACCAATTCCAAACTTCACCGGCTGCCGTGTTGCTCGAGTCATCACCAAGGATGGCAAAGGTACGAGTTCGCTATTGGAGGCAGCCACAACAGTTTGTCAAGCTCCATTATTTTCTGCATCCACGATTTCACAAGCAGACTTCAGTGCATCTGCAGTATTCCAATTGGCGGCTACCATGTGTGCGGATGGCACCGCAACATCAGTTAGCGCCATGGAAACTATGCTTGAGCCACAAGTGACGGCGATCGATGATTGGACCGAAGCAGAGGGGCTTTTATCAACAACTGCTCGGTTGAAAACTATGCCAGTACGTCCGGCAATAGAGCGGTCATCCATCACTCCCGGAGTGGTGGTACTTGACAATTCCCAAGGCATTTTCCAACTTGTTGGGCCTAAGGGGAAAATTTTTGTACCTCGACGAGTACTATTGCATTCCGGTGCACAACCTTTGATGTTGGGTGAGTCAGCGATTGAAGGTTTGGAGTTGACCGAGGACACGCTAGAAACGTGTTCGTGGACGATTAGAACATCTATGGGAGGGACGGAGCAAGCAAATGACATCACAAAGAGCGAGTTGACACTACGACTCCGTTATGATGATGTTGAAGATGCTAGCTTCATGAAGGTAAAGCTATAGTCACGGAGGCCAAATCATATGATGTTTTGGTAGGGGCTATGGTATTATATCCTATGGGTTTCACCTTAGACTTTTGGGAGGAGACAGCGTCATATAGACCGGGATGGCAAGCAGGGGATGGCCGCAAGGCTCAGTTGCCAGCTCGTTTTATACGAGTTCTTACCGGTAATTTGGCTGATCTCTATTGCTTTTCTGGGCTTGTAGCAGAAGGCCAACCTTGGTTTGAAGAGGATTTTGAGAATCCTTCTATCCTCGCTTCAGTTACCAACATCCAAGAAAAAAATGACATTCGGATTAAGGGAGCTGGGGGCGAAGAATTATATCAACCAGGGCTGCTTCAAAGGAAGATCGGAGAGAAACGGTGACCAAAGAAACTTGGAAGCCGTTGGTAGGCCTGGAGGATGAAGCAAAGATGAATGGGGAGCAAAAGTTTCTCAAAATGTATGTGGATTGTTTTGCCTTTAGTTTCAAGGATTTGGGAGTGTTGAAGGGACAAAAGGTACGTATAAACTTGACGGATGATGCACCAATTTATCGCAAACCATACAAGTACAGTGAGGTAGAGCGCAAGATGATTCAAGACCGCACCAAGGAGTTGTTGGAGGCTGGATTGGTGGAGTTAGCTTCACGGGATTGTGAATATGCATCGGCGACAGTTATGCCATTCAAAAAGAACGTTTATGGAAACTAGACCGAGAAAAGGATGTGCGGGGACTATCGTAAAATTAATAAGTTCACGAAGTCAGACCGTTATGCAATGCCAACACCGGAGGAGAATTTCGATGCCATTGGCCATGCTAAAGTATTGAGTTTTTTTGGATCTTTGGTCGGGTTATCATCAACTTGGTATCCAAGAAGGTGATAAGGAGAAGACAACGTTTTGGGGAATTGATGAGGATGGGAAGGATCGACTTTATTAATGGAAGTTCCTCCCATTTGGCTTAAAAAGTGCACCAGCAGAGTTCCAAAAGGTGATGGATCGCATATTTTCTGGCTTGGATTTTGTGAAATGCTATATCGATGACATTATTGTCTATAGCATGAACCAAAAACAACATAGAGCTCACTTGATAGAGATATTTGCTAGACTAAGACTTCACGGGTTAAAACTACATCCGAGCAAATGTAGGTTTTATTATGACCGAGTGGAGTACTTGGGCCACATGATATATCCTGGTGGATTGGGAGTGGTAGCTAGTAAAGTGGAGGTGATGCTTTCTATACCAAGGCCGAAAGATGTAAGTCGATTGCGGGCATTTTTGGGGTTGTGTAACTATTATCGAAAATTCGTAAAAACGTTCAGTGCCATAGCGAAGCCATTGACCATACTGACAAGGAATGATCAACCTTGGATGTGGGGAGATGAGCAAGAGGCCGCCTTCAAGCAATTGAAGGAACGTTTATCATCGGCACCGATATTAAGGAGGCCAATTTCTGGTAGGTCATATCAGTTACATACGGATTGGAGCTCACTGGGGATTGGTGCAGTGTTGACTCAAATGGACGACGATGGCAAGGAGTTTGTAGTAGCTTATGCCAGTCGCTCCAACAACAATGCGGAGGCATAGTACAGCTCGTATGAAGGAGAGTGTTTAGCAGCGATTTGGGCTATTGCTCATTTTCGTTGTTACTTATATGGCAACGAATTCTTACTGGTGACAGACCACCAATCGTTGAAATGGCTAATGGAGTCCGATAAGCTTACGGGAAAGCTTGCACGATGAGCTCTAATGCTTATGGAGTATGACTTTAAAGTAGTACACCGCGCCGGTTTGGTGATTATGGATGCTGACGGCTTGAGCCGCAATCCAAGTCTTAATCAAGTGGACTCTACGGGAGCTCGATGGCACGTAGAAGAGGGAGAGGATTCGTTACTAGGTTGGCATTCGGCTACCTATTTGAGTATTATGGCGATGACTGGAGACACTACCGAGGAAGCCATCGTGGCCACAATGGATGCGGATGGAGGTGAAGAGTCTGGGGGCGCCAAGGATATTTATGGTGATGTGGAGGTACTAACATTTTTGAAGCATGGCGAATTGGCAACAAGCATGTCTACCAAAGAGAGAGATTGGGTTCTACAACGGACTAAGCGGTTCGTGTGGGAAGGGGCTCATTTGCTTCGAGTATGGCCAGATGGCACCAAAAAGGTGGTACCGACACCTCACGAAAGAGTGAAGTTGATTTTGCATGCTCACGAGGACTTGGGGCACTTTGGAGTGCGGAGAACTTACAGCTTGCTACAAATTCACTATTGGTGGCGAGGTATGCAAACACAAGTCCAACAGTTGATAGCTAGATGCACGGTCTGTGATAGAGTGCGGGCATCATTTAATGCCCCCATGCCTCAATTACAACCGTTGCCAATCATGGGATTGGGCTATAGATGGAGTTTGGACTTTGCAGGACCATTAACAATTACACCACGACACAACAAGTATGTGTTGGTGATGATTGAACATTTTTTCAAATGGATTGAGTTGGTGGCATTACCTGACAAATTCAGTGAAGGGGCAGCCTATTCATTTTTGGATCGTGTTTTGAGTCGCTTTGGAGTTCCAGCAGAGGTGTTGACCAATCAAGGACGTGAATTTCTTGGCGAGTTTCAAGCCTTATGTGAGCAAGCGATGATTGATCACTGCACTACTTCACGTGATCATCCCGAAACAGATGGATTGGCGGAACGTATGGTGCAAACCGTCAAGAGAAGACTTCGGAAATATAGCTTGAAGAAGCGGCATCATGGGGATTGGGACTTGCAACTTCTGTGGATAGCCATGGGCTACCGTTTTAGTAAACAAGCCTCCCTAGCTTCTTTCTCACCCTATTATTTACTGTTTGGGCGCCATCCTGTTTTACCAATGGCAATCAAACAAAATGCAGACAAGATATTGGATAACATAGATGATCCTGACACGTGGGCACGCGTATGTAAGCAACGTGCGGAATTGTACAAGAGGGTGATGCCCATGGCTTTGGAGAACCTTTCTATTGCACAACATAGAGACACTCTGCGTTATGCCACAATACGAGGATGAGGTTATAGGCCTCAAGTGCGACGTTTCTTGCCAGAAGACTATGTTTATTTGAAGCAAACGGCGCCAACTACACTTGATGTGACTGTGGGGCGTATTATTCTACGCGTGCGGGAGGTGCTCAAGTCAGGAGTGTTGCTCTTGGAGGGTCATGATGGCAAGATCTGGAAAGACCACACGCGCAATTGTGCGCCGTGTCACTTGCCACGCATTGATGGACGAATAGACAATAGCAGTTCGCGGATTTCCGCTGGGCTGAAATATGTCTTATGTGGCAGCACCAAGGGCGCCGCCACTATGGTGTTGTGTGACATTTGTTCCACTGGATGGCATACGGATTGTTTGAGTCCGCCGTTGCAAGAAATTTCGGCAGACCGATGGGCATGTCCTAAGTGTGTCTCCAACTGTGGACAAACGTCTTCGATTTCGTAGGGTTTTCACATTGGGTTCTCATTGGTTCTTCGGAGAAGACCATTGAATTTGCCAGTGTGAAAGGGGCTTCGACACCGGCGAAAGGGGCGAGTAAAAGAGTGGTTGCAATACCACTTGCTACACCTGGAGTACTTGTGTGTGTGGGTGTTTATTTTCTTTGCTCTGCTATGGATGTCGCTAGTGTTAAGTGCTATGATGGTAGAATGTTGCTACATTTATTATCATTGTTGCAAGGTTTACCGTGAGTGCGACACATGTCGCAAGTCACGTGGCGTTTTTCCCTATGACCACGGTCTTCGCCGATGGTCAAGAGCTATTGAACCTTGATGTGGTTGGATTTCTAGCCAATTACAAGGTTTGCGGTTACTTTGTAGCACGCGTTCTCTCATGTTAGCACGATGTAATCTAGGCACGATGTGTTTGTGCACGACAGTTATTTTTGGATTTTACAAAAAAAATTAAAAATTCTTTCACATTTATTCTAGCTGTGGCAACTGCACAGGCACACTACTGTAGTTTGAGATGAATAGACTCTTATTAACCCCTAAGCGCTCAAACGACCATTTTTTGGTCGCTGCCCAACTTTGGGCAGAAAAAACTTTTATTTGGATTTTTTTTTTTTTTCCTTGAAAATATTGGGTTATCTTTCAGTATTTATATTCAAAACTAAGATCACTACGGTAAAAAATAAATCATAAGAGAAATAGCACAATGTGTTTAGAATTTTCTAGTGTTGAAAAACTTACTATTTGAGGAAAGAATTGATATTTTTATGACTTGATCTTATGCATTTTTTTTACAATTCAATAGAAACCACAATTTTGACCAATCAAGAAAAAATTCAAGTGTTAAGGATAGAAATTGTATTTTTGGTGAATTTTTGAAGTTATATCTTCAAAATTCATTTGAAGAGAATCTGAAAATAATTTTATAATTTTGACCGTATAGATATCTTCTATTTTTTGTGCTTCACATAAACTTCTTTGATGCAAACTTCAAAAAAGTTATAGAATGTATATTTTATAACACATTTGTGTTTTGTCCAAACCCCTCGGGCTTTTAGGGGTTAATATACGCCAGCCTAATATGGCTGGACTTTTTTCTCTGTAAAATGCAAAATAGCAATGAGCTTCATTGATGGCGCAGGACCGACGAATTTCATCGCAGGCAACAGAGTCCTTCACTGATTCCGTTACAGAGGGCTTCGCGAATGAGTCTGATCAGCCTTCTCGAGCGCAGGCCTTCTCTGGATCTCTTGCTGTCACTTTGGTTTTGTGCTTGCGTCGCGACATTTCCTTCTTTAAGCAGATCCTGCACATTCTTTTGTAAGTGAGTAATCCCTTCTCCTGTTAAAGGTCCGCTTCGCAGCATTCTTGCATTTCCATTTGCGGAGACGATGCTTGCTAGGGTTAGGGTTGCAAGTCTTGACAAATCGTGGAAAAGCTTGCTTACAATGCTACTTAGAATGGAGGTGATTTCGGTCGTCAAGCAGTTGTAGATTTCAGTACATTTGCTTTACTGTATAGAAAATTTATTATCTCTGCATTGTGTGTGCAGGAGTAATCCCTTCTTCTGTTCAAGGTCCTTCTTCTGTTCAAGGTCCGTTTCGCAGCATTCTTGCATTTCCATTTGCGGAGACGATGCTTGCTAGGGTTAGGGTTGCAAGTCTTGACAAATCGTGGAAAAGCTTGCTTAGAATGCTACTTAGAATGGAGGTGATYTCGRTCGTCAAGCAGTTGTAGATTTMMGTACATTTGCTTTACTGTATAGRAAAKTTATTATCTCTGCATTGTGTGTGCAGGAGTGCGGTGACCACCGTGAAGCTTGGCATTCGCAATGGCTGCTCCCGTCGCTGCCATTCAGAAGGTAAACCAATCACGGCACTGGAAACTCTGTGCTCAGTTAAGAATTTTCAGATTTTAAAATATACTTGGTAGCAACGTAACGAATGCATTGTTTGGATATCATATGCGAATGCYTTAAGGATTTCAAAGTTGTATTGGTAGATGACCTACACTCGATGCTTAGGTGGTTTACGTTCTCAAAATCAATATGTATTCATTGTGCAAGATTTCGGTTGTCTCATTTGGGTAGGGGTCGCAAGTAGCCGACCTCTACCTTTTGTCTCTTTTTGTTGTGRTTCTCTCGTCACCTTGTGTGGAACTGTGCCGTTCTGACTGCGAAATCTCCCCAAGCAGACACTTCCTTTGGATTTATTTGGAGTATTGATTCTGCCATAATCTCTCATGAGCAACTATCAATGGCGTTGCTTCTAGCGGAAGCTTTGCAACTTTTAAAACACCGTTTGTTTCATTTCTTTTGCTTGACATCCTCATCCTCTATTGTGACGTGAACTGGTTCTGCATCTTTTTTCACCTGAAGCAGTTAGGATGGCTTGGGAATGCTGATGATCACCTTCCGAAATTCWAAAACCTCAAGGCTATTCTTTTCAGCGATTGTAGCCAATATAGTGGCTAAGTCTGGCTTTGGGGTGARTTGGATGGTGAATTTACTMTTCTTGTTTCYCAAATTCTTGTGACCACTAGGTTCTGGAGGACAGCTTGGCAACTGTTGCAAAAGTAGTAGAGGACCAGCTAGATGACGAATTGTCAAAGCTTGACAAGTTAGAGGATGACGACCTTGAGAGGTTGCGTGAAAAAAGAATTCAACAGCTGAAGAAGCAGGCGACCATGCGGCAGCAATGGTTGGGACAAGGACACGGTGATTATACGGAGATTTTTACTGAGAAGGACTTCTTTGCGAAAGTGAAGACAAGTGACCGCGTCGTCTGCCACTTTTATCGCGAGAATTGGCCCTGCAAGGTGCATAACATTTCCATGTAACCTTCACTTCCATGCTTGGAATTGACTGTGTGAGTAGTTTACTTCGTCAACATCGCTTAAAAACGAAATGAAGGTTCTGAGGAAAGGGTATTTCAGCTTTCAAGTGTTCAAGAGAAATGGAAACCCCTCTTTAAGCATCTAGATTCGTCATATTCATATTTTCCTCATCAAACTGTGACATGCTTTTATGCAACGAAAATTGAGCATTTYCTTGAGATTTTTTTTCCTGTAGGTGATGGACAAGCACTTGTTGGAGCTTAGCAAGCAACATCTGGAAACGAAGTTCTTGAAAATAAATGCAGAGAAAAGCCCTTTCCTCACAGAAAGATTGAAGATATTTATGCTGCCAACTCTTGCATTGGTGAAGAAAGGCAAAGTGGAGGATTACGTTGTATGATTTCTTTGACACTTGATTTTTTCTTGCTCTTTGTCAGTCAAATCTAACCTTCAGCTGTGGATACCCTGTTCATGTTTCAGCGATGACTCCTTCAACTTCCATATTTAGTTGTGCTAGATTATTTCCCACGCAAACCAGGATTGCTGAACTTAGCGATCTGGCAGTGTACAACAGATTTGTTGTTGAAGCTAGAGTTACAATTCGTTGTACTTTGCATTCTCCTTTACATATGGAAGTAGTCTTCTACATTGTTTCAGACAATTCACGTGTTGTTTGTTACGCAGGTGGGTTTCGATGAGCTCGGAGGGAAGGACGACTTCAGCACGGAGGAACTGGAGGACAGGCTAGCCAAATCTGGTGTTATATATGGTGCAGAAGGCCGACTTGCACGGCCAGTAGCTGCACAGGCTAAGCGTAGTGTCCGACAAGGGAGCAGCTCATATGGTGGAGACAACTCAGATGATGAGGATTAGCTGTTTTATTTTTAGTTTAGACTTCTAATGGCAGCCACTTTGTCATGTACATTACTAAGTTYTGAATTTTCCAACCATTTGCTACCTTAAATTTTGTTGGTAACTGTTCAATGCTGTGTCTTTTGGGTAAGCCTCTATACCAAGTTAAGCTTCTTATAATCTACATACTTTCAACAGCTCAAAGGTATAACACGGTGGCACAATTATTCCACTGGGTATGTGGATTGGCATATGAGATTTTTTGGCCATTCTGTAAACCCCTGTGCTCCTTTGAGTAGGTAACTTGCATCCAGTTGTCAAACTTTCATCCGTTCTAACCCCTAAATACCCGTGGCCTTTTTTGAGCTTCTTGGAATTTTGAACAAACTCCAACATCTTGATAAGTTTTATCAATTTTTTTAAATTGTAATAAACTACACATGTTAAAGATCACATGGGAAAAGAAAACACAACAATATCACGTATGGATTGAAAGATTACATGTTTGATCAAAGAGGCGTTAAAGTTTTGAATGTAATTTGAAGTGTTTCAATCCTCTATTCACATGTCAAATCCAAAAAATTGGTCACCAAAGAAATGAGGTTAAATAAAGGGCATAACATGCATAACCCCAATCAATTTATAGCTTCTCAAAATCTACTCTACAATTTTCTTTCAATGTGATTTTTCCTCCAAGTTCTAGTATATTTGAGCTCATGTTCTAGAGCCTTCAAATCTAAAAAACTCAAGATTTGCAATGGACACCTTTGCACCAAATCTTCAATAGAAAAATCACAATCAATCATTTTATAAATTGGATATTTGATGCTAATACTAGGCTTCAAAAAGAATTTTCAAAAATATGACTTACAAACTATAAAAAATTGTATCTTGATAAGGTTTTATTTAACTTCAAATAAATGACAACAATAGAATTTGGTGTCTTAAGCTTATATAGGGATTATGAAACGTTTATTTAAATTCTTTTATGATGAGTAAATTGTACCTAACTATCCGGTGATCAAGGTTGGCAAAAATTATTTGTAAAAGAAAGTGTTGATATTTGTGGGACATTATTTTTACGAAGAAAAATATTATGTATTGATAAGACAAAAATTTCTATTTTTAGTCATTTTTATAATCACATTGCCAACTTCTTTCTATTGTCTTGCTTTTGACTTAACTATGAGCAGTTGAATTCCTACTAATGTATATAATCCATATGGGTTGTTTTACCTCCTATCACCCCATACCTTTATAAAGAGCTTGTATTCTCAATTCTAAATGCAAATAATGAATGACTTTTAAAAATGAAGTAGATGTTTTATTTAATAAGTGGTATGAACAAAAGTTTGGAAGTAGTATGAATCTTCGTTTAGAAATCTAAATACATTTTTGTTGAAAATTCTGAACACTTTCTTCGTTGTTGTATTCTTTGGCTTTTCAAAAAACATTTGGGTGGACAATGCTTACAATATTGTTTTTTGAATTCAAACAAATTTTTCAAGTTCTACTAAAACAACATTTTGTTGGGCAACTCAAAAAACATTTTTTGAAATTCTTGTAGGACATATAAACAATATGGTCCCCAACCAAATGAAAATTTTGATAACCCTAAAACAATTGAAGTGTCCATGATGACTTATAAAATGATAAAGTTCTATTGCAGCTTTTGATAACCCTAAAACATTTGAAGTGTCCATGATGACTTGTAGAATGATAAAGTTCTGTTGCAGCATACACAATAGACATTGCTGTGAAGTATAGAGTTTGCCGATGGACATTGGTGGTGTCAAATGAACAATTGAACATCCTTTTCTAAAGGACATTAAATCATTCATTCAAAGTGGGCCTATGCTGACATGGCCTAATGTTACATCTACTTCATTTGTTTAAAAAGCCATTTATTATTGCATTTAAAATTGAAAATACAAGCTCTTTATATAGATATGGGGTGATAGGAGGTAAAACAATCTAGATGGTTTATATACATTGGAATTAGTAGGAGTTCAACCGCTCATAGTTAAGTCAATAGAACGAAGTCGTCCAAATCCACCATAAACACTAAAACAATTTAAGTGTGTTCTATGTAGGACCTGTAGAATGATGAAATTCTATTGTAGAGCACATTGCCGTGAAGTAGAAATTTGCCAACAAATATGGGTGGTCGTTGTTATCCTATATACAATCATCAAGTCTTGTAGCTACGCCCAATCACTTGCATGCAGGCCCCGGTCCCATTGTCCACAGTCATGTCAAAAAGTGGGCTACATCAACGTAGGCCCATTTTGAATGGAGGATTTAGCGCCCACATATTTTAACCCTTGAACGCAACGGCGGAAGTTTTGTGTCCTCTAGATGACAAAGAACCAAAACGTGTAGGACAAAATTGCAACTTTTCATCCTCAGTATTAGGAGTGGAAAGGGAAGATMTTTTCTAGTTCTTTGACTTCTAATGAGTATATTTGGCTTTCCAAAGTAGATGATGTCACATGGTCTCAAAAATGCATGATTTCCATGGCCACCGGTCCATCCTTCAAGGGTTAAAAGTCCACACCATGACTCCATTGATTTTGGTGCAACCACGGTAATAGGTGTTGCTTGCAACAAATAGGCCTTTTTCTCAAAGCCATCAATCCTTCCTCAATTAACCCTCAAAGGACCATGGGGTTTATGTACACAACTTGTATTTTGCCTTATAACTCTTGAATTGTGATGTTTGTAAATGGATTGTGATACATTGTTATTTAAGTACTATCATGATTATTAATTTACTTTGTAAAAAAAGTATTTGGTCAATGTTTTTCTAATCAAATACCACTGTATYCACAATATACTATACAGCCGCATAGGGCCTTTAGGCCCTTGTAGGATTAACTCTTGAACAACGCGGCGGACATTTTGCGTCCGATGAATGACAGAGAATCAAATTGTACAATTTAGAAGTGCAATTATTCATCCACGGAATTAGGGATGGAAAGGAAAGATCTTCTATAGTACTTTGATTTCCAATGGATACTTTTGGATTTTTTTAAACTAGTGATTCCCATGGTATCAAAATCGATGGTTTCCATGGTCACCAGTTTGTCCTTTAAAGGTTAATAGAGAAAATTGGCATTTGCTTCTACGATAGAAGAAATTTTCAAAGCTCCAATGATAAAATGTTAAATAAAATGATTCTCAATTGCACACTTGCTTTTAAGCTCCATAAATCTTCAAAATATTGACGAGATCATTGCAATGGCAGTTTTGCAACAATCCACAGTCATTTTGATGCATTGGAGCAAATGACAAGTGCAACCAAATGGTGGCCACATTTTGAGTTCTTGCACACTCGTAAACTTGCGACAAGAATAGTGCACCCTAGGGACAACAATGAGAAGCTATATATCCCTGCTTTGACCAAAAGAAATTTGTATCTTTTTCCCTCGAGAACGAGAGTTGACTAAAATACATGTAATTTTTTTGTGATTTTTCTTTCTATTGCAAAGAATTGTGAATCTGATCAATCTAAACATGCGTAACAACCTAAACATCTACAATGGGTCACGATCCTATCTCAGTCATTGTCGAAATAGAATGTTTAACCCTTAAACGACGCCGAGGACGTTTTGCGTCTGATGAATGACAAAGGATCTTTCCTTGTAGGACAGAAATGCAATCATTCATCCTCGGTATTAGGGGTGGAAAGGGGAGATCTTYTCTAGTACTTTGACTTCCAATGAATATATTTAGCTTTTTCAAAGGAGATGATGTCACACGGTATCAAAATGCATGATTTCCACGGCCACCGGTCCATCCTTCAAGGGTTAATCACTACCAAGATTGAAGATTGAAGTAGCAACACCTAAAATCATCCAAAAGAAGGTTTTAGGGATGCTTGCTCTAGCGAAATCAGGTTTGTAGCGTTTTCTCAACCTTGATTTGCGGTGAGAAAATAGGTTGTAGCATATTTGAATTTCTATGGGCTCTGCTTTTATTGGCTTTGTCCAAAGGATAGAGACTATGGCATCGACTCCGGTTTGGAAATTTGTGTTTCCAAATCTTATCTACAACCCCATTCACACTGCACAACAAGATTAACATTGGAGTGGAGATGTGAGGTCCAACTACACTAATGATGGTAAATAGTGTTACCCATACTAACTATCTTAGAAATGCTACAAGTTTTTACTCTTCATGAATATTTTTACTAAGTGCATGGATCCAAATAGTACTATAGTTGGGAAAACTTTGTACCTATAGTTGGTAAAAATATTCATTAAGAGTAAAAACTCATGGTTATTTTAAATCAATTAGTGCGGGTAACACTATTTACCATCATTAGTGTAGTGAATGAATTAATCTATGACAGAGCCTCACGGTTACACCGTTCTTGTTTACACCCTCAGTGTCAATTCATGGAAATCAGATCTGGCAGCTTGCAAGGCTTGGCATCACAAGTTTTGCAGCCATGGGAGATTGTTTGCTGGTCAATTCGCAGGCAGAGTTTCCTGGAGGATGCAAAACCTAAACGCTTGCACAAAGCATGAGCAGTGACGAAGCTTTGTGGAACAACGAGGTGATGGAGATTCTAGCGGACAACTTGCTAGTGCTCATCATCTGCCAATTGCAATGTGTGTACAAGCGATGGCGCTCCTTGCGTGGTATCGGCTAACTCGAAAGACTAACCCTCGTTGTACCATTCCTCGACAATGAGCGCGCTTCTACTGCGAGCGACAGTCCCACATTGCGAAGGTGGTATCGTCTTTCCGCTTTTGCAACAACCTCCCATTCCCCTTCTTGAAGGCACGGGGTGATGTCTTTCTCGTTGCTGCTGCTGGGGGTTCTCTTTCGTTACATGGTAGGGTTTGCAAGGATGTGAAGTTCATCATGGTGAACCCCATAGCCAACACATGGAGAGAGCTTCCAGCTTTAGCTGCGAAGCCCCCCCTGGTCTGCGGCTTGCATGTGGACCAACTCACCAACCATGAGGCACGTATGAACTCATCCTTGCAGGGGAAAGCTTGACTTTCAACGAACGTGCCACACACCTCTTTGACTCTGTCTCTGGGGAATGGAAGTCGAGAGGGAACCTCCCTCAAGAAGTCTTCGGAATCCAGAAGCAGTGCCATTTCTACAACGGGAGCTTTCATTACGAAGATTGCCGTGCGAAGAAAGTATCACCTGTCATACCTTCGTTTCTCTGCAGCCCGACGCTTRTGGAGTGCGATGGGAGTATTATTACTCTTGTGGGACCGATTGGAAAAGAGGGGAAGCTTGAGATTATGGGGCTGGCTTGATTCAAGCAAACGAGAATGGAGGAGAAAGGGAAGCGCTGTCTATTGAACCTGGAATTGAMGCGTTTCTCCATAGACTGGTCCCTGGCCCGCATCACTCTTCCTTGCTCTGTGTAGGGAGAGCGAATGTGATCTAGGTCTTGCGCGCCGAGGGTGATGTCGTTGCTTACGATGCGCGGCAGCGGCTTTGGAGCTTTGTGCCTTCAATACTGGAGGTGACAGTGGATGCCACAATTTGTGCCAGAAGGAGTCCTCATGCTGCGGAAGGCCCACCATCTTTTCTCACCATCTTCGAAGATCACCGTGCAAATATTACACATAACTTMATCAAAGGCACGAAAGGACAAGCCGAAGCTGGACCACATCAGAAAATCCTAGCCATGTGAAGATAGTTGCAGGAACACATGCAAACTTTTGCGGAGTACTTCACAAGGGAACTTKTACTTTGCTAAAGACCACTTYTCCTTGAACAAACCCTATACAGAATCAACYTACAGRGCAAGAAGAMGAGCTAATTGGACCAACCCAAAGATTCTACTCTTAAATCGAGTTTCATCATACGATTTGTCAAAGTAGCAACAMWTTACAAAGTCTTTAGAAAAACTCAGAGTCAACCTTGACAGCAAGAACGACGGTTAAGTGGCTCCGCCCATGAAGAAAGAAAGATTCAACTTAGAATCGAGCTGTTACAGAGGGATTCCCACTTTGTAAAGTAACGCTTTGTTCCGTAACAGCCGTGCAAAGCTTACAATATACGAGATCGGAAGAAGAGGAAGTCTCTGGCAGTCGGTAATAGCTCTCGCCCTCGGGAATCCCGACGTCAAAACATTTGTTATGACGTACTTCCTCTAAACGAGTCAGTGAGGTTTACCATCTCCTAAACCCTAAATGAGTTAGTATGGAATCCGGGCATCAACGGAAGAGTGTCCTACGAAAGTACCTAGTCTATGCACTTCGCGAACCCTAGTAGYGCACTGTAGTCTCATCTCTTGTTTTCTTGATTTTTTCTCTTTGTTTGTTTTTTTCCGTTGCGCTTTTCCAGCACCTTCTACGCCAACTTCTTCTCCTGCGTTTCCGTCTGTGTGAGTAAGTGACTGTTGCTTGTCTGAACGTTTTCTCAAGAGTGGAATCTTTTGTCAACAGGCGTCTTTGACATTGGTTTTGTTCCTGGGACGGCCCTGCTCGTGTGAGTTTCAAGAATTCGCTGTAATTGGTTAGTGGGTTTCTTCCGAAAAATTCGTTGCGCAAGTAGTGGGAGCTTTCGTCACTTCGGAGCTTCAATTCCAGCCGATGTTCTTCGGAAGTGCTGTAAGAATTGGCTTATCGTAGTGTGTGATTAGGGTCAGAATTTTCTAGATGCGTACTGAGAATCAAGCGACCTGGAAGCTATGTRTCGCTCGAGGGTTTTRAGATGAGAATGATGAATGGCCATTATGAATTTCGAACGTTTGCACACCACTTCAAATGTTTARATTACTTTGAGGGATTCAGTCATTTCATTTTCTTGGATAGGACTGTGCAAGTCAATGAGACTGGAGAGACGAGCGCTGTGATCCATTTGTGGGGTTTATRAAAAGGATTTCTGGGAGTTRTGGACCGTTCGATTTGAAGAGGAGCTTCTCTGCACATGGAGCTTAATCTCCGAAACTCTTCAAGT
Source organism: Pleurozium schreberi (assembly GCA_006891605.1). Taxonomy (NCBI): domain Eukaryota; kingdom Viridiplantae; phylum Streptophyta; class Bryopsida; order Hypnales; family Hylocomiaceae; genus Pleurozium; species Pleurozium schreberi. The sequence goes on along the minus strand of VACF01001920.1, from coordinate 22,164 downwards.
GACAAGCTGTAGCAGAATCTGATTCCGTAGCTGCACCATCTTTTCATTCATAATAAGGTTCTTTCTCATCTCCTACAACTAGTGATAGCGTGTAGCGCAGACGATTGTTGTTTGAATTTGCCTATCGTCGATCTAAAATTGAGGGTATTACCTTCCCGTCACTTTTAAGAATTTTAACCAGCTCGTAGGAGTGTGCTTGCATTGAAAGCTCCCTCAAATAGAGCCCACTGGAGAGATAACTGCGAGTACTACAATACAATAGCCAAACTCTCTGGAGAATTATTTTCCATATGTTTACGCAATTATTCAAACAAGGAGATTGTAGATTGGGAATGTAGAGACCTCCATCTCCATCCAAAGATGAGTGGCCTTTGACATTTAGCTTACAAGTCATGCTTGCACGCGTTTTTCTAATTAAAAGCAACCAAGTGTATTGCAATAGATGAGYTGTTGCTGCTGSTAACTAGGGCCTTTCAWTAGGAGACAGGATTAGGTCCGTAATTAGATTCCTCTCCTCTGTTTCCYGTCCTGACTGCTTGATTGCAATCCTTGTCACAGTTCGAATGGGCTTAGTGAGCAGATAATCCAAGGGTCCTGAAGTTCGTGGAGTACGTGCGGAAGGCCCAGCCACACAGGACTTGGTGATTAGCACGGAACTGCTAGTGAAGTCCGCTTTTGTTTTATTCTACAATCCTTAGTTAATTCAGTTCATTACCATGGAACTGTTACCGTATTCTAAGCTAGCTGTTCTCCTGTGCCGGTTCTAAGCTGGAATGGTGGTCTTGTGCAGAGGTTGAAGTTAGCCAAATCGAGCCATACCAAACCTGGTGCACAGTGTTTGCAGCAACAGGTCTGTCCCTTGTCGAAGTTACCTCTCAATTGGCTATCTGCCAGTCCCTTTCGTATGCCTGTTAGGAGTGTGCGCATGAAGGGGTTATGAACTTAGACAAACGGGGGGGCTGCTGGGAGCCTTGAATTTTACTCCAAATGAGCATGGGTTGTGATGTCGTCATGTGGCGAAGGCCCGCCATGGCAGTACTGGTGCTGGCGTGTGGATCCCTTGTCTACTACCATTGCCGATTCCGGCACCTCAACATGGTGTCCTTAATCTCGGATGTGCTTTACGTGATCACTTGGTCACTTGCGGTTCTGGGGCTCATCTTTCGCTCCTTCAACCTCACCATCCTCCCCATGGACCCCGCCGAGTGGCAGATCTCTCCCGAGACTGCCAATTGCGTTGCCGCCACGGTGGCCAATGTGATGGGCGCCTTGGAAAGCGTGCTCAGGGTGGCTGCTAGTGGCTCGGATAAGAAACTGTTCCTGAARGTGGTCACRGTGTTGTACCTTTTGTCTGCGGTGGGCAGGTCTTTGGCTGGGCAGACGGTCGCTTATGCAACTTTGTGGGTGGTTTTTACGGTTCCATTCTGCATCGTGAAGCTAGCGCCCAAATCTACCAGCGAGCCTCTCATTCTGAAGCTCAAAGAAAAAATAGGAGCATGTTGAAGCACGAGCTTAAGTTAGATAGCCGGATGGTTTAAGTTGCTTGGGTAACTGGAATTTTTTAATTCTACGTCTGATGAACATGGAGGGCTTTGCAAAGGACCGACTGTTGCATATGCAACCTTGCGGGTTTTTTTTTTGCCGTTCTATTGTGCATCGTGAAGCTTGTGCCCAACTTTACCAGCGAGCCTTCGATTTTGAAACTTAGAGAAAAGATAAAGTTAGGGGCATGTTGAATCAAGAGCTTAGATAGACGTTAAAGTAGAATCATTTGTCAGTTCGTATCCTCGTGAGCATGGAGGGCTTTGGCAGAACCAACTGTTGCATTTGCTCCCTTGTGGGTGGCTCCGTTGTGCATCTCAAATCTACCAGCGAGCCTGTGACTCCAAAAGTAAAAATAGGTGGAGAATTAGATGGACGTTTCTGGAATATTTTTGTTCTACTCCTGAGAAGCTGAACTGAAAACATCTTCTTAATTTCAAGACTTCTTAGGGGACACTTTTGGGTAAGCACTTGGAAATTGGAATATTTTACAGTATGGAATATGTTAGCCAGATTGCAAATGTAATAGCGTCCCACAAATTAGGCAATCCCAAAACCATTAATGATGGTCTTCAGCTGCCACAAGTGCGGACTCACTACACTAATGATGGTAAATAGTGTTACCTACACTAATTGATTTAAAATAGCCATAAGTTTTTACTCTTTATGAATATTTTTACCAACTGTAGGTACAAAGTTTTCCCAACCTCCTCATCTGTGTATCATTCCACACGCATTGAGGCATTGTTGCAAAGCAAATCTGACTATGAAACAGCCCTCGATTTCGAGATCGCTGCTTCCAAAGATCATTGGAGTGAGCTCCAGCAGCCTTCGAGTGTTGTAGAGGATTCCAGTGGCGGAGAGGAGGAGAAAGCTCGCATGACCAACAGCGAGATTATACTGAGTCTGCAAAGGCAGTTCCCCCACACGCGCGATTTCTTTCGCCATACTGATTTCGTGTTGGGCAAGAAGATTGCCGAGGGAGCTCAAGCGGAAATCTTCGAAGCCAAGGACAAGAATTCTTTGGACACGTTCGCGTTGAAGGTGTTCAAGGAGGGCTCCTCGGTGCTGGACCTTCAAAAGCAATGGCCTCTGGGAATGCTCAACAACTGTGCAGGCATGTATATTACTTCACCTGCAGGTTGTTCAATCCTGTGTGGCACGGTGGTGATGAACGGGAGATTTGCATTCCAAATGTTTCGATGTGCAGGGGACTTGCGGAAGCTCATTGACAAGAGAATGGAGCGCAACAACAAACTATTTTGTGGTCCTTTTCCTGATGGGAAATTTAAACATCACATGTACATGATTGCTCTTGGGATGATGAGTTTGCACAAGGATAACATTGTGCATAGGGACCTCAAAGCTTCTAATGTACTTATAAGTGATGGAGGTAAAATGTGTCCATTGGAAGATATGGATTCAAGTTCATTTTATTGTTTAGTAGCAGACTATGAGTGCTCGGTGGGAGTTGTTGGGACAGCGTTTTGGAGAGCTCCAGAAATATTGGAAGGTGTAAAAGCTCGCAAGATCACACGTGATCTCTTTACCAAGGAAGCGGATGTTTACAGCTATGCTATGACTTGCTATGAACTGATCATTGGTCGAATACCTTTTGAGGGTGTCAAGAAGAACAACTATGATGTGGTTCTTCGAGGTGATAGGCCTGTATTGCCTGAGCATATTGAGCCTGGGATCAAGACTTTGTTGAGTAGATGTTGGCATTCAAATCCGAAAGAAAGACCTAGCTTTGAGGAAATAATTCAATGCATGGAAGGTCATGAAAAGCAATATTAGTAATGTTATGTTAGAGTTGATCTAAAGGAAGGCTTGGCTGTTATTAAATAAGTTATATCTAGTTTCCCTTGTATGGGCTTGGTCCCTTTTCTAATTAAATAAGTTGTACCTAGTTTCCCTTGTCTAGGCTTGGTCCCTTTCTCTAATTTTGTGAGAGAGGGTGGTTGTTTCAGTAAGCAATGCAATTCTACCAATTTCCTTTCCAACCATATGCAGTAAGTTTGGTAACAAAATCGTCAAACAAGTGTTGTTTTTCTAGACCCAAGTTGGGTTACCTAAGGGTCCTCTACTTGGTTCAGGTGAATTGGGCCACATTCTTTCTCATCTCCTCCAACTACACTAATGATGGTAAATAGAGTTATCTACACTAATTGTTTTAAAACAGCCACAAGTTTTTACTCTTAATGAATATTTTTACCAACTATATGTACAAAGTTTTTCCAACTATAGTGCTACTAGGATCCATGAACTCGAGAAAAATATTCATGAAGAGTAAAAACTTATAGCAATTCTAAAATAGTTAGTATGAATAACACTATTTACCATCATTAGTGTAGTGATAGCGTGTAGCGCAGATGATTGCTGTTTGAATTTGCCTATCAAGGAACCTTCAGATGCTACAAGTGCGGACTTACTATTGCAGTGAGCCCTGGGCCGTTTGCGTGGATCTTGCTCGTCCAAGCGCTTCCATGCAAACAACATTTCTCATTCCGGGTAAAGGATTTGAAGTTTGCATTTCTCAATCCTGGTTTCATTGCTGTTTTTTTTAGGTTTTGTAGGATTTAGGGTTCTTTCAGCTTCGATCGTTTCGGGATTTGTGCTTGCGGGAATGTCTGCAACCATTTGAACAAGAGCCGTGCTACAGGGCTACTGTGGAGACTCTTGACGAAAGAATCACCGCGTCGCTCGACTTTCTGCGCATCTGCTCTGCGGAGTTTTTTCTTGTCAGTAAGGCCGCTCTGGTGTCGGAGAGACGAACCAGGCCTTCAATTACTTTGTTGTCAAGTTCTCCTTGCTGTGACTTGTTTGTGGCACTCTCGCTTCACTCTTTCGTGTGTTTGGTTTCGTGGGTCTGGTTTAGACGAGCTTTGCGATGCGCTCTGCGAGTTACTTAATTGCTGAGTCGTTGAAGCTGTTCTCGCCTTCGACGTTCGTGAGTGTTGTCGTGTGGGCGATCAGTTAGGCGATTGAAGTCTCGCTTGGGAGGCTGAGGGTTAGGGTTTGCAAGCTTGGAGAGATTGTTTTGTTTGAGTTGTGGAAATTCGGCAGGTAAGGGATTCGCCATGGCTAAAAAACCGCCAGATTGTTGAACTGGGAAACAGAAAGTGCAATTCCCTTCCTCCTCCTCCTCATCTGTGTATCATTCCACACACATGGAGTGACTGTTACAAAGCCAAACTGACTATGAAACAACCCTCGATTTTGAGATTGCTGCTTCCAAAGATCATTGGAGTGAGCTCCAGCAGCCTTTGAGTGTGGTAGAGGATTCTAGTGACGGAGAGGAAGAGAAAGCTCATCTCACCAACAACAAGATTGTGCTCAGTCTGCAAAGGCAATGTGGAATTTCTTTCGCCCACCCCAGTCTTGATGGTTTAGTGTTTGGCAAGAAGATTGCTGAGGGAGCCCAGGCAGAAATCTTCGTATAGGGCAATGCCCGAGTAGGAGGGCATTGCGTGCAAAAAGGACCGACGAGGAGGGCGGAACCCAACAAGGAGGCACTCTTTTGCACGCAATGCCCCACGACGAGGGCCATTGGCTCGGTGTAAACCACTGCCGGAAAATGCAAAATCTCGGATGATTGAAAAAATTTGGATGAAAATTTCGTAATGCCCAATTACACAATTTGCCTGCGTAATCGGGCATCACGGGTACGAAACCTTGATTACTCTGTAGAATCCTTCCGGGAAATGAACGGCGCATTTTCCGGCAGTGGTTTACGAAGTTCAACCTCACAAGTATGTGTTGAAGGTGTCCAAGGAGGGCTCATCCGTGCTCAACCAAGATATGCTTATGCATTCTCTTTCAAAGCAATGTTCTACAATCCTCTCCGGCATGGTGGTGATGAATGGGAGGTTTGCATTTAAGATGCTCMTTGACTTGTGGAAGCTCATTGACAAGAGAATGGGGCACAAGAGCAACCATTTTTGCGCTCCTCTATCTGATGGGGAAATTCAAAGCAACATGTTCGATATTGCACGTGGGATAAAGGCCTTGCACGAGGACAACATTGTCCACACGGACCTCAAAGCTTCCAATGTATTCGTACAGCCARAGCATYARTTAGAAGATCTTGACTCTCTCCATCAKATCTCATATACTTGTGTAGTAGGAGACTATGAGTGCTCGGTGGATGTGGTGGGGACAATGTTTTGGTGAGCTCCATAAATATTACAAGGTGTGAAAGCTCACAAGATCACATCTAATCTATTTACCAAAGAGGCAAATGTTTATAGCTTTGCTATGAAATGATCACCGGTCAAATTCCTTTTGAGGGTGTCAAAAAGAAAAACTATGATGTGGTTCTTCAAGGGGATAGGCCTACGTTGCTGGCACTTTTCAAGTTCTCCTACTTAGAGAATTTTCCTACACTTTTCCTTCCTAGGGTATGTTCTTCTTAAAGGTATATACATTAGCCATATTTTAAAAAAAAATTTAAAATTAATTTTCTAATTTTAAAGTACTCCCGAAAAAAATCAGCCAAACACAACAAAATCGACAGGTGTTTCTTGCAATCACCCAGCACCTAAATCTCGTGTTTAGTAATACGCACATTAGATAGATAGAAAGATAGTATTCCATTGCAAATTTGTTTGACGTTCAATTTTCAACAATGGTTGAAGACCAAAACAGGTATTCAAACTGAGCCAGAAAGTGGGCCGAAAAGAGATAGACAACAGATAGAGCATGGCCTCTCAGCAACCAGAAGGTTCTCTTAAACAAACTGAAACTCACTTCACATTCACAGCATATTGAAATGCCCAAATTAATGTATCCTAAATCTCTTGCAAGCTTTGAATTACAGCAACACTTAGACTGGAGTTCAAAGATAACACACAGACGACAATAGCGTTAATCGTAAAGTTTCATATTAAGTTTGGAAACTGGTATCAAAGAAAGGTTTAGACCTTAGTTTTGGTGCTCCAAGGAGTTTCATCCCTGTGTTTTTCCCAAACTCCAGCTCTTAGTCCCGCATTGCACACACCTTACGATTAACTTTAACAGCAGAGATGTTGTGAAAGTTATGACTGTTGTCGCAAGCAAGTTCTAAATCATGGTACATATATGCTTGGGTTAATTACAAACATGTGCACTCAAAACACATGAAGTTTCCTCCAATGCATTGTTCTACGCATTACATGGTCGTGTCATTCTTCTCGTCGGAGCTGCACTAGAAACCATGCACAGAATGCAGTACTTCAAAAACCCTAAACCCTAAACCCTAAACCTTGTAAACTAAAAGGCTCACTTGATCAGAAGCCTGGTGGCTTGAAACCGGGAACCCTGTTGAAAAGCATTTCCGGGTCAATTGGAAGTTGCAACAATGTCTTGAAAGGTTGTCGCATCATCGCTTGTCCTGTCCAAGTTTCTTTCCAAGGACCACCGGCACCTCCGGTCTCCACTGCACACATGCTGCTGGTGGTGTCCAAAAGCATCTGCACAAGACCTTGAAGATCAAAGCTACTTAGTTTTAAGGTAGAAGATGAACCTACAAAGGCAGCAAATGAAGCAACATCCTCTCAACTAGAAGCCATTATTTTCCTTAATAGTTTTAGGGTAGAAAATGAACCTGCAAAAGCAACAACTGAAGCAACATCCTCAACACTTAAGTTTATTAATATTGCATACTAAGATGCAATGAAATGTTGCAACTTGCATATCAATGTAAGTTCAAAATAAGTCAATAAGGAAGGTAAAAAAATGTATTAGTAGAAAGAAGGAATAGATTATGACTGAATTTTTAAAATGTAGAAATTACTTACCCAAAACCACTTTTTTGGAAAGCTGCCACCCCAGTTCTTTTCACAATATGAAGGAGCATCTTCAAATTCAAAGCGTTGATCACCCCACTCAATCCAACCTACTCAATTTTTGACAAGTCAGAAACAAATCCAAGAGCAACAAAACCACAATAAGACAAATCCCACACAAATTGCAACACAAAAAAAAAGTTCTCGTTTGGTGTTCAAGAGTGCTACTGGTGACGATCTTAAGAATGTACTAAAGAATACACCTATAAATTGGTTGCACTTTGTTGACATCACCCCTAACACTAATAGCAAACATTAGGTTTAAATTGTTCTCATTTGATGTTGAGAGTGACTTTGGCGAGAGTCTAAACTTGGAAGATCTCTTGAGGCCATATTCCAAGTGATGAACAAAGTGCTTTGGCCAATATTTTGTCCAAATAACTTATCGCTCATCTAATCTAATGATTGAATTTTCAAAAACCAATTGAGAAATTGAATTATGTGGAATACTACATCTATACAAAGATATAAACAAAAGTTAAAAATGAATTTAGATACACATTGCAACTACTTTCACTTTGCTAACACCTCCCCTAACACCGAATGTGCACATTGTGATTTATTTTAACACTATTTAGCTTGGTACATTAGGGATTGAACTAACCTGTGGATAAACCACTTGCCATGCAAATTTGCCAATGGGGCTCAAATACAGGCAACGCTGCCAACCAACCTGCAGTGGCCAATTGACGATCTCCTATTGAACCCCACCCATATATAGGACGTGTACTATACTCCCACCGAATTGTTTTCATAGTCTTTGCAAAATTAGTCCTAAAGACAAGGCAAACAATCAATAATCAATAAATGGAGTAATAGTGCACAAAAGACTATATAATCAAACAAGCATTGTTTGACCCAAGTCCATAGTAGAACATGACCCTTAGTCTCCTTCTAACTAGATCAAGACCAACATGTTATGGAAATCTACAACTYTTTTTCTTATTGAGTGYGAGGAGGATGGARTAAGRATTTCAAWCCAYACTYCRCSTTTCCTAYTRTATTGCACCATGTGRCAATRAACGTRACAAAAGAAGGTTATGCCTAATAATCAAATAAGGATTGTTGAACCTAGGTCAATTATTCAACAAAATCCTCTTCTTAAAACATACTAGACCAAGACCATCAAATCTTGGAGATCAACAACTCTCTCAAAAACTATGGAGAGCATGGGACTATGACTCTAAGCCCAACTCCTCCTATCCAACAAAATTCCACCATGTGAAATGAACTCCTATCCAACAAAATTGCACCATGAGAGGGATATCAAAGTTCAATTGGAATTTTTCTCTCTATCCTTTACATATCACAAAAAAATCATATCCTCCATTTTCAATGATGGAAGAAATCATACTCAACCTTCTAAATCAATGTTTTGAAATGAGCATTGATAACAATGGTAGTATATAATTAACATTTCAATCTTCTACAACCAGAGGTAAAGGAAGGGAAACAAACCGGCCATTGTCGCGTAAACAACCTTGATGCCAAGTAGGTGTGACTTGATACCCTTCTTCCACAGAGTCCCAAAATTCCTACTATGCTCAAACTTTCATGATTCAAAACTTTGGCCAAAATGAGATATTTCATAACAACAAAAGCCTAATAAATTTTAAGGTCAATAACCCATTTATATGGATGTGGGTTAAAAAATCACCCAATTACAATGCAATCGTCCTACCAAAAATATGACTAGAGATAAATGACATGCTTTTAGGATCTATCATAGTCAAAGACAACTCCCATTGTAGATTCAATACTCATGGTTCAAGAATYGTCCACACTTGAGATTGGGACCCTAATAATACTTCAAACTTTAACAACTTCACAACTATTTCATATGCTATCCATATACTCCGTAAYACATATTTGGGTACATTGAAATGCTCCCAAGAAATCTGCATTCAAATAATGGAAACCATGAAAAGTAATTGAAAACCAAAGGTATAGGTTCCTACATTAAGGTTAATATTCAGACAATATCTAAAATGGTGTCCTTTAATCCCCAAGTGCTTACTTTGACCTCACAAAAGAAGTCCTTCGATTCTTTGAAACGCAAATTGAACAAAAACCATACCTTAGGGTCAACCTCAAACTTGGGTGGAGACGCTCCTTCCTTAGCAACATATGTGTTGCCAAGAGCAAGTTCATGTCGAGCTACACTCATAACAACAACAAATTAGTGACAATAAAATCACTATGAGTATTATGTACGAAAGCTTTAAGATTTGTTCAAGATCTAAATGTGATGTCTCTAAGATCCTTATMCTTATTTCAATTTGATTTTGAAGTCTTGATAGCATCATGTTATGTACCACAATTAGGCTCCCTGTCTTATTGGAGAGGCACTATGCATCCTCTTATTCAATCACTCACTTAGTGATATGCACAAAAAGAGAGGGCACACCTAATGAAGGAGTGCCTTTGTTGAAGATTAAAGTCTCACCATCTCAACTGCCCCTCCCATTGATTATCAACTATTACACTATTAACACTTTGAACAATAAAAACAATGCAACTTTTGCACCCAAAAAGATACTAAAAAAATACATTGAAATCACAGAACAACAGTGATCCCTCAAAATGAACCAATCCACGAATCAAAAAACCACTAAAATGATAATCAACACAAAGGGACTTCTGAAATTGTTTTCTATTATATTATATTAGATACATTGTGTGACAAATCATTGTCACGTTTTCGTTCCCATGGATGATCACGTTCACATCCACTCACTCAACCATAAACAAGATACCTACTTTGGAGAAACTCACTAAGCTCATCTTCAGTTCAATCCTCTGTCACTGTATTAAGAATCTTTTGAAAATTAAGATTGTCGCAAATTTTGTAACAACAAGCTGTACAAGTATGAACAATGCTCACGAACCTCCCCAGAAGTTTTTGAGAGTCATGGCATCTTGGTATAAATACTCTTCATCTGCGCCCATGACTTGTGCGGCGCCGGATGACTGCGAATTGGACCCCTCTTCACCTTGAGCCCCGGGATTCTCGCTCGTGTACATCCAAGCAAAGCTYTGATTCACCTCCGGYAAGGCCACCTGGAAGTACCAAGCCTCAAAGAAGCGACGCCCTGTGCCATCAAAGTGGTAACTGGGGAAGCAAAAGAAACAGTAACATTGGTCACCGACAAGTTCGTGAAATTGGTAGCATTTCCCGACTTCGGCACTTTCAGGAAACTATCTTTCAAAAGGAGGATTACCGACATCCTGTATCGTGAAGAATTCAACGCTATAATGGTGTGCATTTTACAGCCGGAAGATTCCAAGCTGGGCCAATTCTTTCTGGACAGGCTCCTACAACGCTCATGGCAGGCTAAAATGAAGAAACCAATGCACCTTGTACATTAAAGACACAATGAAATGATGATCAAAATTCGAAAGGAGCACAGTTCTAATTCTTCATCTTAATTGACACACCCAAGCACGCCTCACAGCACAAAAATGTCCCACGCCAYTACCTTCTCCTCTGTCCTCACAACGCTAGCTAGTAGAAAATCTAGAAACCAAGTTACAGTTGACAGGGTTGACATCACAAATTGCCTTAACCCAAAAATGAAAAGCTCCATAGTCGTCATCTCAAAAATTATCCTTACAAGACTAAGAGGTGCATTCTCGTTTGTACAAGCCTGTTGAAACTCATACATCAAGAATTGTTGAGTCATCCACGGCAAGACAAAGTTCCATGTTACAATTGACAAGGTTTAGGGTCATAAACTACATTACATGCTGTTCCGATTCACTAAACAGGTTCACGACTAAAACTACATTGTACATGGTTTTACACTTTGACAAGGTTTATCCCAAAAACTGCCTTACATGGCATTACAATTGACAAGGTTAGAGTCATGAGCTACCTTCCACGATGGTACAGGTTTACTGCCAAGGTTTATTGCCAAGGTTTACTTGAAAAGGTTTACTTCAAAAGCTGCATGTAAATATTGTTACAATTGGCATGGTTTACCGCCCCTGYAACTTCTACTACTAATGCAGGCACATTGCAACAGAAGAGCAGAACTCTCTTACCCGCTGTGGGGAGTGCGAGTGGGTCGATCASCCACCATGGGCTTGTACAAAGCCTTCCGAGCTGGAGTCTCCGTGATCATTGCTCTGGATACAGATTCCGGTACCGTGGCTGCAGAGGCTCGCTCCCCCACACTAGCCATAGCTCGACCCCTCCAAGCAGACTGTGCTAGAATCATCATCCTTTGCTACTCCCCYTGAACASCAATGCCAATGAAACTGAAACAGCAAACAATCAGCAGAAMCTTTTATCACAGAATTACAAACTGAGTGAGAGGTTGTYGTAGAAGAGGAAGCCCTGGYWTGTGATATAAGAAAGTAGTTMTMCAAGTTTATAGCAATGAGACGAGGCTTCATGGAGGCAGTTGAAGCCATAAATGGTCGCTGCATAMTGTAATAAGCAATTTCTAACATTACGAGTAGTGGAAATAGAGATGAAATTTGCATTCATCATCCACCTACCCTACCAAAAGGACTCACTGGAAGCAAGCTCTCATTGGCAAATACAGGATGTGACAATTGAGCGTGTCAGTTCCATCGGGCACGGGTGGCGAACTGACGGTGCTCCAAGTCACTCACTCTCAGACTTGGCACGAAACTGACAAGCTCATTATTGCCGTGCAGGAGTGGACCAAGTGCGTAAGCAAGATATCAACGGAAAGATTGCCTTTGTCATTAAAGCTGCCATCACAAAAGTTCCTGCGTGCAGTTAGGCACCTGGGCCTAACCTATCGCTGTTGTTGATTGGATGACGCTTACTGGGATTTAAAGCGCACTGACAACTGTAGCCAAAATCATGTCAAGCCTGCAAGCAACTGTGCAGCACAAATTCTGTTGGAATTACTTATTTTTCATTTTTATGTTTGTTCACATCGAAATTCATTTCAAATGCGAAAAATGAAATAACATAGTCTCACGTGGAGAAGAAGCCACGGGAGAGATAGACACCACAAATACGATCTACAAGGACAAGATCTTGAAGTCCTAAAATGCAAAATAGGAGGTACAATTTTACATTTAACCCCTCAAGAACCAAAGTCATTGCTAAATGGTCAAACATCATGTTTGAACTAAACTTAGTCTATTAATTGTGATCAAATATCAATCTCATATTTTCCTTATGTGAAATTACAAATTGTCTATCACTATGAAAAATTGTCATTGCTATAATTTTGTAGCAAAAAATGAAATAAATAAGTAAAAATAGAAAAAATAGTTCAATGAATTTGAAGTTATTTCTTAAAAGATATAGATTGCATGCAATGGAGATTTGCATTAAAAAATTCTATTATTTTTACTTTTTACACCTAAACATATCACCTCCAACAAAGAAAAATCTTTTGCAAAGACCTTCAAGTCAAATTCTACTATCAAACTAAGTTTATCCTTTACATATACAATTTTGATCATTTTTGCTAGTGAAAAAATTTATTTAGTATCGTGATTGTTTTTTATTTTTAATGGAAAAATACATTGTGATTTTCTTAAAGTAAAAAGTGGAAATACAATTGTATCAATTATGACATGCATTTATTTAAAATAATCTAGGATGTTCACTATAAATGAAGGTATCAATTCCTTTCAACCGGCTAGTATTGCCCAATAAAAGGTCCAACATATAAAATTTCCCTCCAATAATTTAAACATCAACCAATTTTCATAATTTTTGTGAACCACAGGTTTTACATCTTTTACTTGGCCATTTGATCCATTTTTATGCAATGATCAATTACTTATCATTACACTAAATACTAGTTCTCACCACACATTAATTCACTCTCAAGCATGCCATATTCTCTTCTAAATTAGTTAGACAATTGAAGTCTATATAAACACCCACATGTGAACTCACTCATTCATTTATATACTAACTTATCTATACTTAAAGAATAAATACAAGACACTTTCTCTTCAATGTAGTAAACTACAGAGTATTAGGTAGCATAGATTTGCCCTCCTTACACAAATATGCAACATGTTTTCTAAAGAATAGTGAGCCCTTGACTGATCCTTTTGTTGTTCTCACTTCATTGAAGAACTATTGTACCATATATTGTTTCCATAGTCAAAAAGAAAATATTTGTAGTTTTGAAATTTTGAAAATAACTCCAAATTTCACTCTATAAATATAAACATCAAGAAACAAAGCTTGTGCACCCCTCCTTGTAGAGATCTTTCTAACAACACCAAGAACTTTATCAAAAGACGCATTGTCCCAAAGATCTCAATGTAGCAAAAAAAAAAAAAAAAAAAAAAAAAACTAATTTAATGAATCAGGATAGTGTGCATTTTTTGGGTGCATAGTGCATAGTGACAAAAGGCACAATCTAACAATTAATTAATTCACTAAAATGAATTAGTTAATTAATTCACTAAAATGAATTAATTAATTGATTGAGCTTGTTAAATATGTTTTGTATTTCCCTATTAATTGTATTTTCTAAGAAGTTGTCACTCCAATCGATATGGGATACATTAGAAAAAGAAGATTAGGTCTCTAGAGGGGGACGCCACAAAGCCCTCAAAGGACCCAACTAATACATTTTATCTGCATTTTTATTATTATTTCCACTATTTTGCTTATGTTACATTGGGATGTTAGATGGTTATCAATAGCTAGAGTACATGGCTCAAAATATGAGTATTAGAGGTCCGATTGATAATTAAACAACTTGAAATTTGATGCACCTAGCACTCTAACCAAGATGTTGAAAGAAAAAAAAATGTGCTCAAATAGTCCAATAACCATCCACCATCACAAACCTTTTTTAGATAGTAGTGTCAAAGACTAAGAGGTTGTTTTATAATGAAAGCAATTGTCCATCATAAATCCTCAAAGGGTATGGGATAATTTTAAGATCAGAGCTTGAATGCTCATTGTCAAAACAAAGGAATTGTGCACAAAATAGAATTCAGACCTCACTTTAGCATAGTAGAATATCTTTCTTCAAAAAAATTCAAACTAAAAAAAGTTGGGGAATCAAGCTAAATTATATCTCAAGAAGTTTGTTTGATGTTTCAAGACTCCAACAAAAAGTTATAGACAAAATTTAGAGAGGGATTGGAAAGGACATTTTTTGGACATTTTCAAACCCCCTCTCTAAATTTTGTCCTTAAATTTTTATAGGAGGCTCTAAACCTCAAACAAATTTTTGGAGATAAAACTTAGCTTAATTCTACAATTCTTCTAGTCCAAATTTTTGTGAAGTAAGACATTCTACTATGTTAAAATGAGGTCTAAAATTCTACTTTGAACACAATTCTTGCGTTTTGACTTAACTATGAACAATTGAATGGAAAGAACTAGAGGCTAGTTTAAACTTAGATGGTGGAATTGGGAAAAAAAACCGGTCAGTGCATTTCAGAAGCATTAGCAAAAAAAAACTAATGGAAAAATCTCTAATTGTTTTATTTCAAGTGAAAAAATAGAGGAAATAGCTGGACGTCATACATAAAAAACCAGTTCAATTCAAGAATCAAAGGAAAATAGCCGATAAAACTTAAAAGACTTCCTGAACCCTTGTGTGAGAGTAGGAACGCCTGGTAAAGAAGAGCTAGTCCATCCGTCCGTTCCAGCCTTTTTCTTTTCTTTTTGAAAAAGTGCCAAGATGACAATCACTTCAAACTTGGTGAAGCATTTTATATCTTTACACATCCATCTCTTGAACCAAAAATCACTTTTCAATCAAGTTCATACACTTTTTTCATGTGAATTTGACAATTTCATCCATATTCTTAATAGAAATTTAAAATAATTGGTGAAAAAAGATTACTTTAATCTAGCAAAAAGTAGACATTCATTTTGTAATGGTGCAATCTCGCCCCATTGTGCCAAATTAAAAAGGGCCGTGACGTTCCGAGTTGGAATGAGCCCTTTTTGAGGGGTGAAATGGAGCCAGAAAGCACTATTTTATAGTGAAAATCTTTTTTTCGCCAGAAAAAAGTAATTATTTTTTGCCAGAAAAGTTTTAATCCAATTTAAAATATGGATGAAATTGTCAAATTTGGATGAAAAATTGTATGAATTTGATTGAAAAGTGTTTTAAGGTACAAAAGTGATCGCCATCCTTGCACTTTTTCAMCCCCCCCCCCCAAAAAAGGCTGGTTGGAACATCCAACCATGCTTTGTCCATGCCTCCGTCTCTCCACCACTCATCAATCCACTCCTTTGAGAAACAATAATAAACAATAATAAGTGATTCCAATTCCTTTTTCTTCTTCCTTGTCTCTTCTTCTTCATCTCCACGCTCATCAATCACCACACAAACCAACGCCCTCGCACTTCGCGCGTTTCCCTGAGATCTGGAGTGGCAGCGTCGGCAACAATCGCAAAGCTTTTCGAAGCTGGAGGATCGTTTGTTCTCGCAGGCATCTCGTGTCAGTAGTGGGTTTGCTGCTGCTGCTGCTGCTGCACTGCTGCAGTCATATGTACAATACAGTCCGTGTGTTTCTGCTGCAACGATTTGCTCCAGCTCCTCGATCTCTCTGCCACTGAGATCAACTCTCAGGTGGAGAATTCTACAAGCCTTAGAAAGCTTTGAAAAGCTGCACTTCTGTTGTGTTTGCTGTTTGACATTCCTGTTTTATTGAGAAGATGTTTGATATTCGGGTTTACAAAGAACAAATGAATAAAATGAGTATATAATGGATGAGATTGTGATCTTTGTGTATTTAATATATTGGATAAAGTACATTTGAAAACTTGAAATGTACATTATTGATGATGCATAATGATACAAATAGGCTTACTTCTGAATTGAAGCAAAAATAGGGCAATCTTTTATTTTTTTTACCACCAAGACTTTGAACTTAAGGGGTCAAGCTGAAAGTTTGAGGGTTCGATGCGGAATGCCTTCTCTATGGATGGATGAATCTCTTCTATAAGGAACAAAAATAAACAACTACTAGAAGATGAGACTGATATGCTTGATTTTGAGACTCAGGCATATTTGTAGGTTACTTTCTGTGAGGCTGATTTTGCAACTCATTCCTAACACAGAAAACACTTTGGTTGAAAATAAACACTAACTTACATTAATTTGTCCAATCACGGTAGTGAAGGGATTTAGCATTACCTAGAAAATTTGGGCCTCCATAAAAGTTTATTTTAATTTGTGAAAATTGTTATCATATTGTAATATTATTATTTCAACATGCACTAATTTGAAATAGTGTAACTCTAGTAAATTAGAGACACACGCAATATCGTATTAGGATGGTAGTATAATTTATAAAGTGGCCTAGCTAGAGTATTAGCTTGAAACTAACTACTACTCAATGCTCAAGCTAAAGATAGTGAGATCTCTTTTCAAAACATTATAATTCTTCAAGTACCCATATCTTTGGTTCTTGTAGAGAATTTTTAACTCTTTCCACTAACATATTATACATTTTTTCTTGAAATTTCCTCAATGAATAGTAATTTGATGAAGTGCAAACGTGATATCCATATGTGGTGTCTTTCTTTTCGTTTTCTCATTTGGTCTATAACACATCTTGTTTAACATCCTACAATTATGATTTGAATTTTTGTATCACAATTTATGAAACTTCAACTTTGTTTTATTTGCAATGGCCAAGAACAAAGAAGCAAAAAAAGCTCAAAACATCCATTTGGGCATTTAAGGTTTTGGAAACTTCAACTTGATCAAAAAGCCACAAATATCACTAATTGCTAGAGATAATCAAAACTAAGAACTTCAAAATCCCATAAAATTTAGTATAAACAACAAAATCAACCAAATCATTAGCACAAAGAACAACTATGAATYTGCAAATGAGTGACGAATCTACAAATATCAACACAAAGTAATTAGTACAACATATTAATCAACAATTCAAGTATAAAAAATCAAAAGSCACAAAGTAATTTAGTGCATAACAAATAAAATATCAAATACTCATCTATTTATAATTGAGCATTAGATGTTTTTTCAGCCCAGCAGGAGACTATTTCGAGGTTGTTCCCTGAACAGGGAACAACGACTACTGGTCTCAAATTTTGAATTTCAATTTTTTTTTTTCCAGAAATCTTAGAAAATATAAAGAAACTGAAAACTAATTTAAAAATATAAAAATAAAAAATTCAAAAAATTATTTTTTGAATAATTAATAATTAATTAAAATAATTAATTAATTAATTAGTATTATCTGACGTGGCGGTCTTTGTACCACGTTAGAATGCCTACGTGGAAAAGTTCCCAAAGTTCCCAATGTGTTTCCACAGCCTGAGAACTTGCAGTCTTCTAAATGGTCCACAAAACATCTAATGGAACGGTTTAAATTAATTCTAATGCAAATAAAGGTGGCAATACTACTATGCTATAGTGTACAATATTCTTTAAAATGCTTATTGTGCTATTTAAAGCATTTTTCATCATGTGCATACAATAGGCATTTTTGTCCATGAACCAAAAACTTCTAAAATTCAACCGTTTTCAAACAATTATCAAATAAAACCATGAAATATAACTAAACTAAACTAGAAATAGATTTTTTTTTTAAAGTTTATGGAGACATGTATAAAATATTTATATGTGCATCTTYCGTTTCACAGAAATCCCCCCAAAGATTCAAAATTTACAATTTAGAGTGATTTTGGTCAATGTGAGAATGTCACATGGTCAAATCTTGGAAAACACCATGTTCTAACCGGCACAATAATTGGGCTTCCCCCATCAACCCTCTAAAACCTCAATCATTTTGAGATGTTTGCACAATTTTGCTTATATCAYTAATACATAATATTTATGTCAAACYAATCATTAACTTCTAAAGGACTTCAAATTTTGGACAACGAATAAATAATGTAAACACATCCAAAGCACACCAAAATGCGTTTTYCCATCCATCTATTGTTTTCGGATGATTTTGGTGTTAGTTCTTTAACATTTATATGATATAGCTTTTGAAAAATTTGATTTGTAAATATTCTATTGTTCAATAGGTATAGGTATGGTAGGTATGGCTCTCCAAAGTAACCTTTCCTAGTTCACAAAACGACCCTTCAAAAATGACTTGAATAAAAAAACTAAAATCTTCAAAAATCACTATGATTAGAACTTAGCAATTTGAAAAACAATTTTTGTGAAAATCATAAATATTCAATCTACAATGGATTATGATGGAATTTCCAATTTTAACTTTAATATTTATTGAAAAATATTGGTTTGTGCACTAAAGGCCATATTTGTTAAATTGAGACTTTTCGCAGATTTTGAGACAAAGTGATAGTTATTGGAAAATTCATTTAAAAAAAGTGTAAATGGAACCAAAAATAAATAATGCTCAAATAGTGATCATATAATGAAATTTTAAAAGTTGGTTTTGTTACTTATGTATAAAAAAATACTAGTAAAGAGATGAAGCGGTTTATCTTTGAGTCAAAGATAAAAATGAGACTACCAAAAGTCTCAATGTAACAAATATGGCCTTACTAGATGATCTAGCCATATAGATATGATATGTAGATTATATTTCACAATTATCTATTGTTTGAGAGTCATCATTAAATTATTATTCTAAGTTACATTTTATAACATACCTTTACAATTTTGGAAATCTAGACTACCCTTTGGTCCTTAAGATATTAAAATAATTTAATACTGGAATTATCTATACATTAAATGAGGCTGGCTCTTGGATCTGTCTAAAGTTAGGTTGGGGTGAACTAAGGTGGGTACACCCGAAAGTGCCACAAATTGATACTGTGTCTAGTTACTATTATTATGCTATTCAGAATTTCATATTTTATTGTTGGCAGGTGAAAGGAGGTTCCAATGCACCAAAGAACACGCCATTTGGATACAATATGCAAAAGTTATGGAGGGTCAAAGTGTGTTTCTAGAAGCATTTCTTACACATAGGTACATAGTTGGTTTTGGAGATGTACACAATCTGAAGATGGCAGGTGAAGGTCATGTGCCATTTGGGGGGTGGCCTACCTTAGCCCCCTTGCTCGGCCCCTCCAAGTCATTTTAGGGGTGCAAGTAAAAAAAAGTGCCCCCCCCCCACATTTTGTGCTTGATTGATTTACCTTGTACACCCCTCTTGTTGATTGCAAATATGAATTCAAAATTTTGAAATTTTATCATGCATAAAAAATATAAAATTTCAGCATTTTTCCGAGGGGCTGAGTGAGGGTCAATTCACCCTGGACGAAGACTATGGCATTTGCTTTGGTTTTTGAATTTGGGTTTCCAAATTTTATCTGTAGTTGCATTCATATCGCACAACACAATTAGAGTCTCATGGTTATTCCATCTTGTTGATTTTGTTTTGGAATGTGAGTTTTGAAATCCTATCAACAACCGCATTTACATTGTACAACATGTTTGCATAACAACGTCAAGGTTTGGTTGGAGTAGGGATGTGGGATTGGACTAGGCAATAAATGAACCCACAATTTAACCTTACAATTACATTGTTCTTGTTTTGCTTTTTTGTTTGTTGTGGTGAGATCTTTTGGAATTGCATCCCTCGGTAATGTTCATGGTGTCGTTAGAAATTTTTGTGCAAAGAAGGGTGTACAGAATTTTTTTTCTGTGGCATTTGGATATATGGTGTGAAACTTATGGGTTTATGAGTTTTAGACACTTCAAATATTTTTTTCAATATTAATACTTGAACACCCATGCACAAAATCTTGAATAGAAAAATCATAATCAATCATTTTCAAAATCAGATTTTTGAAGCTAAAACTAAACTTCAAAAAGAATTTTTCAAAAATATAAACTACTAAAAATAGTAATTTGAAGAGGTTTTGTTTAACTTAAAAAATTGGTCAAGGACACATTCTGTCCTCAGGGTCATTTAGGGGTTAAGGGAGGAGGTCTAGAAAGCGCCCATCTAAGGGTTGAAGCTGAATTTTGGCAAGGTGAAATTGCTTGAAATAATTTTCAATAAATTTTCCTAGAAAGACAAGTGGAATTGGCATCTAATTCAAGTAGTTTCTTATTTTTTGGAGCTTTGTGGAATTAGTTATGAATTTTTGAAGTTACAAAAAAGTGCATTTCAATGGGCTCTAAAACCGACCACCTCCTCAAATGTAGACAACTTGTACATTGGAGAGTGCAAAATGTGACATCCGGAGCCTTATTGGTTTTAGAACCTGCTCCATTTTAGGACCTCCTACCTTAGTGCATAATATGCAATAAGCTAGAGTGCTCTTAAAGCGACCATTTACCGCATTACAACTTCAAAAATTTGTAACTAATTCCTTGAAGGTTTGAAAAATATGAAACGACTTGGGTTAGATGCCACTTCATTTTTTCTTCCTATGAAAATTTACTGAATTTTTTTTCAAGGAGTTTAGCTTCCCTGAAAATGCAATCAGCTCTTGGCTACTAAAAGTAACCACTTCTTGAAATGCACACTGCTAGTATATTGAAGAAAGCAAAATGTACCTCTGTAGCATGATAGCTTTTAGAGCATGGGTGCTTTAAGAGTAGACTACCTTAAGAGAGTTTGTAGATACATGCACATGATTCCAGATGAAAAGAAATGTGGTCTAAGGTAGGTGAACCCAATATCAACCATTGACCTAATACCACTCAAATGTAAGGCTATCATTGATTCTACAATGAGAATCTACGACAGTGATACATGCCTTAACTTCACTTATTGTGAAGTTAAGGCATGTAATTATGTTATAGATTCTCATTCTAAAAATCAACAAGAGTCCTACATTTGGGTGGTATTAGGTCAATGGTTGGTATTGGGTTCGCCTACCTTAATGGCCTCTCTAATTGATAAACTCTCTTTGGTGCATAAGATAGGAGGTCCATAAAGCGCCCATCTAAGGGCTGAAGCTGAATTTGGCAAGGTGAAACTGCTTGAAATAGTTATTAGTAATTAATCTTGAAAGACAAGTGGAATTGGCATCTTATTCAAGTCGTTTCACATTTTTTGGAGCTTTGTGGAATTAGTTATGAAATTAGGTTTCCCCATGCTAATTGGACCACCTCCTCAAATGTAGACTGCTTGTACATTTGAGAGTGCAAAATGTACCTTTAGAACATGTTCCATTTTAGAACCCGCTCCATTTTAGGACCTCCTACCTTAGTCCCAGCACCATGCACTAATAAATGTTCTCCAGGGCTGCATCATAAAGGGAATATTATGCTTTGGTTCTGTGCCTACTGCCCATCAGAGTCGGAGGCGTGCACTTCTTGACAAAGGGAGATTGGGTGCTTTGGTTGCTTTTAGCGTGGTGAAGTTTTTTTTTTTTGAACAAATGGAAGACCTGGTGAAGGTTTCTTGGACCACATGGGAAGGTAATGTTGACTTGAATGGGCGTAACTTAATTTAGATCTCCACAAATTATTTAATGAACTCTTGGTTAGCGGCTTGGGTTTGTAATCAGGATTGAAGTTCTTCTTCTTGTAAAGGATCACAAGGTATCATTTTGTTCAAAAAAACAAAAAATTAAAACAGAAAAAAACAAGGTATCATTTCATTTCAAATGGTATGAAGAGCACCACCACCGTGGCCCGGAATTGCGTCCCGGCATAGTAGGGGTGAGGACCGGAACATGATTGTGGAGCTAGAATGAATAGTATTCCATGTACTACACAAAATAGTGAAATTAGGTTCCCCATGCTAATTTTTCAACATCTGATATTGTATAAATATTTTCAATTATTGTACAAGAATGCACTATGGTAGAGGGATCCGTAACCAATCAAATAAGAAATTATAGATATGATCTAGGGTAGTGGTAGGCAAAGCAAATATTTTCAGAGGTGCATTGACTGAA
>VACF01001918.1:0-10180 GCA_006891605.1 Pleurozium schreberi | reverse complement strand
AAAATTCATAACTATTTACTCACAACTCAGATTTGGACATGCAATATACCTTTAGAAAGGTAATTTAGAGATCTACACAAGAAAAAAATTCAAACTTGGATTATAAACTCACCTTGTTCCACCAGCCGACGCTCCATACTTCCCATGATAAAAACATAAAAAACAAACTCTCAAATCTTCAAAAACTTAGAACTAATGCAATACTCATTCAAATCAAAATTGCAAAAGTGTTCCAAAGAGCTACTGAAATGAACTATTCAAGAAAATTATCAATTCAAAGTTAAGATCTAACCTTGATCCAGTAGCCTCGCTCCAAAACCGGAAGTCAAATTATCAAYCCACAATTATGGCAAAACTTTGAGAATTCATAAGAAATTCATTTCTAACTCAAATCAAACATGCAAGACRGATTTGAGAAGTTCAAAAAGTCTTCTACAAGGAAAAAATACAAAATAGGTTCTTAACACAATTCCAAACCATCAAGTGCAATTKAGTGCAACTAGGTACTCACAACCCAAAAACTAAACAATCCAATTTCCAAAATTCATATCTCATTCATTTTTTAACCAAATCATACATTTCAAACAGCCATATAAAGATAAAAAATTAATTTATAAGGAAAAAATATAAAACAAAATATGTATGCTTACCCCAAGACATCAGATCAGGTCTAGCCATCGAATGAGCCCCTGAAAAACTTCTCCAACTTTGAAAATTCATAACTTCTTGCTCACTCCTCCAAATCACAAATAATAAATGGCTATGGAAAGCTAGAGAAAAGATCTATCCACAAAAAATTACTGAAATTTTATTGAAGTCAAATCCACGAGCCGTTTTGCCAACACCGCTACGAGCGCTTTGGCCAACATTGCCACGGCTTACAAGAGTTCAACCCAAAAACCAATTCAACTCACTAAACCATCATAAAGAGACACAACCCCACCCACACACACCAAGAGAGAGAGMAAGAGAGGAGAGAGAAAGAGAATGAGAGGAAGAAGGGGCGGCCAAACCAAGCTACCCCTTTGAAATCCTAGCCGCCAAGCCATTAAAGTCAAAGGGAAAACCCTAATTGGCCCCCTTTTGACTTTTTAACCAAATGGACGACTTTTCTACCACACAAATGGCTGGTCTTGATTAACCACACCCAATTTTCACACTTTTAACTATTTACTAATTCACAAAATCATCTACCCACATTCCATCAATTGTCGCTTGATAAATCTTCAAAAAACTGCAAAATACTCCACTTTCTTCAACTTGAAAATATAGTCCTTGAAACATTTAACTTGTCACCATCTTTACTTTTCATTCAACTTCACTTGATCTTCAAACCCGCCACTAMACCTTCTTTCAATAATTGTCAATTCTTCCACCACCGCAAGCTTTTCTTTCTCAATTTCGTTCTTCTATTTTTTTATTTTTTTAACATACAATTTCATAGTAATCCTCAACATCATCTAATTCCCTAATAGGAATGCCAGCTAATTTTACTGGAAGCCATAAATGGTTTGGATGGCACACATTCTACTTCATACTAAATGAAACTATTATGTCCACTGTGAGTGAAAATTCCACCCCCCTTCAATTGCGTTTAGTAGTAGGGGATGGAATTTAGCTCACATTGTTTTTATCCTACAGACTTGGTGGTTCATGGATTCTTGAGCAATAATGAATACTCCACTACTAACTTAGTTATTTTCTGCTTGATTTTCTTATTATTTTAATTCAGGTCGGGATAGGGTACTTATATATCACATATGGTAGTAATATTTTTATTGTTTTATATTTTATTTTCCACAAAATATTTTAAGTAGAAGATACACAGTCAAATTTTTAGCAGCACTTCTACTACCTGATTATCACGCCAAAATCAACTACCAACCAATAGCTGCAACTGCAGCACAATTGTACACAACAACAATAACTAAACAGAATAAAAGACAACCATAGCCTTCTGCTAGAGTCCGTGAGTCATATTCTCCTTGCCGTAGACTGGAACCACTCCGTTGTTGACACTTCCGAATCTCTGCTGCACTGCCGGCTGCAACTCCGAGACACCCAACTCACGAAACCCTAAGAGCTCTCCTCCACACCAGCAGCGCACAAACACACCTCCGAGACGCACACCACTGAGACACCACCGAGACACCCGCAACCTAGAGAGACAGCTCTGCTGCACTGCCGCGCAAACTCCGAGACACTTCCCCGAGACACCCAGCTCATGAAACCCTAAACGCTCTCCTCCCGGCTGCAACTCTACCACAGCACCGAGACGCCGCTTCACCACAGCACCGAGACGCCGCGCCACCACTTCCGAGACGCACAGCTCACGAAACCCTAAGAGCTCTCCTCCACACCTGCAGCGCCCAAACACACCTCTGAGACACACACCACCGAGACACCCAGAACTTTAGAGAAACAGCTCTGCGGCACTGCCGGATGCGCTCCGAGATACTTCCCTGAGACGCCCAACTCATGAAACCCTAAGAGCTCTCCTCCACTCCTGTAGCGCTCCACCACAGCACCGAGACGTTGCGCCACCACAGCCAAGATACCCACATCCCTCTCCGAGACGTCCGTCGCTACTTTCCCCGCACGGCTGCCAGCAGCTCGACGTCGTCCCCAGCCCTTGTCGCGGCTGCGCCGCTCTAATCCACCACCGAGACGTCACACCGCTCCGCCTTTGCAAACCCTAACCGCTCTACCGAGACACAAAACTTCTAAAACCCCAAGATCTCTCTCCTACTCCTACGACTCCCCAACACACAAAACTCTAGTGCGCCTCCTCCGAGACACACACCATCAAGCGCCGCCGCTCTCCACACACGTACCAACTCTCTCGTCCCGCCGCCGCTCTCTGTCTCGCACCAACTCTCCCCGCCTTAGACTGCTGTCCCGCGCCGCCTCCTCCTGAACCCTATCCGCCGCCTACCAAGTCCCGAAACTCTCGCTCCTAACCCTAATTTGCCCAAAACAATTTTTCCCCCTTCGCAGGCTCGGGGGGAGGGCTATTCTTTTTCCTTCTTTTTCTCTTTTCTTCTCCTTTTCTCTCTCTTTTCTTTTCTCCTTTTCTCTCTCTTTTCTTTTCTCCTTTTCTCTCTCTTTTCTTTTCTTCGCTTGACTCTTGACTAGTGTAGGTCGATGAGTTACTAACTAAACTCTATCACAACGGTAAAACACTCTTGCAACTAAAATCAACCTGTACTAAAACCCCAATTTAAACTTCCCCACTAACCCTCTACTAATAAAAATTCAAATCCATCGAAGTCCATTTCTTCTAACTAATATTCTTCACCACTTATACTAATTCTTCTACTTCTCCTGCTTGCGCTGCATCTCCATGTCTCGTTCGGTCTCTTTCTACTTCTCACGTTTCACTTCCCTTTATTAACATCCAAGTTCCGCTACTAACTTTAATTCAATGATAATCCACCGTTCCACTATTAACTAACTACATCTAATCATAAATTCTCTAACTATTTTGCTAGCTTCTAATTAGTTAGTCTAAAAACAATGTGAACCAATTTTTGGACTCACATAATTGGCGACCATCAGGGAACGAATCCAGCTTGTACTTGCCAAATTTTTTCCTTTAAAGTATTTTCACCATGCCAGTTCGTACTGTTGCCTTGCCATAAGATAGAAAGGTGGAGCTCTTGCCCAAATTTGAGCTCCCTCATGTCTTATATTCTTTACACCTGCTACTTGATGTCCGTGAGCGGCAGTTAGGTAGAACGTAGGAATAGTTYAGCTTTGTTAGATAGAGTTAACGGTTGTGGGAATCCGGATGGTGAGCGACTAACGATGGGGCTCAGTTGTACCCGGCCACTTCCGGATCTTCCAGACTGATACGAGYCATCCGAATTCCGAATCCGGATTAGGACGGATCCGATTCCGGAAATCGTAAATCTAGGTTGGAACTTGATTTTCTAGGCACTAGGTGTGTTGATAGAGGGAAGATTTCCACCTTATCATCGTCGGGTGGCTCTGACGCCGATAAGGTATGGTTCAGATATTTTGGCTCAGATCTCGATGTAGATCTGAGATCTGGATCTGKGACTGACTTCCTCGAAGTTAGTGATCCACTTGCCATAAATCACGGCCGCCTTTTCAGAGGCTAGGGTAGAGTGGATTTAAGGGTCATTTTCTTCAGAGGAAGGGTTCGGACTCCCTCCCCCTCGACTCATCTTGTATCTATTTTTCTTTGTGGAAGGTAGTTTCTCGTTTTGTTGTACACCGGCTGCGTGTGAGTGAGACAAGAAGGAGGTGAGAAGGGGTAGAGGTTCGAGCCCATTTTGGGTGAGGGGAGTCCTTTCTAACTTTCCTTTGGGCCATTCCTGCTTGATCTCGCCCGGATCAGTAGTACGAGTAGACGGAATATCTAAGGGATGTCGGAGGCATGAAGGACGGCGGTGAGGTCGAGAAATGSCCCCATCCCTTAGTTGCCGGGCGTAAGAGGATAGTTCCGGGCATTARTTTCCRGATGCCCACTCGGTGAGGTCYGCRCGCCTTTTCCGGTTTGCTCAATCCGGGTTGTGTGCATCACCTGATTGGACCTGAGGGACGGTAGAATTAGAAGTTCAACTACTGAGGGGGAGGCTAATTTGTAGATGGTCACCAGTCACCTCGGCGCTGGGTTATCAATTGGCAGGGAGTGAGTACGGAAGGAATCCRGAGACACTTGCAACTGATTTCCGGAATTGTATTCCGGAACTTGGCACCCGGGTTGTAAGAGGATGCTCAGGGCATTAGTTTCCGGAGCCCCAGCCGGGTGCGTTTGAGCCTCTCAACCGTCACACCAGAGACCTGGGTCCATTGCGGCTTAGTCACCACCCCCCTCGGAAGTATAGGAAGACTCCGTTATCCCAGAGTGTAAGGCGGATCTTAGATGATTCCGGATCCGGACTCCGGCGTGACTTTGGAACGGATATACTGAGGAAGATGTCGTTGTAATATAGTAGGATCCTTGCGTGACCTGCATCCGGAAGTGATTTCCAGATGTTGTGAAGGATCCGACCCTTCATCTGGTTGTGTAGCTAGGATAGGGGGCTAGGTAGAGTGGGGGTCCAGCCACTATAAAGAACGGGAACCGTGGTTCGCCGGCCACGGCATAAAGAACCGAAAACATCTCTGAGGAGTTAAACGGAGATTAAACAAACTCRAGAGTTGGTTGAGGAATAAGAATCCGGAAAGTGTTCTTATTTCGGAACTTCTCACAGCACTTCACAGTTTYCCTGGAACGATATCCGGAGCRGTTTACTTTGRGATTGTTTTGGTGTCAAAACCGRACAATCCGGAGGAATACTGACCCGACGTGCTACGRCACAATCTCGACATGTGATCTGCTTGTTTGTGAACGGATCCAGGTTTGTACTCCACAGTGAAATCAAACTCTTGTAGCAACAAGACCCACCTAGCTAGCCGACCGCTCAACTCTGGTTTGTTAACCAAATATTTGATGGCCATGTGGTCCACGTAAAAGATCACCTTGTTGCTCAACAGGTAATGCCTAAACTTTTTGGCTGAAAAAACCATGGCTAGACATTCTCTTTCTGTAGTGGAGTAATTCCTTTCTGCGGGGTTCAATTGCCTACTAGCATAAGCAATTGGATGATCTTTTCCCCTTCCGGGTCCATCTACCAATTGGCACAAGATACTGCCTACCGCCAAATTACTAGCATCACAGTAGATGTGGAATGGCAAGTTCCACCGAGGTGATCTCAATACTGGATAAGACGAGAGTTTCTTCTTCAAGGTCTCAAAGGCCTTGTCACACTCTCTCGTCCATATGAACTTAGTGCCCTTCTTTTGTAAGCTCGTAATCGGTGTTGTGATGGTGGCATAATCTTCAATCAACTCCCTATACCAACCCGTGTGKCCCAACACCCGTTGCACTTCCTTGACACTGGTAGGTGGTTTCAACTCAAGAATGACCTTTATCTTCTCTGGTTCTAGCTCTCGACCGTCTTTTCTAACCACATAACCCAACAATACCCCCCGACACAAGGCTAGGTAAGTTTTATCTGGGTTTAAGGCCATTCGAGCCCTCTTGCACCTTTCTAAGCTCTCTCTTACTAAGTGGAGGTGAGAGTCCACGTTGGATTGGGTGCTAAAGTCATCAATGAACACAGTCATTGATTTGTACAACAAATCAGAGAAGATTGACGTTACCAATCGTTGGAAAGTAGCTAGGGCATTACATAGACCGAATGGCATTACATGCCACACAAATGTCCCCCATGGAGTGGTAAAAGCCGTCTTGTGCCGATCCTTAAGAGCAATGGATACCTGGTTGTACCCCGAATATCCATCCATGAAGGTATACAAATCATGACCCGCCACTTCTTCTAAGATACTCGTGATAAATGGTAAGGGAAAATGATCCTTTCCTGTTCTTCGATTTTCCTAAAGTTCACGTCTTCAGACACTCCGTCTTCAGGGTCTACCTGTCCTATCTCTAACTCCTTCACTTCCAATTCTTCTTGTA
This sequence comes from Pleurozium schreberi, assembly GCA_006891605.1. Classification (NCBI taxonomy): domain Eukaryota; kingdom Viridiplantae; phylum Streptophyta; class Bryopsida; order Hypnales; family Hylocomiaceae; genus Pleurozium; species Pleurozium schreberi. The sequence goes on along the minus strand of VACF01001918.1, from coordinate 3,690 downwards.
GCTCGCTGCCTCCAACATCTCCTAAATTCCTTCTAATGTCCACTCCAAAAGATTCTTTCTTGCTTGTACTACTAGTGAGTGATATCTGGGAACGGGTTACTTTCTTGTTATCCATGGACTTGCCTTCACGTCTTCCAACACGTTCAAGTCCTTGGTTCAAAGTAGGTTTTTGGGATCTAGTTTTCGAGAACATCTAAACGTCCTCACTGACCATCTTTCATTAATTACCAACCCATTTTCTTTTTAGAAATTTCTTAAAGTTATAATTAATAATCTAGCCTACCCTCAAGTGGGTAGGGAACGCAAGCCACCAAGATAGTATTTACGGGCGTTGACATGGAATTTACCAAGGGAAACCAGCCCGCTAGTCCAATCTTGGCACACAATACAACCTATGTTGTGGGGCTTACTCGGTCAGTGAACGAGACACCGTGATTCTGCCTTCGCGGCCAGAACCCCCCTCGTTCCCAGTTCAGTTCTCTGCCGAGGCAATACCCACTAACAAGGCAACGACAACCACAAATTACAATCTTAAGTGTACATAGATCATACAAGGTGTGGTAGCTTACCTCATGCAATTCCAGCTTCTTGCGTCGTTAGTATACCACCGGCCTATCGATCACATGCTAAGGTTTCTAACACAAACTAACCATAGATATCTCCCTAGATCCACTCACTGGTGCCGCGCTCCTTCCTTCAGGACCCCATCATCTTGCACCTATCTTCTCCGTCCCCCATGCACTCCATCACCTTAACCCACACAACTTCAAAAAGAATTCAAACAAGGCCACATGAATCAGCTCCCGGCAGATGCACCATTTATGTGAGCTAAATTCCATCCCCTACTACTAAACGCAATTGAAGGGGGGTGGAATTTTCACTCACATCCACCATATGCTTAACTTCTCTACTTCTAAAGTTAACTTCTTCTTAATTCTATTCACCTATTAGATATTTATCCTAACTATTATGTGAGTCAAGATTCTTGGCGCACATTATTGGCGACCATCAGGGGATGAGTCAAAGACGAAAAGAACTCAGAAGCTCTTGCAATGATTAATAGAAATTGGCATACATAATAATCTAGTGGATGTAAGAACCTTAAAGATTGATGGGTCATGTCGCCTATATGTGCCGCGAGCTGGTCTTCTCATAACTCCTTTGGATGGCCTAAAAGCCATCTATTGTGTCTCCAATTGACTGCACCTTCTCGAGGAGGTATTGGACAAGCAATGAGACCCCAATACTGGTCATCATTAGGTCCTTCGTATGTTGCTTCAAAGTATCGAATTGGTCCTCCTTCCTCTAGTCTTCCCACCCACAGAAATTGTCCTAGAACTCTAGCTTGGCCAGGAAGAAGATCTTCAATAAATCTTACCTCTCCTCGATTTATAGCAGATGGCTCAGGTCTATCAGGTACTCTAGTTCACAGAGGNGACCCCGTATTTTCCAGTGAGTTCAATTYTGTAGGTAATTTCTCCTCCGGGGTCAGGAGCGGCGTATTCTCGTTTGGAGATTTTCAGCGCTAAAATGGCACAGAGGTAAGTTTGATCATCTACCGAATATTGTAAGTGGAATGAATGAAGAATATATTTCATCCATCTATTAATACAGATTCAGCTCGAGTCGAGCTCATATCCTTGCACAATCAGCTTGACTCGAGCTAAAATCASTGCATAATGAGCTCGAGTCGAGTTGAATTCACTCAACAGGACTCAAGCTGATTGTGCAGAGAATTCAGATCGAGTCGAGCTGATTAGGCATGGACATCATCTCGACTCGAACTAATTTTCCATTAAAATCAGCTCGACTCGAGCTGAATTTGTTGCACATTCAACTCCACTAGAGCTGAATTTGTTGCATATTCAGCTCGACTCGAGCTAAATTCGTTGCGTATTCAGCTTGACTCGAGCTGATTAATCCACGTATCCAGTTGAAGTCGAGCTCAATTCCATTCATTATCAACTTGACTTAAGGTGAATTGGCAAACAGTACTGCTTTTCTCGTCCTGTAGATCCCACAAACAACTCATCTAAAGAACAATTTAACCAAATTATACTACATGTCATAAACATCAGAACCACGGCTTGTTCACTAATACTTCACTTCAGTAAACATGTACTCCTCGAAAGATTTGTTGGACCATAGAATCAGCTCGACTCGAGCTGAATGAGCTGAACATTGCACCTGTCCTTTATCACCTCAGCTAAAAACTAAATATCTTAAAACAMAATCAACTCGAGTCGAGYTGAATGTGCGCGATTTTCAAGTTGCATCTCAGCCAGTGTTAAGCTGAATCATGATTCCACTACTGACATTAATGTGTATAATCTTACCGGCGATACCTCCAACGTCATCGAACTCGTTCAGCAGTTCTACACGGTCTCCGTCGCCGTCATTGAAAGCGACGATGGAGAGCCCTCATCTCCATACTACGAGCTGCTTGAGCCAACTAGGCATACATGATGGGGTGTAGAATTAAGTCCACTCTCATCTAATCTAGTTATTACGCATAGATTCGTTGGTAGTGACGACTACATGCCGATCACCTCCAAGGAAAAGATCATAGAGGTTGACCACGACGACAAGTACGTGGTCATTAAAGTAGAGTCTACGACAGAGTCCAAATTACAGTATACCGTACTTATGGACTGCACCAGTCAGTACTTCTCAATTGTGCCCTTCCTTAACAGCATCGAGAACACGATGTTCAAGTCAATGAAGGCTGAAGTTGAGAAGCAGCAAGACTTGAAGCAGTGGACCACTGAGGACGGCCACCCTYTGCAGGCGAAGGCCTTGGCTGCTCGCCTGCAGCGGCTTCTTCATGACATCGAGCTYCAAGYAGTGAAGAACGCCTCTCGCRAGGCCATGAAGCGAGCCTCAGAAGTCACGAGGAAGACCTCAAGCCGAAGCATGAGTCCTGGATCAATCAGCTAGCAGATGCCAAGTGCTGCACAAACAAGTCGGGCCCGCCCACTGCAATCTGCGAGTTTRTAGACCGCAAGCGCAAAGCGTCAGAGCCGAGCGGAGCCGAGCCGAGCAAGAGGTCCTGAGTCATCGCTTTGTCGTTCAAAGAAGGCAGTGGTTCCTCCTGAACCGGAGATCAGCATCGCGTCTGCCCTTACTCAGATCCCTGCTGAATTACATTCCGGAGAGCAGGCARACTACACCAGCACGACCGATATTTTTGAAAAGTATTGGTCYGACTGCCAGGATTGCTATCTCTTCRACATCTCTGTGAAGAAAGAGTTGGAAGTGAGCCAACTCGTCCCCRTACTTGAGGATTGGACTATCAGGGCCTTCGAGCATAAGGAGATGGAGGTTATAATGAAATACCTGATGAAGATGCCCGACAAGACGGACAAGCACACACTCTACGTCATGCCGGCAGTCGACGACGACGATGTTACCGCTGAGAACTGGGACGCCCTCAAAAAGGGAAAGTTCTGGATCATCAACGGTCAACATAGTGTTGTTGTTAGCCACGCAATGATCGCAGGAAATCCACCGATTGGAGAGCAGATGTTAAAGTATTTCCAGACCTGGAATTGCTACATTGTCTTCACGCGGGACAAGGAGAAGCTGCGGAAGATCTCGGCATTTTACAACARGGTGAATCACTTCAACAACTTTCTGCCATCGTGGGCGACCAACATTATTGGAGCGCGTCCGCTTTGGGTGAACCTTGGG